>OU015699.1:2960000-3070000 GCA_907165295.1 Nomada fabriciana
GTAGGACGACAATGAAAGGAAGGGGAGACCCTTCCACCAGAGAGAGTGGTTAAGCAGTACGTCGCAGGCCACTCCTCGAGATGCCAAGTCGGCAGGGTTAGACGCTGATTTTATGTGTCGCCAAGTGGCGGTTGGTAGTGAAGTCTGAATTTCCGATACCCTGTTAGCGACAAAGGTTTTCCATCTCGAGGGATGACCTTGCAGCCAACTTAACACGACTGTAGAATCTGACCACAGGTTAATGGTACAATTTTCGAAATTTAAACTGTTTTTGACACTGAGAATCAGGCGTGTCAAAAGTGACGCAGCGCAAAGTTCAAGCCGAGGCACTGAAACTTGTTTGAGCGGAGCAACTCGCGTTTTAGATGCAATTAATGTTGTGTAAGGTGTGGAATTTGCGTCAGAGGAGCGCAAGTAAATGACGGCAGCGTATGCTCGCTCTGAAGCATCCGCAAAACCATGAAGCTCCAACTGGTTTGCTTTTGTACAATTGAACAGCCACCGAGGAATGCGTAATGTAGAAAGAGAATGTAGCTGTTTGTAATACCCTTCCCAATACTGAGCGTGCGTGGGAGGGAGAGGCTGATCCCACGAAATGTTGAGCAGCCACAATGACTGCATGAATATTTTTGCGGTAATTGTCACTGGAGCAAGGAACCCTAAGGGGTCGAAGAGACTAGCCACCTCGCTGAACACGATGCGCTTAGTCAGTTGAGAATTATTCGTGCGGGGTGCGATGAGAAACTGGAATGTATCCAGTGACGCGTGCCAGAGGAGGCCAAGAAGAGCTGAAACGTGGTCAGGGTTATAGGAGAGCTCGGGATTTCCCTTCCGAGGGTGCTCAGGGAGGGCTTCCAACAATTCCTTCTTGTTGGAAGTCCATTTATGAAGAGTGAAACCGCCCGCCTTGAACAACTGTAAAAGTTCCTGTTGGAGCGCAAGTGCTTCAGACAGGGAGTCTGCTCCGGTTATAATGTCGTCCACATAAATGCGTTAATTGCGTTAAAAACGACCCGAAGTCGCGTGGTTGCACTAGTATCGCGCAACACGCCGTGATGCGACAAGTAGTATGCCGATTGAGAATGTATGGACTCCGTTGGGACGGGTTCCATATGCCCTAACTGTAAATATTCCTCTAGAAAGGAATTATATGATTTTGATAGTTCGGGTTTTCCCTTTAATCGTGATTCGAGTTTATGCAACAACACGAGTGCCGTGTCAAGAGAATTTCCCAATTGGGCCGGAGAAGCATTAAAGGGAAGACGAACCTGATACCGACCAGTAGAGTCGCGGGAGTGCGTGGAGCGAAAGTGCTGCTCGCACTCACTCTCCGCAGAAGTGAATGTACGGGGAGGGGGAGTAACCTCCTCCAGTACCCAGAAGCGCTGAAGTGATTCAGCTAAGTCGGTATCGCCAGAGCTGCATTGCGACGAAACTGCTTCATGACGTGAAGCGTCCGAGAGAAGGTTGCAATTCCCAGTTAATAACCAACCTAGTGATGTGCGTTGGGCGACCGGACTGTTGGGCGGACCCTTCCGGAGGCCCTCAAGAATAATTTGGGAGTAGACATCAGCACCGAGAATAATGTCTACTCGCTCCGAAGAGTGAAAGTCGGGATCGGCCAATTCCAAATCCCGCAAGTGAGAAAGAGGGAGCTGTTGTGTAGTGATGCGAGTGGGGGAATACGAAGACAGACGCGGCAGCACGTACGCCGTAGTGGAAAGGGGTTTCATGTATTTACGAGCAGAGGAGAAAGTCAACGTCACTTTTCCCCTCGTGTAGGTTTCCGCTTTGCCTACACCCAGAATTGGAAACCGCGCGGTGTTTCGTTCGAGCTTCATGGTTTGCACAAAATTCTCAGAAATAAGTGATACCTCGGAACAGGGGTCAATTAAAGCTCTTAGTGCAACTTTCTCGCCTCGACCCGTATCGATTAGAATTTTCACGGTCGCGAGAAAAATAACAGCACGCGGTTGCGAATTTGACCAGGAGGCTCGTACACAGTGCGAGGTCCGTGACTCCTCCACGCGACCCTGTGGAGAGACCTGCCGCGAGGAGCCTTGCTCAGATTTTATGTGTAACAAGGTATGGTGCTTACCTACGTACAGTTGGCAGCGCTTCAATGATTTGCACGAACGTGAAGGGTGATTTCCGAGACAGTTGTAACACAGATTTTTGTCCGCGATTAGTTTCTTCCTCTCGTGCGTAGACATCCTTTTGAATTCTGCGCAGAACATCAGGAAGTGGTGGTCGGAGCACAGCGGGCACTTCGGACGTCTTTCTTCCGGGGTAGATGCGGTGTGCGTCCTGAATTTCGCTAATCTTGTCTCCTTTTTTAGTATTGACCCTGATGTCGGCGATACAGCAGTGGCCGGAACTGTGTCTTCAACAGCTTCCAGAGCGCGGAGGTGACCAGTGAGGAAGACATGCAATTGCTCGAACGAAGGAGGATCGGTTGTAGCTCCGATCGAAGATTCCCACGCCAGTCTTGTTTTCGCACCCAACCTTTGCACAAGTCCGAAGACCAACCAGTCGTCCCAGTGTTTGACTGGCCGGCCAAGGGCTTTCAGAGATTGAACGGCGTCCAGTGTGCCGTTCAGCAGCGGCTTCAAACAGGCAGCGGTTTCTCTTTTCATGGACGGTAATGATGAGAGAGCAGAGAGCTGCGATTGTATTAAGATGCGCAGGTTCTCGTAGCGCGCAGCGATGATTTTCCACGCTCCAGCAAAGTTCGCCTCTGTGAGGCGTATATTTTGTGTTAATTGAGCGGGCTCGCCGGACAGGCTGATTTTGAGGTGGTGGAATTTCTCCACCTCGGAGAGATACTTGTTGCCGATGACCAGCGACGTGAACAGGTCACGGTAGCTTGCCCACTCCCGGTAGTCCCCAGAAAACCGAGGCACGTCGATGCGTGGAAGAGATCGCTGCGGAGGGTTGTCCATGGGAGCCGTTGTTGGTTGCTCCAACGGCTTGCGAAGTTCCAGTAGCGCGGCCTTGTTAATTAGATATGCCTCTTCACAAAGGGCCATGTGGTCCGTCACGAAATATGGCCACGAGGCATGCTCGGGGGTTACGATGTCCAGTAATTGATCGTGACCCTCAGTGAACGCGTTCCAATTTGATTCAAGTAATTCAAGTCGCGAAGTAATTACGCCTTGTGTGATTTTAGCGGCACCCAGCTTCTTCATGTTCGTAACGGTATTCGAGATACGTTGGAACAACGATAGTTGCTTCGTAATGTATTTTTCCATTATGCAGCGTGCCAGTTAGCAACAAATACCGAACTTGAGCCCTCGAGGGCAAGGGCGATTCACCAAAAAAAAAACTTGAAAAGTAACTAACTTTTAGTTCGACCCCGATTATTATTGTTCCGCGTCGACGGTTTTTCGCGCACTTTGGCTGGCAACGCGAATTTATGTAACGGGATTGATAAAAGGATTAAAATACGCCTAAAGGTCCGTTAAACTATCCGGCTCGAAGGACCAATGTTTCGGATAGCTCACCTTTAGGTGTATAGATCTTATTAAATTGTTACTTGTTTTATTATCCCGTAAATGATGGTTCTGCTGGGACGAATGATTTATCGTATACACATATATTTTACAAGAATCCTTGTAACGAGAACACTATTTAGTTGCAATGATATTAATAAAAGTGTACTTGTTGGTATGAAATGTATTTATTGCGGTAATGTAAGGCGCTGATGTGCCGTCGTTGAGCCGTTATTATTGTAATGCAAATTGCTTCACGCAGTGAAGCTTCCAGCGGTATAAATAGTAATGATTAAATAAAGGTTTCAATAAATTAATAATGTATATTTGGAGTCACTGATGATTATTTTATGTGCTCATGAATTATCTTCGCAAAGCCGTTTTGTTGTAGAGACAGAGAGACAATTTGTAATGCCGCGCGGCGGTTTATATAGTGTTACGCGCGGCGTACAGTATGCGAAATTAATTCGCGAAGAGCGCTCGCGCTTGTCGTCACGACACAGCGCTAGGAGCGAAGCGAACGGGCGCCCTTCCATGAGTGAATCCAGAACAGAAGGGAATAGGGACCCTTGGGGTATTGTATATAAGATTGTTAGAGATAAGATTAAAAAA
This sequence comes from Nomada fabriciana, assembly GCA_907165295.1. Taxonomy (NCBI): domain Eukaryota; kingdom Metazoa; phylum Arthropoda; class Insecta; order Hymenoptera; family Apidae; genus Nomada; species Nomada fabriciana. The sequence goes on from OU015699.1 coordinate 2,964,104, forward strand.
GAAGAGTTGTTAAGTTCTTTGAGGCTTCCTTCGGGACAGCTTACTATGAGTTGGGAAGAAACTGTAAGAAAATTACTTGAAAAATGTGTGCCTAAGGATGAGGTCGAGGATGAAACAGAGGAGCAAATGGAGGTTAAGAGGAGTAATAATTTGTATCATACTTGTAATTTGGAGCCGGAAATCACGGTGGAAGAAATACTTGCCTCCATTAAAAAATGTAAGAAGCGTAAAGCTCCAGGCGAGGATTGTTTTCAATCTGAGCTGATTTTACAACTTTTGTATGCAGATCAATCTATTTTAGTGTATTTATTTAATAATTGTATGCGTAGTGGTACTTTTCCAGTTTTATGGAAGAGTGCAAATTTAAAAATTATATTAAAGGACACTCGGAGGGATAAGTCTTTGCTTAGCTCTTATAGGCCCATTGCTCTTTTGTCATCAGTAGGAAAGATTTTTGAGAGGATAGTAGTTGGTAGAATTCAGGCTAATTATGAGAATGAGGGTTTGGTGAATGATAGGCAATTTGGTTTTAGACTGCATAAGTCTACGGATGATGCGCTGGTCGCACTGAAAACTTCTATAGAAAGTTCATATAAAAAATATGTCGTAGTTATTTTTATTGATATTGAGGCTGCTTTTGACAGGTTGTGGTGGCGAACTATTATAGAAAGGGTTGCTAAGGCTAAGTGTAGTTTAGTTCTAATAAAGTCAATTAAGAGTTATTTTAAGAAAAGGTATATGACCATAAGTTCAAGACTTGAGTGCGTAAGAACTTGTATGCAGAAAGGTTGCCCTCAGGGCTCAGTTATTGGCCCAGTTGCTTGGGGTTGGTGTATGGATGTGTTTTTGGATTCGTTTCAGGCAGAGATTAATGCTAATGAAGGAGATATTATTGCCTATGCTGATGATCTTGCCATGATTGTTAAAGGTAACTCTAGAGCTGAGCTTGAAGTTATATCCAGTAGAGGTTTGGAAATTCTTTGCAAATGGTGTACAAAGCACAAATTAAAAGTATCTACGAATAAAACTTTTGGTATGTTGGTCAAGGGGAAATTAGATAAGGAAAGACTCCCGATCATTAAGTTAAATGAAACAAGAATTAAATTTTCAGAAAAAATAAAGTATCTTGGCGTCATAGTTGATGATAGATTGAATTTTATTTCACATGCAAAATTTATAAGGTCTAAGGTAATTAATTTAGTTATGTCTATAAAGAGAGTAGCGCGTGACACTTGGGGTATAAAATATAATATAATCAAAGTTCTTTATAATGCAGTTTTCCTACCCATTGTTAGTTATGGTTCAGCTCTATGGTACGGTGAGATTCATAAAACGCACATAATGAGGCAGTTGCTTGCTACGCAGAGATCTATTTTCCTTATTTTAACTAAGGCTTGTAGAACTGCGTCTACGGCTTCTTTACAAGTTTTGGCTGGTACTCTTCCTCTGGATTTGGCTATTATGAGGCTGGTCCTTATAAGTAAAGTTAAAAGAAATCAAAATATTAAATGGAAATCTTATTCGTATGTACAGAAAGAAAACTTACAAATAGCTGATGAGTCTAAGAGAATTAAGGATGAAACTGAAAATATAGAAAAAATCGTTTATTATGAATGGCAACTGAGGTGGAATAATGAAACAAGGGGTAGAGATACGTTTAGTTTTATCCGAAATGTAAAGTTTAGAATCGATAGTAAATGGTTTAATCCTAATAGATTTTGTGTTTATTTAATTGCGGGTTATGGTCCGATGAATGGTACTTTGTTTAAAAGAGGAAGTGTAGACAATAAAAATTGTTTAATTTGTGATCTAGAGGAAGAGGAAAATGTTAATCATATTTTATTTAAATGCCCGGCCTATAATGAATTTAGATACTTGGAAATTTTAGATATTTCAAACATGGGAACAGATAAACGAGTGTTACTAAATACAAAAGAAAAATTTGAAATATTATCGGAATTTACTGTTAAGGCATTTCAAAAAAGAAGAGAAGTTTTAACCCGGTTAGAAAGTAGTGGATCCGCCTCCTCGATGGCTGGGAGGGGCAACGTCGAACGGGGTTTCGACGGCTCAGCGATCCAAATTCTTAAATACCCGAAAATAGTTGCATAAATGTGAGTAAAATTATTTTATATTAAGAAAAAGGGGGTGTTCTGGATTCACTCATGGAAGGGCGCCCGTACGCTTCGCTCCTAGCGCTGTGTCGTGACGACAAGCGCGAGCGCTCTTCGCGAATTATCTTCGCATACTCTACGCCTCGCGTAACACTATATAAACCGCCGCGCGGCATTACAAACTGTCTTTCTCTACAACAAAACGGCATTGCGAAGGTAATTCATCAGCACATAAAATAATCATCAGTGACTCCAAATATACATAATTAATTTATTGAACCTTTTATTTAAACATTACTATTTATACCACTTGAAGCTTCACTGCGTGAAGCAATTTGCATTACAATCATTACGGCTCAACAACGGCACATCCGCGCCTTACATTACTGCAATAAATACATTTTACCAACAAATATTCTTTGATCAATATCATTACAACAAAATAGTGTTCTGGTTACAAGGATTCTTGTAAAATATATGTGCATGTGGTAAATCATTCGTCCTAGCAGAAGCATCATTTACGGGATAATAAAACAAGTAACAATTTAATAAGATCTATACACCTAAAGGTGAGCTATCCGAAACATTGGTCCTTCGAGCCGGATAGTTTAACGGACCTTTAGGCGTATTTTAATCCTTTTATCAATCCCGTTACATAAATTCGCGTTGCCAGCCAAAGTGCGCGAAAAACCGTCGACGCGGAACAATAATAATCGGGGTCGAACTAAAAGTTAGTTACTTTTCAAGTTTTTTTTTGGTGAATCGCCCTTGCCCTCGAGGGCTCAAGTTCGGTATTTGTTGCTAACTGGCACGCTGCATAATGGAAAAATACATTACGAAGCAACTATCGTTGTTCCAACGTATCTCGAATACCGTTACGAACATGAAGAAGCTGGGTGCCGCTAAAATCACACAAGGCGTAATTACTTCGCGACTTGAATTACTTGAATCAAATTGGAACGCGTTCACTGAGGGTCACGATCAATTACTGGACATCGTAACCCCCGAGCATGCCTCGTGGCCATATTTCGTGACGGACCACATGGCCCTTTGTGAAGAGGCATATCTAATTAACAAGGCCGCGCTACTGGAACTTCGCAAGCCGTTGGAGCAACCAACAACGGCTCCCATGGACAACCCTCCGCAGCGATCTCTTCCACGCATCGACGTGCCTCGGTTTTCTGGGGACTACCGGGAGTGGGCAAGCTACCGTGACCTGTTCACGTCGCTGTCATCGGCAACAAGTATCTTTCCGAGGTGGAGAAATTCCACCACCTCAAAATCAGCCTGTCCGGCGAGCCCGCTCAATTAATACAAAATATACGCCTCACAGAGGCGAACTTTGCTGGAGCGTGGAAAATCATCGCTGCGCGCTACGAGAACCTGCGCATCTTAATACAATCGCAGCTCTCTGCTCTTTCATCATTACCGTCCATGAAAAGAGAAACCGCTGCCTGTTTGAAGCCGCTACTGAACGGCACACTGGACGCCGTTCAATCTCTGGAAGCCCTTGGCCGGCCAGTCAAGCACTGGGACGACTGGTTGGTCTTCGGACTTGTGCAAAGGTTGGGTGCGAAAACAAGACTGGCGTGGGAATCTTCGATCGGAGCTACAACCGATCCTCCTTCGTTCGAGCAATTGCATGTCTTCTTCACTGGTCACCTCCGCGCTCTGGAAGCTGTTGAAGACACAGTTCCGGCCACTGCTGTATCGCCGACATCAGGGTCAATACTAAAAAAGGAGACAAGATTAGCGAAATTCAGGACGCACACCGCATCTACCCCGGAAGAAAGACGTCCGAAGTGCCCGCTGTGCTCCGACCACCACTTCCTGATGTTCTGCGCAGAATTCAAAACGATGTCTACGCACGAGAGGAAGAAACTAATCGCGGACAAAAATCTGTGTTACAACTGTCTCGGAAATCACCCTTCACGTTCGTGCAAATCATTGAAGCGCTGCCAACTGTGCGTAGGTAAGCACCACACCTTGTTACATATAAAATCTGAGCAAGGCTCCTCGCGGCAGGTCTCTCCACAAGGTCGCGTGGAGGAGTCACGGACCTCGCACTGTGCACGAGCCTCCTGGTCAAATTCGCAACCGCGTGCTGTTATTTTTCTCGCGACCGCGAAAATTCTAGTCGATACGGGTCGAGGCGAGAAAGTTGCAGTAAGAGCATTAATTGACCCCTGTTCCGAGGTATCACTTATTTCTGAGAATTTTGTGCAAACCATGAAGCTCGAACGAAACACCGCGCGGTTTCCAATTCTGGGTGTAGGCAAAGCGGAAACCTACACGAGGGGAAAAGTGACGTTGACTTTCTCCTCTGCTCGTAAATACATGAAACCCCTTTCCACTACGGCGTACGTGCTGCCGCGTCTGTCTTCGTATTCCCCCACTCGCATCACTACACAACAGCTCCCTCTTTCTCACTTGCGGGATTTGGAAATGGCCGATCCCGACTTTCACTTTTCGGATCGAGTAGACATTATTCTCGGTGCTGATGTCTACTCCCAAATTATTCTTGAGGGCCTCCGGAAGGGTCCGTCCAACAGTCCGGTTGCCCAACGCACATCACTTGGTTGGATATTAACTGGGCATTGCAACCCTCTCTCGGACGCTTCACGGCAAGAAGCGGTTTCGTTGCAATGCAGCTCTGGCGATACCGATCTATCTGAATCATTTCAGCGCTTCTGGGTACTGGAAGGGGTAACCACCCCTCCCCGTACATTCACTACCGCGGAGAGTGAGTGCGAGCGGCACTTCTGCTCCACGCACTCCCGCGACTCTACTGGTCGGTATCACGTTCGGCTTCCTTTTAATTCATCTCCGGCCCAATTGGGAAATTCACTTGATACAACAGTAGTGCTGTTGCACAAACTAGAAGCTCGTTTAAAGGGAAAGCCAGAACTATCAAAATCATTCAATTCCTTTTTTGGGGAATATTTGCGATTGAGGCACATGGAACCTCTTGCTCTACAACAAAAGCTGTTACAGTTGTGCAAGGCGGGCGGTTTCGCCTTGGACAAATGGACTTCCAACAAACGGGAATTGTTTGAAGTACTTCCTGCCAACGTGGCATCTCAAGGAGTGACCTGCAACGCACTGCTTAACCACTCTCTCTGGTGGAAGGGTCCCCCCTTCGTTTCAATGTCGTCCTACGACTATGATCAGCATTCAGTTCATAACCCTGACCAGGAAGTTCGCTCACCGAGAGTGACCTGTCATGCAACTACTGCGAATCAATTCTTTTTCGAGGAACTTGTCGGCAAGTTTTCCTCATTGACTAGAGTGCTACGCACAGTTGGTTGGTGCCCGCGCTTTTGCCGAACGTCCAGGGATCGCAACACACGCGCGCAAGTATCGCAACGTCTTACTACTGAAGAATTATACAACGCTAATCTTGCCTGTATTCGCTGCTTTCAAAGGGCAGCATTTCCAACCGAGCTGAAACTACTGCAACAAGGCCACCAAATCACACGTGGCCCAACTGCTAAACTGGCGCCATTCATTGATGGCGATGGGGTGCTGAGGGTGGTAGGTCGCCTGAAGCACTCACTACTTGACGAATGGCAGAAGCACCCTGCCATTTTACCTGGAAAGGCACATTTCACTTCATTACTCATCAAGGATGCTCACCACAGACTTCTCCACGGAGGCACACCACTCACCTTGGCTACGCTAAGGAGACAGTACTGGATACTGGCGGGGCGTCGCGCGGTACGCCGCGTGCTCGCCTCGTGCACGGTTTGTTGTCGCTGGCGCGCCAAAGCTGCGCACCAGCAAATGGGAAACCTCCCCTCTTACCGCACTCAGCCTTCCCGTCCATTCACGCATACTGGCGTTGACTACGCTGGGCCCTTCTTGACAAAATCCGCGCCCGGTAGAGGTCAACGAACAAGAAAATCGTACGTGGCAGTTTTCGTATGTTTAGCCACCAAAGCTGTGCATCTGGAGCTCGTCTCTGATGCCACAACAGCTACCTTCCTTGCTGCATTCCGGCGATTCATTTCGCGCCGTGGGATTTGCACCACACTTCACAACGATCAAGGAACCAACTTCATGGGGGCCAGCAGGGAACTACAGGAGCTGCTCAAGTCAGCTTATCTCGACTGGAAGGACGTCTCCTTCCAACTGACGCAAGAAGGAACTTCGTGGAAGTTCAACCCTCCTGGCGCTCCTCATTTCGGCGGCATCTGGGAGGCTGCCGTAAAATCACTGAAACATCACTTCAGGAGGGTCGCTGGTTCCACGCCTCTCACATTTGAAGAAACAACCACCTTGCTGGCCCAGATAGAGGCCTGTCTCAATTCACGCCCGCATGCCGCACTGTCCGATGATGTGGACTCGGTTAACGCTCTTACACCCGCACATTTTTTAATAGGGTCCCCTCTAAAGTCCTTGCCCGAACCATCCATGTCCAATATTAAAGTTTCTCCATTGCGGCGCTGGCAGTTAATCCAGCAAATGCGGGACCACTTTTGGACGAGGTGGTCATCAGAATATCTGCACCTGCTGCAGACTCGAGGCAAGTGGCCAACAGCTCAGCCAAACTTGAAAACAGGGGACTTATGCCTCGTGATGTCGGAAGTGACGCCACCTTCCCAATGGCCACTGGGACGCATCACAGAAATTCACAAGGGCGACGATCAGCTTGTACGCGTCGTCACGGTCCGAACGGCCACCACCACGTTGATGAGGCCCACTACAAAAATCTGCCTATTGCCACCAGTCACTGCCGAGATTTAACCACTTTTCACTTTTCCTTTCTTCCGCACTTCTTCTGAACCGCAACGGTTCCACCAGCATTAAACATGCGACTTCACGGGGCCCTCAATCTTCTTTGTTCTAATTGCGCCATGCTACGCATGCCGCGGCGGGCGGAATGTTCTGGATTCACTCATGGAAGGGCGCCCTTACGCTTCGCTCCTAGCGCTGTGTCGTGACGACAAGCGCGAGCGCTCTTCGCGAATTATCTTCGCATACTCTACGCCTCGCGTAACACTATATAAACCGCCGCGCGGCATTACAAATTGTCTCTCTGTCTCTACAACAAAACGGCTTTGCGAAGGTAATTCATCAGCACATAAAATAATCATCAGTGACTCCAAATATACATTATTAATTTATTGAAACCTTTATTTAATCATTACTATTTATACCGCTGGAAGCTTCACTGCGTGAAGCAATTTGCATTACAATCATAACGGCTCAACGACGGCACATCAGCGCCTTACATTACCGCAATAAATACATTTTACCAACAAGTACACTTTTATTAATATCATTGCAACTAAATAGTGTTCTCGTTACAAGGAGTCTTGTAAAATATATGTGCATGTGGTAAATCATTCGTCCCAGCAGAACCATCATTTACGGGATAATAAAACAAGTAAAATTTAATAAGATCTATACACCTAAAGGTGAGCTATCCGAAACACCTTCCTTAGTAACAAAGCTCCTCCAGGTTTCTCTTTTAGCTTTCCTAATATTAGCAACATACTTCTTTCTAGCCACTCTAAATTTGCGCTCATAATCCAGAATCAAATCTACAAAATTTAGTCTTCTAGCTCTTTCTAACTGCTTTTTATACTTCTTAGTTTCTGATCTCAATTTTTTAATATTCTCAGACCACCAAGGAACTGAACCCTCCTTAGCACACTTTCTAGGGATATTTTCACTACAGCATTTTTTCACTACAGCTTGTTAAAAATCTTTACAGCTTTATTAGGTTTAGAATTTTCATTAATTTCCATTAATTTTCCTTTAACCTGGTCATTAAATTTAAACTTAACACTTTGATCAAAACCTTCCCAGTTTGCCCTTTTTAAATTAAAAGGCTTCTTATTCTTTAATACATTACTTGAACTAAAATTGTTTGAAATTGTGCCAACTAAAACTATTTTAAATACAACTAGATTGTGATCACTAGTCGTACAATCAATGACTACTTTCCAGTCAAAAATAAATCTCGAGAAATTAGAGCTAGCCAAGGTAACATCGATATTAGACTGCCCACTAGAACTCATAAAAGTGGGAGGATTACCCGGCTCATTTAATACAACCAAATCATTAGCCAAAATGATCTCCTCCACCAGCTTCCCCCTCTCATCAGTCTCACGAGAAAACCACACGTCAGACTTAGAGTTTGAGTCTAAAGTGATAACAAAACATTTACCTTTTAATTTAACTAAAATATTATTGATCAAATCTAAAAAGTGGGAAATTGGTAAAGAGTACTGGCAATAAACATTAACAATATAAAAACAACATGCATTTGTATAAATTTGAAAATAAATAACGTGCTCAGTGGTATCCGGAAAAACCAGGATGTTCAAATTTTCATGCCTAACAACTGCTGCCACCCAGGGGATTTTACAAGTCGGTTGGATAACTCTCAAATGAGGAGAATTATATCCTCGAACTAAACCTCTAAAATTATACGGTTCCTGAATACATAAAATATCTAACTTATATTCTTTGATCGAAACCTCTAGCTCAGCAGCAGCAGCCGAAGAACGCTGCGCGTTAATTTGCCCTATGATTAGCTCCACTTTATTTTAGATTTGAATATTTCCAGATACCGAACAAAGTCCGGACAATCCTTACACCTTACACTATGCCCTGTTTCTTTTCTTTTCGCCCTTGTGCAATTTACACATATAGGGTTTTCCTTTCTTTTACATTCTTCTTTTGCATGCTCTTTAGAACCGCAAAATTCACATAACTGTTCTTGAATGCTGCAAAACTTAGCTATATGCCCATGGCCATGACATTTATAACATCTAACAGTGTTGTAAAATTCTTTCAGTCTATACACCCGCCACTTCATATATACATTGCCTTTATTTATCAATTCTATATAAACCTCACTGGGAACTTGAACCACCCAGTTTACCTTGTCATCTTTCGTCTTAAAGCTGTTACGTATGAAGAATATTTCCATACGTCGCTCTCAACGCGTTTTCGAGCTCGCATTTGTTTAGGGAAAACGCCCTAAAATTCTTTCACTTATCATAAACAATTAAGGGGGCCTGAGAAAATGCATGACCAGCTGCACCACGTGCGAGACAGGCGTCGCCCGACGACAACTTCTAAATGTCCTTATATGGAAAGTTCCAGTCCACCCCCATGCATTTTTGGGACTATATAAACCCTTTGGTTTCTATCCTCATCGGTTCAGAGTAACATAGTCACGTGTAGTGCTACGTCGTGTCACGCTTGTATAGAATCAGTTATATCCAGTGAGATTGGGCTTAGCGCACCTCTCGAATCACAGATTAACCCGTTAGAATCCGCTTGTCCGGTTGAAGTTCTTTCGGCATATTCTAATAGCGGCTCTCAGACCCCGCATCGCCAGTGCGTCAACACCGCGCAAATACTTAGGTAATTTACACACTTTTATATTATTTCATCGCGATAAAAACATTTGTATTTATACTGATATTCAGAATACATTTTATACGTTCACTTATAAATCGAGTAGATTCGTTAAACCTATCTTTACCCCGCAATCCTTGCATATTGGTAACAACGTATCCATCGATACAACTTTACCGCTCGAGTTGTATCAAATAATAATTAAGAGTTACGAGGCAACTAACATTTCCTGCGACTATCTGATCTAGTATCAGATCCGTTCGCATACCTTTACCCAAACAAACATTCTATATATTCCAACCTAGTGGCTCCCCGATTTCGCATCGGGTTCGTCCACGAAACCTAACCCATCCTACGGCTCCCCGATTTCGCATCGGGTTCGTCCGTAAGTCTACCAACCTCCGAACAGCTCCCTGGTCAAGCGCCAGGTTCGTCTGTGAATAAACCAACCTCCTAGCAGCTCCCCGATTTCGCATCGGGTTCGTCTGTGAACTTCTTCCTAGTGGCTCCCCGATTTCGCATCGGGTTCGTCCGCGCTTGTACCCCCTCCTAGAGGCTCCCCGGTTTCGCACCGGGTTCGTCCTCGCACTCTATAATCCTAGCGGCTCCCCGATTTCGCATCGGGTTCGTCCACGACGTTTCACCCTCCTGCGGCTCCCTGATTTCGCATCAGGTTCGTCCGCGCACCTTAACTAACAAATTGATAACCGTATTTCTGGGTAATACACCCCTCGCAGGCCTCTCGTGCTGCCACACAGCCCGGCTCGTAACAAAGCTATGCCTAAACTCGATCTGATCCTTTAAGTCATGCATATTTCTATTTACATTATGATCCAAATTTTTACTAACAAGATTCTCCAATAACTCATCTTTTTTGTAATCGCTTTCAACATCATAAATGATAATTGAAGGATTAATCTTCTTTGGCTTCTCCACTTTAACTCTAATTTGTTCTAAATTACTCTTCTTAATTAGCTCAACATCACTTTTACCATTAACTTGTATAACAATTCCCTTCTGCTTCATCTGGCGTATCCCTCTGACTTTTAAAGTCTTACTCGCATCTTTTAACTTTTCCAAAACATCTTGCCTTAACTCATCATTATTTCGTTTGTCATCATCTTTATTAGGTTTTAATAGCACGACTTCATAATCTTCTTTTCTTTTCATGTTATTGAGGTTAATTTGACTACTAGGAACAGAGAAACTTGGAGCCGTCTTTGCCGCAACTTGAGCGTAAGAGACTTTTTGTATCTCATTACACTTTTCTTTAGTTTTAAGAATCTCATTGTTAACAATTTCCTTCTGCAATCGGTTTTCTAATACTGCCCACTTGTCTAAGATAAATCTAATACTAGTTTTAGAAATTTTGTTACTATCATTAAACAAAAACTCCTCCAGTTTAATTCTTTCCTCATAAACTTCTCTTAATATATCATTTGTTTGTTTTTCGCTTACTAATTTTTCTGCAACGACTATACTTTCTACATCTAAATCACCTGTCTTCCTTCTTTTTGCCCTAGCCGGCATCCTGCCTTCAGATGCATCTTCCGAGAAGTGGGACGAAGCAGAGCCACGCCTGCTGTGTCCCCTAATTTGCGCTTCCGAGAGCATCTCGACCTCCACACAACACTCCTCACTTCCTTCTCCCCCCTTCCCCATTTGTTTTTTAGATTTCGATTCCATTACTTGGTCCCACGCAAAGGTCGGAAAGGGTGGTCCACCGGGGCAGAGCCGCCTTACCCCGGTAAGGCTTAAATACAACCGGGTGCAGCCATGTTCCCGGAGGTTGGCCGCTAACGACTGGTGCACCCACCAACCACGCTCCGGCGCAAAGTCCGGAACGCACCCCTTCGGCGCGCGCCATACCTTAGGGTGGGGGATTTTTTATAGAGGTTATCATCCTCGCGGTCCGGCCGGTTAAGGCAAGACCCCCGTTCCAGCGATACATGACCACTGGTTTACGGTGTGCTAAGAGCTCGGGTAACTTGGGTTCGCTAAGACCCATACTGTGTCCGACCTTCGATCGACCAAGGTCGACCCAAGGACAGACACGGCCCCTGAGGGGAGTAGATAGGGACAGAGGGAATTTCGTTAATCCATTCATGCGCGTCACTAATTAGATGACGAGGCATTTGGCTATTACCTGTACTGTAGTCTTAACGACTCAGTATACTTCCGCGCGTGATTCAACACCAGCACGTTAGGTGCATCTACAACTAATTAACAAATAACAAAAAGAAAAATCCTTGAATAGATACGGGCCTACTTTCTAGCTTTCGCTGCAATGGGATCTGCCCGCGGTACGTGGAAAAATTAGGAACGGGGACCCTTTCGGGCGGCGAACTTGGCCACACCAGAGTGTGTTGTCAGGGAAGGCCTCGCGAAGGCGTCGCCCCGGGTTCTCCATGCATAGAACCCGCCCCGCGCCCTATTACACCTCCCTTAAAAGGAAGGTAGAGTTCCAAGACTCATCCACGCTCTTTCCTGGCTTAGGGATGAGCATGGTGTGGCTCAGCCTCCACTGGTCAGGGAATACTCGGCTCATCAACAGAAGGTTGAACAGCTTACCAAGTATATGCAGCACCCCGTCCTTTCTATGATGGGTCTTTCTGACTCCATCAACTCCTGCTGCAGTATTGCTCCTTCTCGTCCGCAACTTCGACACAATCTCCTCAGAGGTGACGGGCGTCCATAGTTCCTCCATATTACTGCCCGCACCACTATCTTTCCTGTCTCTTTTGACTTTCACTTGGGGCCTAGCCACAACCCAGGGGTCCCTGTACAATGGACCTACCTCTTCCTTCACGGGGGCTTCAATGCCTTTACATTCATTTGGCGGCTTGCCCGCCGTCGCCCAGTCCACTAATCTCGGAGGGCACTTCTCATACATCTCCTGCATCCTTGGATAGTTGTATTGCTTCTCTGTTGTTCTCGTTCTCTTTCTTCGTGCCCCACTTACGATCTCTGGCCTTAGTTGGCCTCTTGTGGCCCTGCTCCGTGTTACAGGGCCTTCGTGGACGTCGCCTTTTACATGTTCCACTAAGTCTCGTATTATTCGGTCGACGTCCACAGGGAGGATCCTCCTCCAGTCCGCCATATTCTCGATTTTCTTTTCTATTTCCCTGAGCGGATGGCTATCGCTCAGGTGATTACCTTGTATGGCTTCTCTGAGGGGATCCTCCTATCTTTCTCTCCGATGCTCCTTCGGGGAGCTTCCTCCAGTTCCTCCGTGGCTGATTCATATATCGAGCTCCCCGATGAGGAGTCATCGGCATCTTGTACTATTCTACTCCTACCACCAGCGGGTAAGTGCCTCCTTTTATCACTGATCTGTTTGCATGTATTGTGCGGCAGGAACTCCCTGATTCTGACGTTGGTGTATCTGTCGTCCCGGAATCTCCTCTCTAACAGAATCAGGAGATCCACTTCCTCTTTAGAGCAAGCCGAGGCTCTATTGCTTGGTCTGCTCCTGTCGCGCTCACTTTGCTCCTACATTCTCAGGTTCCGCGCCAGTAGATGCTGGTGCCTTTCGTGTTGGGCCAGCCCTCTCTGGGTCCGGAATCTTCTGTTGCATTCTAGGCATCTTTCCTCTCCTTCATCCTCGGCTTCCCCTTCTGCTATTGTTCCCTTGCAGTGTGGTTTGTGACACTGCCAGCCATGAACCTTCTCAAAACTTTTCTGACAGGCAGCGCACATCCACACCGCTCCATGCCGAGGATGTCTCTCTTCCATATGCTTCAGAAATTGTGCCTCCTGCAAGAAGCATACCTCCGGACCCTCTCCAGCGCAGAACCTGCATACGATATACCCGCTGAGGGGCAGGTCCGTAATCTGTACCATCTCTTGTCCAGGTGTGAAAGCCGTGTCGTCAACCATGGTCCTTCCGTCCATTGCGGACAAGTCCGCCACAGGGGCTCCAGGACCGAGGACCCCTGCGTCCGATGCTTCTCCAATCCGTACTTCCATTACTTGGTTGGTTAAATGTGAACCTTGCATACATTCTAGTCCGTTTCCACTCGTGTCCCTGTTCCTGCTTGGTCATAAGGGCAAAACACCAGGGTGGCAGATCAGTCCGGCCGCTTACGGCGTTTTAGAGTCCGACGAAATTAAAGGTCCGGGATGTGGCCGTCAGATTGTTTGGCCCTTTTTCTAAGTTCTGGCGGCGTAATGCTTTGCTCCACCAGAGCAAAACGGCATGGGCTGTGCCGCTAAGCCCCGGCGGCACATCGCTCCACGACGCCAGACCGATGGAATTGTGGTAAATGCCGCTAAGTTCCAGCAGCGTATTGCTTTACGCCGCCGGAGCAAGGCTAGGGTTGTTAGGCCAGAGTTGTTGTTTCTATTTCTCAGTTCTTAGATCGTACCACATCCTCAACATGTTTTGGGGCACTACGTGCCCCATGAATAACATTATGTTTCGATTATATGCTTTATATAGCATGCTTAAATAATAGGTTAACTATTATTATATTTCTTGCCGCCTTGCGGCCTGATCAACCTGTCATCCAGCTCGGGTAGGTGGGGTCGCCAGTCCCCAACGGTGCTGCCCCTCACCGCCCTGCCAGCTCGAGTGGGTGGGGTCGCCACTCCCCAACGGTGTCGCCCTCACCGCTCTGCCCTTAAGAGAGTCATAGTTACTCCCGCCGTGCATTTGAGCCTGTTCTGCAAGCAAATGTAAATTCGCAGGAGAGTCGCGAATAATCTCTGGCACCTCAAACAACTTCTTAAAATGCGCGTTAATGATCTGACGAGGTTTATTACATCGACGCTGCAGCAAGTCCCAGGGTACCAAATAATTGTTCTCGGAAGCGTTAAGTGGAGCAATAATTGACGCAATATCGCCATGCAGTGCGTTCCTTAACAAATGAAATTTTTGAACCGATGGTAATTCGTCATTGTCGTGAACCACCGAATGAAATGTATCGCGAAATGTGTGCCACTCGAGGGGGTTGCCATCAAAGGTTTTATTTCAATCTTCGGTAAAAGAGAATTGGCCTCTCTTACTAACACTGTGTTCGGGGAATCTGAATTTCGAACCACAGGAGCAGTTCTCCAGGCGTTTTTTAACGCCGTAATACGCGAGCTGATTCAATCCGACACCTGGTAGTATTGACGCTCAAACTGTTCACCAGGAGTCGCATGCTCAGATACCATGTCTTCCGATTTGAGCGCGAGTTGCACCTGCGAATAACTTTGGTAAGCTTCCTCTAATTTCGCGGCGCGCGTCTCCAACGCATCGATAGGAAGATCCGGGGTACCGCTCACCGCGGATAAAATGCGTGTCACTTGATCCTTGATGGTCGTACGCTGCCTCTTATTAATCTTAAACGTGGTAGATTCGGCTTCGAGAGGCATGATAATTGAAATCGAAACGTAGGAAAGGAAACAAAAATAAAGGATAACGATTCGCTGAACTCCAACCAGTGACTCGCAAACGTAAAACTGCCGTCGGCGTGGTCCAGACGATCCCTGATGTATCAAACTTCGTTGCCCAGAAAGCAGGTGTAGCCTCTGTTCCGTCGGAAGATGTCCGCAAGGCCGCGTCGTGGTCCCGCTACGATTTTCCAAATGGCTCTGTTGAGGACACGTGTTGGGTCTATTATATTTACGAAGAGGCTCTGCCGTGGCTGGAAGAGAGGCTGAGTTCTCGAGGTGACATTTTCCAGTCCCGCCATTCTCAGCAGCACTTGACGTAACTTAGACCCTCACGGTAGCACGGCTAAACATCTGGGGGTTCGGTTTTTCTTAGAACAAGGGACCTTTGTCCAACGCTCTTGCCGGGCCTACGTGACGGAAAGTCTCCGGGCTCGGGGGCGTTGCATCGACGGAAAACCGAACTGCGGATGCAATTGGATGGCCCTACGCCCCACCAAGGACAGAAATCCCTCCAAGACCGTCTTGGAGGGAGACTTGGGAGAGGGACCGGGCGACTTGTCTTATGACATTTTTGGTATTAAGAATTGAGATATAATTCGACATTAGCGCAGTTCAGAACAAATTCCAGTTTAATAGAGACCTAATCAAATCCAACACTGCTGTACGACTCTCGTCTTGGACGAGCAGGAAACAAGTGACCTTACGGTTGCAGTCTACACTAATAACATTGCACCTTATTATTAAAGAGCGTATGCTCATGGGTTGGAAGAAGTATCTTATTTATTTCTTTTGTACCCAAGTTCTAGCAGAGATCTGGTCACGAGACGACTAGTAGCGTGACGCTGCATTGACCGCCTGTAAACGGTTCCCGTAAGTCCTTCCTTTATCTTACTTGCGTTAGAACAGCATGGACGCGGCGTTGAAAGCCTTGATCGTTGAGCGCGGTCGGTTCAAGGCCGCATTGACTCGTTTCAAGGGGTATTTTGACACGTATGATCGAACATCCGGCACCTCTGCGCTTAAGGTTCGTTTAAGCAAGGTTCTGCCAATTTTCGACGGTTTTGACCCGGTACAGGCCACCATAGAGGCTAAGGTCGAGGGGACAAATTTAGAATGAACCCAGGAAGAGGAGCGTATCGAATTCGAGAATTCATATTATTTATTTATTTATTTATTTAATTGATTAACGGGTAGAAACCCTTTATATATAATGGTATCTTATAATTAAGGATGTAGTTAGTAATCTTAATCTAGACTTAACTGGTAGTACTAGTGTGGAGACTTTTACAATAACTTACATTAACTTACATTATCTTACAATTACATTACGCGATAACACCATCGCCAAGGCCGTTAGACTCAAGGATCATCTTTCAAGAGTTTATATAACTCCTGTTTGAAACAAATGGAACTGCCGTCGAAGAAATTCAATTTACGGAAGTATCGGTTAGCTGATAGCAACATTCTATTTAAAGGGTCGGCTGTAGAGTAATTTCGTAGGGATGGTCTAAATAAGAGTGGGGTTCTTGTGTGTCTGGTCGGAATATTAAAGTTTATCTTTCATAGTAATTCGGAACAGTTGATATTGCCATTTATGGTTGCGTGGAGGAAACTCAGATCAGCCACAGTTCTTCTGGTTTTAAGCGGCTTAAGATTGAATTTGTGCATTGAGCTGCTATAGTCGTGATTCTTTCGAGACATCGGGTGTCCATCCTTGAAAGATAAGCGACGAAGAAGCACATGCTGAATTTTCTCCAGATTGTATTCATCTTTTTTGGTATGCGGAGACCAAACTAATGATGCGTACTCCAGAATAGGCCTGACCAATGTGATGTATAAATACCTAATGGTATATGGGTTTTTGAAATCAACGCTATTCCTCAATATAAAACCTAGTGATGTCAGAGCTTTATTCCTAATGTTATTTATGTGTGCATCAAAAGATAGCGAACTAGTAAGAGTCACCCCTAGGTCTCGAACAGAGGTGCGAGCGGGTAATTGTTCCCCAAGAACACAGTAATTAAAAACTATAGGATTTTTACTCCTGGTAAATCTAATCGCGAGACATTTATCAGTATTTAATTCCGTGCTGTTATCGGAGCACCATTTCGCTATGTTAATTACATCGTGTTGTAACTTGTGGCAATCTGCTATTGAGCTAATCTGAAGATATAATATAATATCATCCGCAAAAAGTAAAATCTTAGAGTGCTGAATGACCGAATCAATATCATTAATAAATAATAAGATGAGCAGCGGACCTAGGTGTGATCCTTGGGGAATGCCTGAATTAGGTGTTATATGCCTTGAAAAACTATTTCTAACTTTAACGACCTGAACTCGTCCGCTTAGATATGAGAAGAGCCATTGAAGGAACCTCCCTCTTATACCTAGGGACGCCATCTTGTCAATCAACAAAAAATGATTGACTCGGTCAAAGGCCTTCATAAAATCAAAGTACACCGCATCCGTTTGTAAACCAATGTCAAGAGTTCTGTAAAGGTCATTGCAGTAAACTGTTAGATTTGTGGATGTGGAGCGACCTCTTAAAAACCCATGTTGATGCACATTACAAATGGATGAAGTTTCTTGGCGATAATACCTTCGAAAATCTTTGCCATTGTGTTCAAGAGGGAGACCGGCCTATAATTGGATACCAATGATCTGGATCCTGACTTGAAAATCGGCGTGATTACACTTTTTTTCCTCAGTTTCGGAAAATGACCTGAGCGGAGAGATAGATTAAAAATTATCCACAGAGGTCTTGTTAGGATAAATTTACATTTCTTAAGAAGGATGGGTGGGATTCCGTCCGATCCCGGAGATTTGTTGATGTTGGTGAGATCAATTTCTTTTAGGACGTCGCTTATGTTTATTTGAATGTCCGAGAGATCAAGTGACGGAGAATTAACAGCTGGGAAAAAACCAGAAGGAAGTGGTGATCCGTAGACCGACTCAAAATGATCAACAAAGAGATTGGCAATGTCCTGATCGCTCGACTGTTGCTGTTCACACCGGTGCATCGAATTCGGAATGTCATTGGTTTTTCTACGTGTGTTGATGAACTTCCAAAATGACTTAATATTATGTGGAATGCGTGTTTCCACTGAAGCGATGTAGTTAGAGTAGCAGGTTTTCGACATTGATTTGCAAACGGATCTAAGTTTACAAAAATGTAGGTAATCGAGATAACTATTGGAATCTTTGTATGTTTTATGGGCTAATTTTTTGGCTCTTACGTGGTGTTTGAGTTCTGGTGTGCACCAGTTAGGAAACTGAGAGCGATAGTGTTTTCTAAGAGGGATAAAAGATTCGATCGCTTGATAAAGTATCCGATACAGGAATGAGACTGCTTCTTCGACCGATAAACCCTCCATTTGTGAGTCCCAATGAACAGAATTAAGATATTCCAACATGCTACTGTAATCGCCGTTGACGAAATCCCATTTGAATCTCGGGTCCGGTTTGTTCGAGTGTATGTTTTGAGGATTACATGATATAGACAGAGCGGGATGATATGGATCTATTGGTACGAAGGCCTCGCATGCATGATCAACTTGGATCGAAGCATTTGAAAATACAAGATCCAGCAATGATCCAGTGGAATTTGCCTTAGTATTTAATTGGTAGAGATTGTGAAGCGAACATGCGTTAATTATTAAGTCGAAGATTTCGGAGTTGTGATAGGATAAGTCTCTTGATATCGAAAAATCATCTATTGAAGCTGATGGACTGGGTAAAAATTGCGAAAATTGGGGGCAATTATAATCACCTATACATTAGAATTGAGAATGTGGATGAAGTGATAACAGTCTCCCTATCTCCTCAAAATGAGAGTAATAAAGATTAACATCAGATGCCGGAGGGATGTATACAGAACATAAAATGACGCTGTACTGACCACTATTGATTTTAATAAATAGATGCTCGACAGTTTTATTAAGAGAACAAATGATGGAGTTGTGTATTTTTTTAGAGACTGCAATCAATACTCCACCCCCTCTAAGATGGTTACTGGTGTTGAGATTTCGATCCAGACGGTACACGGTATAATTGCTCAGTCCCAGCTCTTCAGATGACATTGCTGGATGCAACCATGTTTCCACGAGGATGATAATGTCGTAGGACACCGCCGAAGAGGCTACACTCTGAAGAAGGATCCTCGTTTTGGTTCTTAGCCCACGAACGTTTTGATGATAGATAACAAGTTTCTTCCCTAGTTTTTTGACTTTGGCAACGTCGAATCCACTATTTTAGGAATTCCCTTCACAAATTTGATGGTTTTCTTGTTGTCACCCTTATCATGCCAATCCTTGAATTGACACCTGAGTTCTTTGAGGTGTTGCAATTGCATCGGGGTCTTGTCATCAGAAATTTTTCCGTTCCTGAATATTTATATTTATTTTTCAGAATAGAAATGGCTTCCTCAGCTGATCCTAGCACTAATCTTAAGGGTCTGGTGCCGTGACTGTCTGATCTCCCCAGTCTCTGACTCCGTAATATTCTATGTGTCCCTGGTTGAATTTTCTCCAAAATGTCCATAGCTCTTGCCGTATCCGAAATGCGTGCATCTTCTCCCTGCCCCGACGTTCTTTCCACTAGACCGTGGATGATAATATTCTTCGACCGCTCTTGACGCTCGTTCAATTCATATAAAATTACATTGGTAGAGGTGTTAGGTTCATTGGGCGCGGACGAGCATCCTTTAATCTCTAAAGCTGTTATCCGTTGGTTCAGATTAGCAATTGTATTGTTAAGGTTAGCTACCTCCATTTGTAACTCAGTAATGATGTTATTCTGGAATGACGAGAGCTCTTGCCGAATCAAGTCCCTAATACTGCCCAATGAAGGGCACGTAGAACCCGACGCACCTGCCGTCGATAATTGATTATGTTTGGGATCCATGACTCCAGGTGACGCGGCGGAAGGACTTTTACAGTTTATCAATTTTTCAAAAATCCAAGGATGCCCAGTGCGAGCTAGACATTTATCTCCCGGATGTGAGAGAATTCCGCAATCCGGACACTTAACCGGGTTCACCACGAGGGATTTACATCCACTGCACTTATTTGAACTTGCCATTGCCACTAAACTTCTTTAAATATAGAATTGGATATCGTGTCGAGCTCGAGAAATGTAGTGTTCGCCTTCGATGAAAAACAAAAAATTTCTTGTTTTATTCGAAGAAGAGAGCCTCAAAGTATGCACTATCCTCTGAACTCACAACTAGGATCGTTTATCGGATTATCAGATTAAGAGTCGGTTAAGAGTCACTAATTGGATTACGAGACACTGTCGTATGTTGACACCAACGTCACAGCTTGAGGAGCGCAATGAGTGCATATTGCCAAATCGTGGCTGCGGCAGAGGATTTTATTGCCGAAAGGCAACACCCTGTACCTGCACGGGTTGTACCTACCGGTGTACTCACACCGACCGCGTCGACCTCCGGATCCGAACCGCACTCTAGAATAAAATTGCCGACAATAGAATTGCGAACCTTTGACGGCAACTATAATATCTGGATAAAGTATAGAGACACGTTTGAATCAATGATACACAGTAACGACAATCTAACGACCATTGAGAAATTTCATTATTTAAATTCATCTCTGAAGGGGGACGCGGCTAGGGTGATTCAAACATTAGGAATTTCGGAGGTCAATTACGCGTTAGCATGGACTGCACTGAAGGACAGATTTGAGGACCATAAGGTCTTAAAACATCACCATTTACGGACTCTTTGGGAACTACCTATATTAACAAAAGAATCATTTTCCGGACTGCGACGGTTACTTGACGACACCAATAATAGTTTATTAGCCCTTCAGGCATTAGGAGAACCGATTATGCACTGGGACAGTGTCATAATCTACCTGTTGACTACAAAACTAGACCCACTGACAAACCGTGAATGGGAGCGCAAGCTCTCGCTAATTCCAGGCGATACAAAATTACGAGACCTGACTGGATTTTTGGAGACTCATTGTAGGTACCTAGAAAGGATGGTATCGGACAAGTCACCTATTTCTAGTAAAATACCAATGAGTAAGAACACAGGTAACAATCGCACCCGTGTAGGTCAGGTATTCGCCTACACCGCGATCACGCCAGCCCCGTGTACATTCTGTAATAAACCGCATCTGCTTTCTCAGTGCGGCGAGTTTAAAAAATTGCTACCGGCGGCACGGCTTTCACAGGCTCAGCAATTGCGCGTCTGTTTTAATTGTCTGAACGTAGGACACCGAAATAGAGAATGCACGCGTAGCTCGTGTAAACTTTGCGGCAGAAGGCATCACACCCTTCTGCACCTTGATCAGGGTGAAAGACGGCAGGCTGATTCCGCGATTTCACGGGGGTCAGGTGCATCAGGGACAGTGGCAATCAGGGAAGGGGACGAGGCCCCTGTTGCAAAGCCAGTCAATGTAGCAGTATCATATTTCACCCGACGTCAAGGTTGTAAGGAAACGGTTATCTTGTCCACCGCGTTAGTATATGCAATGGTATATGCAATAGTATACCCGCGTTTCGGGTATTGGGGGTTACACTCACGGAGTGCAACACGAAACGTGCGAGGAGGTCAGTTCCAGGTATAACGGTTTCCGATGCACCATCCCATGCCTGGTACTGACAAAAATCGCTGGAAACATGCCGAGCGAATCCCTTCGGTTAGGAGACCTTTCTATTCCGTCGGGCATTGAACTTGCGGACCCATATTTTGACAAATCGGACGAAGTCGATATTATAATTGGTGCGGGGCTGTTCTGGGACCTTCAATGCGTCGGCAGACACTCGCTAGGTCACAATCACCCTATTTTGCAGAAGACACAGTTAGGATGGGTGGTAGCGGGAAAACTCAGTACTTCAATAATTGAGGCGGAGAAACTCATTTATTGTAATCTGGTCACTAACGAACAGCTGCACCAGCGTGTTGAACAATTTTGGGAATTAGAATCTTGCGTCTCCGATCATGGAAAGGGAATTTCAACGGACCCCCGCGAGCAGCACTTTCTAAGAAACACCACTCCGATAAGGATGGGCGGTTTGTAGTTCGTATTCCATTTAAGGAAAACGTACACGTGTTAGGGGACTCGCGGGAGCAGGCTCATAAAATATTTCTAGCGCTAGAACGCAAATTAAATGGACGTCCTGAATTAAAAAAGGGGTACACGGACTTTATGAATGAATATGAGGTGCACATGAGCGAAACTTCGACTAAGGATTTCGAGCCCTCGCGATTAGAGTATTTCCTGCCACACCACGCAGTCTTCAAGGAGACAAGTAGCACAACGAAATTGCGCGTTGTATTTGATGGTTCCGCTAAAACCACGTCGGGACTGTCAATCAACAACGTGCAACATATTGGACCAACAGTCCAACAGGATTTATTTTCAATTATTGTTAGATTTCGAAAGCATAAGTACGTGTTGTCAGCCGACGTGGAAAAAATGTACCGTCAAATACGCGTTGCTAGAGAGGACCGTCGAATTCAGCGTATTCTATGGAGATCAAGTGCTTCAGATCCAATTAAAGTGTATGATTTAAATACCGTAACTTACGGGACTGCATCGGCACCTTTCTTGGCGACCTGTGCATTACGACAGCTGGGCGAGATGCACAGTAAGAGATTTCCCGTCGCCGGTCGTGTTATTGTTCGCGATTTCTATGTCAATGACCTGCTCACAGGGACTGACGATATTTTAAGTGCGCAAACCCTCAAGGACGAATTAATAAGCATCCTACGCACCGCAGGGCTCCTTCTTCGAAAGTGAGCCACCAACGACGCTCGGGTATTGCATCACGGCGAAAGGTCGGAACCTGGGGTTGCAATCAACGCGGACAAAGATTTAAAAACATTAGGATTATTATGGGATGCACAACAGGACGAACTTTATTATTTAGTAAAGCCTTTCAGTGGACAGCGCGTAACCAAGCGCATCATTCTCTCGGACACCGCGCAGATTTTTGATCCGTTGGGACTACTAGGCCCAGTCATTTTGCACGCCAAACTATTGTTGCAAAAATTATGGCAGTTACAAATTTTTTGGGATGAATCTCTCCCTCAGGATATTCACGCATCCTGGTTAAATTATAGGACCGAGTTATATAGTATCAATCACATAGCGATTCCTAGACATGCGCTATCCGAGCCCAAATTAACCGAGCTTTATGGGTTCTGTAATGCCTCAGAAAAGGCATACGGTGCCTGCATTTATTTACGTTCACCAAGTAGACAGGGACAATGGACTGTCCGTCTTTTGTGTGCTAAATCGCGAGTAGCTACATTAAAAAAAGTTAGTTTACCGCGCCTTGAGCTATGTGAAGCGCTACTGCTGGCTCAATTGATAATGAAAGTGCGTACGGCATTGGACTGCGATTTCACTCACGAATTCTACTGGACCGACTCAATGATTGTCATATCATGGATCAAGGCTTCACCGAGTCGGTGGAAAACCTTTGTTGCCAATAGAACAGCGGAGATCCAACGCTTGACGTGCAACGAGTGGAATCATGTACCGTCAACTCAGAATCCTACGGACATGGTTTCTCGGGGTCTCCGCCCGTCGGAGCTGGTCGATGCCACGTTGTGGTGGAATGGACCAACATGGTTATTGCACAATTCCACATACTGGCCATCTACAGAATCGTATACGAAAGAACTTCCCGAAGAGAAGGAAGTCAGTTACAGCTTAGTATTAATAGAAGATAAGGATCCTGATATCTTCGACACCTTCTCTTCGTATACCCGGTTAATTCGTGTTAGAAGTCGCTGCCTTCGGTTTATTCGAAATATACAGTTTCGTTTACATCGAAAGGACGCGGCTTCGAATAGTTTGCCAAATTCGCAACCTTTGCCCGGTAGCTTTCTCTCCACGCACGAACTCGCGGACGCTAGGGATACCTTAACGAGGGTTGCACAACGGGTGCATTTCAAACCGGAAATTGAGCGTTTGAAGGGCGGTTTGGACCTTCCTAAGGGTAGCACTCTTAATTCGTTGAACCCGTTTATTGATAGTATTGGACTTCTTAGGGTGGGCGGAAGACTTAGGAACGCTCCCATCGAATATCAAAGGAGGCATCCTGTTCTTCTGCATCCACATCATAAATTTACGAAGGGTAATCATTGAACATGAACACCTGCGTTTATTGCACGCAGGTTGCCAGGCCGTGGTTTCTTCCTTATTTACGCGCTATTGGCTGCTAACCGCGAAAAGGACAGTTAAGGGTGTCATTCGGAAATGCATCAGGTGTTTCCGAGTGAGGCCCAGTACGGTGACGCAGGTAATGGGTGATTTACCTGCTGCCCGGGTCACTCCGGTACGTGCA
Organism: Nomada fabriciana; assembly: GCA_907165295.1. Classification (NCBI taxonomy): domain Eukaryota; kingdom Metazoa; phylum Arthropoda; class Insecta; order Hymenoptera; family Apidae; genus Nomada; species Nomada fabriciana. The sequence continues at coordinate 2,988,301 of OU015699.1, forward strand.
TTCTCTACCTGCGGTGTTGATTACGCGGGACCATATTTGCTTAAGGATCGGACTCGGAGTGCGCCACATTTTGGTGGTCTGTGGGAAAGCGCGATAAAATCAGCTAAGTACCACTTGAAGCGAGTCATCGGGGAAACAATATTAATGTACGAGGAATTGTACACTGTTCTGACGCACGTCGAGGCAGTCCTGAATTCCCGTCCTTTGTGTCCTTTATCACCTAATCCCGATGACTTCCTCCCGTTAACACCTGGACATTTCCTGATTGGCGAGTCACTCAGCGCACCTCCGGATCATGATCTCCGCGAGGTCAGGTTTAATCGTCTGAATAGATTCCAGATGATTCAGCATTTCTGGCAACGATGGCAGAACGAGTACCTCCATCAGTTGTAGCAACGCAACAAATGGCAGGTAACAACACCTGGCAAATTCGGACTTGGGACGATGGTGGTTGTCAAGGACGACAACCTTCGTCCACTACGATGGCGCCTTGGTCGGATAGAACAGCTTCATCCTGGGCAGGATCGAGTCAATCGAGTGGTATCGATCAGGACTGCTGATGGACTTATCAAGCGGTTAATGACGAAGGTCTGCATCTTGCCAATGGACCAGGACGACGACGATGGGGCTTCGCAACCAGCCACCATAGCAGCACGGCAACCAAACGCTGCGCGATCTTAGTGTAATTTGTATTCAGATCGTCGATTGTACGGACATTATGCATAACGTTAGATGTAATTTGTACACTAATCTTTGATACCTATTTTATACATTTATTACATGCTACGTTAATTTCGCATTAGAATTTCATAAGTATATCTGCAAGTACTAGGTTTTATATTTCATTTGTAATCATTGCACTTTTTCTTCAATGTTATACTCAGGTGTTGACCTACATTACGTACGTGTATGTTATTACCAAGGCGTATGGATAGACCCACACCTAGATCTAGTTTAGTACTTATGTATTACTATAAGACTTTGTATTCTTGGTATTTATACTTAAGGGTTGTTTTGTGTTAGAATATAGTTATAGATGTTGAACGCGATGCGTTCAAGGTGGGCGGCATGTTGAGGACACGTGTTGGGTCTACGCTGGGATCGCAGCTGACATGCTGCTTTTGAGAAAAGGACCCATAATAAATTTGGAACTTGTATATTTACGAAGAGGCTCTGACGTGGCTGGAAGAGAGGCGGAGTTCTCGAGGTGACATTTTCCAGTCACGCCATTCTCAGCAGCACTTGACGTAACTTAGACACTCACGATAGCACGGCTAAACATCCGGGGGTTCGGTTTTCCCTAGAACAAGGGACCTTTGTGCAACGCTCTTGCCGGGCCTACGTGACGGAAAGTGTCCGGGCTCGGGGGCGTTGCATCGACGGAAAACCGACCTGCGGATGCAATTGGATGGCTCTACGCCCCACCAAAGACAGAAATCCCTCCAAGACCCTCTTGGAGGGAGACTTGGGAGAGGGACCGGGCGACTTGTCTTATGACATTCTTGGTATTAAGAATTGAGATATAATCCGACATTAGCGCAGTTCAGAACAAATTCCAGTTTAATAGAGACCTAATCAAATCCAACACTGCTATACGACTCTCGTCTTGGACGAGCAGGAAACAAGTGACCTTACGGTTGCAGTCTACACTAATAACATTGCACCTTATTATTAAAGAGCGTATGCTCATGCATTGGAAGAAGTATCTTGTTTATTTCTTTTGTACCCAAGTTCTAGCAGAGATTACCTCTGCCAAATATTGTACTCCGCGGATTGCGAAGGACTTGACACTGGTCCTTCGACCCGGATACTGGAGTTAACAGGCTCCTTGAAGATCAATCCGAAGTTTAGCAATAGGCCGCCCGCTTAAGACTGAAGACTTGTGCCCGATGCAGGCGATGAATTCCGGTGTGTACACTCCAGTGTATTTTGCAGATGGAATGCGTTGGTAGGACCCGTCAATGGAAAACTCCGGAACGTGATCCGATCCAAATATGGCTCGAAGGACCAAAATGTTGAGTACGAATATGCTCCGACGAAGCTGCCGAGCCGTATCCGATCTCTTATTGCCGAGTTAACGTGTGGTTGGTCGAAGAAAATTACACTGATGGAAAACGATTAATAGTGGACTGTATTTTAAAGTACTAGTAATTGGTACAGTGACAAAACATGTTGGACATTACAAGGCTGCTGTTCTTCTTTCGTGCGCTCGTTTCGATATGATCTTCAATCGCACATTCGTCCTAGAAGAAGACTCGTAGACGCCAGTGATTGGTCGCCTTAAAAAGAGTCGGTGAAAATAGTCAAACCCCCTGATTAATAGAAAATCCATGGTGGGAATAGGATCCCGTCGAAATAATCCTGCGATACCCGGAACAGCGTTTCTGAACGCTCGCGTATCGCACCTCTTGAGTAATCTAAACAAAGCATCCTAAACTCGAACTGCGACGCAGCCGAGCACTCAGCGCCGTTACAAATGCATAGATTCAAAACAAATACAAAAATAAGGCTATCTAAAATGCGCAAGATAAAAGGATCTATTCATGGCCCAACAGCATACATCACTGTAGCCCAATAGGATACCCATGTCGGCCTTCTTGTCCCATTTTGAAACTCTTTTCTGGTCCGGTATTCTTACAAAAACTTTACTACCGTATAAACGTAAATGTTTAACATCTGGCCTTTTTTGAAAAATATTTCGTAAGGAGTTTTTCTTTCTATTGTATTTGCTAACGTACGATTCTTTAAATAAGTCGCCGCACATATTATTTCAGGCCAATAACATTTATGCACTTGTGCCTCCGAAAGTAGACAACGCGTCATATCCATGACTGTTCTATTAAGTCGTTCCGCCGTACCATTTAGTTCATGTATATGTACGTGGGCCATTTATTTAAACTAATACCTGTATCTTTGGCAAATTCATAAAACCTTTTGTTCAAGTACTCTTTGCCGTGTTTTCACTTTCATTTATAAACTGAACTAAACAATCAAAAACTTCATCTTTAGTTTTGATGCAATAAACTTTAGCTGTTTTGCTATAATCGTCAATAAAAGAAACGAAATATTTTTCCCCGTTTAAGCCAGCTGTGTTAAAACTACCGCACACATCAGTGTGAATGATTTCCAATATATCTTTAGCTCTATTTCTATTATGTTTGAAAGGCAAATTATGCATTTTATTCTCAATACATGTTTGTAGGAATTTAAATTCGTGAAGAATGCAGGTGCCGGTCATTGCCCGCATACTCGCGAGACGAAAAACATAAACAGCGGCAATGGGTCAACGATCGCCGAATAACAGGTGTGAAGGTGTGCCTGCGATGACAAGAGAGAGAGAGAGAGAATGGCAAGGTTCAATAACCGCCGGTATGAGTGGACAAATGTATGTATGTGTGGCGTTCTACATATTTAAAAGACTGTAAGGAAAGAGTTAGAGTTAGAACAAAGCGCCAAGAGAGCAAGTGTGTACATCGGAGTGACAGCGTTCAATTTTATAATAAAGCTACCTTGTAAAATAAAGTTCTTAGGGAATATAAATTAAAAAAGCAGAGACTACTTATTTCTAATCTCACATGTTTTACATTTCATAAACTCTGATTCAAGTTCGTTTGGAATTCCTGTTAGCAGCTGTTGTTTACATAACTGTTGTGCCACAGTTAGCACTTGTAGATTGTTGAGGGATCTCGTGGGTGCGGGAGCGATCGAAGAATAAGTATTCACCGGTGTTCGAGTGAAGACAAGAGATTTACTAGCTTAGGTACGGTTGAAAGTACCCTTGGGATAGTTACAGCAGGTTTTTGATAGTGACGGCCTAAACTTATTGATCCGAAGATGATTGTCGGGCGATTTGCCCGTACTTTTATATTGTGGCGCTTGAGGAATTCGCTGAATCTTCCTTGAGGGTTGACGACTCGCAGGTGTCATTGCCTTGTTTGTATTGCTGACTCGGTGATCAGCGAATTCCTAGAGCGTCCGATTGATTTCGTTGACTCGACCTAGATTTTACGTATTGCTGTGTCGCGGTTAGTATCGCGTGGCACAACATCCCTCCCCCCCCTGGGGAAATGTGCGCTTGCAATGATTGTTAGTTAAATACAATATAATACAGTTTTGATTATAATATAACTTATGATCTATGATATGTGTCCTTTTGCAGTCTGTTTTTTGCCTAATCTTCACAGAGATTGGCGTTTCATTCGGAATTGTGTTATACTAATTGTAAGTGTAAATACGGCAAGGTTAACTTGTACATTGGTAGATAACTTGCGAATTTTTCCGGTTTCATTTGTTTCGACCGTAAATTCGGACGTAGGGATTATACATTTGTCTTTAATTATCATAATACCAGAGTCTTTGATTAGTGTGATTTGTGTGGGGAATTCTTCGCAGGATGGTGTTCTCATGATGGTGCTATCATCGAATGGTCGTACATAATTAGGAATGGTATCTGTATTTCTGTTTTGGGCTACTAAACCATAGGATTTAAACCATTGCTGCCGTACAGGCTTGCATGATTACAAGAAACATTTTTCCAAATTTTCACGAATCAAGGACGAAGGATGGGTAGAAGTTGCTGAACGTTTTAGACGATTGCCACTGCACGGGTCTGCGTGACTACCAGAATGCATTCGGAAAATGCTTTCACTAGTCAAGAAAAATGAAAATCCAAAAGGCCTATTTTGCGTAGTGCACCATTTGATGAGAGGGAGTGGTTGACTAATCTACGATATGTTTTAGGCGATTTGCGGGAACTCTTAGGGATCGGCAACATTTTTTAATTGTGTAGTTTTCATTAGGGTGTGTTTGGATTACTGTGTAAGGACACACCCAACTTGGAGTTAGTTTTTCGCCCGACCCCGTCTGAGAGTGTTGTCTCGTAAAAGTACGTGGTCACCTGTTTTAAAGCGGATTTGCGTTGTTGTCTTATCGTACTGTAGCTTGGACCGTAGTTTGCTATTATGTAGAGTATCACGAGCTATTGCGTTGGTTAAACGCAATTTTTGTTTCAACTCGTTAGCGTAGTCGTCATATGTCAGTTGCCCGTTCGTTATTTTCCGTCGGTGTCCACGACCGCGTTTGATAATAAACATTCTACTAAGTGCGTCAGCGTTCTTGTTTGCCTTTCCTTCCTTGTATTGAATGTCGTATTCATATTCTTCTAGTTTCAGTCTCCATCTGACTAACCTGGAGCCTGGGTCTTTTACATTAAACAACCACGTGAGAGGTTTATGGTCAGTCACTATTGTGAATTTAGTTCCGTATAAATAGGGGCGGAAATGTTGCGTAGCCCAAACAATTGCCAGTAACTCTTTTTCGGTTGTGCTGTAGTTTATTTCAGCTTTATTAAGGACTCTACTTGCGTAAGCTATAGGTAGGTCTTTTTCCCGATGTTGTTGGGACAATACCGCGCCTACTGCTTTACCGGAAGCATCTATTGTTAGGGTAAATGGTTTTGAAAAATCCGGATATTGCAGGAGTGCGGCTGAAGTTAGTTTATCCTTTAGAATCTCAACAGCTTATTGCTCTTGATCAGTCCATCGGAAATCCACATCCTTTTTTAGTAGATGCGTGACAGGTTTTGCGATACTAGAAAAATTGTCTATGAATTTTCTGTAGCAGCCCGCTAAACCAAGGAAGGATTGGACATCCTTAACCTTTTTTGGAACCGGAAAACTGATAACTGACTCTAGCTTTGACGGGTCCGGTTTAATAACTTCTTCGGTAATGACATGCCCAAGATAAATCGTTTCCTTGCGCAGGAATTTGCATTTGTTTGGTTGCAATATTAGGCCGCTATCCTTTATTCTTTCAAATATTTGAGTTAATCTATCCTGATGTTCTTGGAGTGAACGACCATGAACCACTATATCGTCAATATACACGAAACACTTGATTCCGCGTAAACCTCCTAATTAGGCTTCCATTGCTCTTTGGAAGGTGGGAGGAGCACCTTTAAGGCCAAATGGCATACGCTTGAACTCAAAATGACCGTAAGGGGTGGAGAAAGCTGTTTTCTCGCAATCCTCCGGCTCCTTGTCAATCTGGTGGAATCCTGACGCTAAATCTAAGGTGGAGAAATATTTTGCACCGCCTAGCTGATCGAGAATTTCTGTGATATTAGGAAGAGGGAAAGAATCTCCTATAGTTATTTTTTAAGAACTTGGGGTATTCTAGAGGGTTTCAGATTTACTGGTTTCGCGCCAGGAACTAAACGTATTTTGTGCTTGACTTTATCTGTGAATCCTAACTTATCTCCTTCTAGATAGAAGATTTCACTGTATTTCTCGCAAAGTTCCATTAAGCTTAACATTTCTTCCTTGCTTAAATGTTCAGTCGTAATGCTGTCTCGCAGCGTTTCCATTCTATCCCTGCCGGTCAACGCCCGGACGTCACAAGTCCGTGTGCTGACGTGGGCAAGGTTAGTGTCACTTTCAGTCGTGTCGCCGTCTCGTACTGTAGCGAGGGTCTCCAGTTGTACTGTCGGTGGATGTATTTGTATCGCCTGCGTGGTCAAATTGACTATAGATACCGGGCATGTACCATGGTCTGCCCTGGTTAAACAGTTCCCTGCGTAAACGCCTGGTTCTACTGGACGTTTTTCTATTATTCTCTGCCCGCGATTAGAAGTAAATGCATTTATGATTGTCTCAGTGCGCGGAGGTAAAATGATCTTTGTGTTCCGAATCACCGACCAAAATGTACCTAAGATTTCCACGTATGCTCCGGGTTTAATTGTCGCTTAGTATTTAGTGATGAAATCGTACCCTAAGATACCGTCGGCCTGAATCAGAAAATCGGCCCTGACCACGTGGCAAGGATGCTTAATGAACCGCTTGCCTACTTTTACATTTAGATCTATTCTACAAATGGTAGGACTTTCCGTGCCTCCGATGCCCCTCAGCGTTATTACCTCTGGGGTCGTACAGACCTTCCCACTAAGTGTACTAAACTTGAGCAGGGTGACATCTGCTCCCGTGTCAACTAGCATGCGGACGCTGGAATTTAGGATTTCCTTAGCCTTCATTTGTACGATGTTTTTAGAGTTGGTACCGACCGTACAGTTTACGCGGTACTGGTCAAGGGTCGGTCGGTCGTCTAGGTTCTGACGATTTGGTCTAGGTTCCTCACGTCGGTTACTGTATACTGGTGAGTTCCTGTCATTATTTCTCATCAACTTTCTGCCATCGCGTTGAAGATGCCCTAGTCTTTTGGAATAGTTACAAACTAGTGTGGAGTGCTGTACTTCTCGCTTAACGCAGGGGAAGGGTAGTATTGACCAATGCGGCGCAGGGGAAGTAGAGTGCGTATGATCGTGAGCTGTTGGCGGCGTATTCGGCGGTAAAATATTTCCGCCACGCCGTTGAAGGTCGGCAGTTCACGATTTTTACGGACTATAAGCCTATACGCATTGAATCACGCATTGAACCAGAAGCCGGACAAGTGCCCATGCAATTCAGACATCTGAATTTCATGGCGCAGTACACGTCGGACATTCAGCACGTGTCCGGGAAGGATAACGTGGTGGCGGATGCGCTGTCGCGGATCGAGGAGGTGGTGTTGCCGCTCGATTACCGCGCTTCAGCTGCTGCTCAACAGACCGACGAGGAATTGAAGGCAGCTTTTTAAAGAAATTGTGAACCACCAGACATGCTTCGATGTCCGGTTTGTAGAGAAGGGATCTGATATTAAGCGGTGGGAGTAGACCGAGATTGCTTAACTTTTCCATCAGGTCGGCTCGTTGGATATCTAGCAAAGGGCACTGCCAAAGTATATGGTTCAGGTCTTGTGTTTCAAAGCCGCAGTTGCATTTGGCATCTTCTACAATGTGAACACGCGCCAGGAATGCAGAAAGATTATAATGGTTTGATCTACATCGATTGATCAGGACTATAACTTCACGAGGAAGATTTTTTTTCGCAAACCATGGCTTGACCCCGTCCCCAAAATAGTACCGAAAGAATTCTATTCCCTTTATTTGCCCCTGCTGCTGAATGAATTCCCTGGTGTTTGGGTAGCATTTTCTTTTAAAAGATTCTCGATAGTCGGTAAAAGGAAAGCGAATTCGGTTTTCATTTTGCTCTGTGGTAGCCAATTTAGCTAAATGGTCAGGTTCGTCATTGCCCTCAATGCCTGTGTGTGAGGGAATCCAAATAAACTCTATAGAGCTGTCGTTAGAGGTATTTTGTTTAAATTCAAAGTATTTCCTTTTAATTTCAAGAATGTAAGGGTTTGTTGTTACATCCATCTTGAAACTTTGAAGACAGAGAAGGGCACTGAGTGAATCGGTGAGAATTTTAAAATTATGATCGGCATTAAGGAGAGCAATATCGAGAGCATCGCACAAGGCAATACATTCAGCAGTGAAGACAGAAGCTTGAGGTGGTATACTTCCTTTTATCGAAACACTCAGGTCTTTGCATATACAGGCGCATCCTACGGAGTTTGAACCCCGTATTTTGCTGCCGTCAGTATAGATCATACATGAGTTGCAGTTGGACAACCAGTTATTTAAAATAGCACTAGGATGTTTGCTATGTTTAAGAATATTTCCGAGTGTGGTATTAACCAGAATCGTGCCCTTCATGGTATTGTAATCTGCACGATAAATATCGTAGTGATTGACAATCCATAAATTCTTCTTAATGACAGGGGAGTCATCTGTACATTGTTTTAAAAGGCATTTTCTCTTACGTTTAATCGTTATAGTCTTTAAATAGAATTTGCTAATTGTTTTATTAGCTTGAAGGCCAGTGTTCGAAAAGACTCTCGCTAGGTAGTTGTAACATAAAAGTTTGACTAGGGATAATATTTTTTCTGTTGAAATGAAGTAATGCTGTTTTCTGCGGGCAAAATTCTAATCCTAACGAGAGAAGGTTGTCTTTAATTACAGATATGGACATTTCAATGAGACGTTTACATTTATTTAAAGGGGAAGTTTTCGAGTAGATTGCCAAATCGTCCGCAAATTGGGAAACAGAAACATTTTTAGGCAAGTTATTAGTGATGTCTGAAGCGTAAAGTATATACAGGAGTGGACTAAGGACACCACCTTGAGGGATACCCTTGTAAGTATATCTGACTGTATTGCTTGTTAATTCCGTGTAAATTTCCCGGTGATATGTAAGAAATTTCACAAATTTGATGAGGTAAAGTGAACAGCCACTGGAGGCAAATTTGCTTAGTAGAATATCGCTATTGACGTTATCGAAAGCGCCTTGTATATCTAAAAACACTGCCAGCGTGTCCTCCCTATTGAGAAATCCTTCTTCTACTGACAAAGCTAAGCTGGTGAGATTGTCAATGCACGACTGGCCTTCACGAAAGCCTGTTTGACTTATTGGAAGGAGATTATTGTGTTCTAACCACCACTGTAGCCTATTCTTAATAAGTGTTTCGAATAGTTTGCAGAAACGAGATGAAAGGGCTATTGAGCGGACCCTTGTTTTGTCGGATTTCGCAATAAAGTGGATAAACGATTGTTTCCATTCCAACGGGTAATCACTTGTAATGTAAATTTGATTATAAATGTCTAAAAGAATGAGCTTATACTTTATAGGCAGTTTGTTATGATTTCGTAATTAATTCCGTCTAACCCTGGAGCTGATTTAGGATTTCGGGAGTTCAAGGCTATGTTGAATTCCGTAAGATCAAAATATGCATCTAAAAAGTCGTTAGTATTGCAATCGGGAAGGTAGGATGGATTGGTTGGAGCCCATGGTGGGCTTATTTTATTAAGGGGGTAGACACGGGTAATGCAGCGAGCTGTATACCGACACAATCTGGGCCGAAACATGGGTTTGGGACTATGCATTTTTCATCCTTATATGAGAAGATTTTGAGCTCGGCGAGGGCTCATTAGATAGAGGAAGGTTCAATGAAGCACGCGACACAGCCCGTTCATCGAGATTGTGTTGATATCTAATAATATGAGTGTCCAAAGTAGAGCAAAAATTGACATAATACACCGCGGAATCTAAGTATATTTTAAGTCACTAAAAGAGTTTTATGGCTCAAACAGGCTGTTTCGCGTGCTGCATTGCACTTTTCTCTGTCGAATGAGCCTTTATTCATCTTAAAATCTTCTCATATAAGGATAAACGATGCATAGTCCTGATTGCATTCCCACAGACCAGTTCCGCCGTCCGCTGTTCATATTGCCGTTAAAACAGAGCACGTGACGTCACAAATTTAGTTCACGTAGTGGTGATGAGGTGGCGTCTAGTCAGGCGGACTGGCAACGTGAAATCATAGCAAAACTGAAGCGTTGGCTTGTGACATGTGCTACATTAGTAACAGCGTGATGCGGTCAATGTATGCATTTTCGTACGATTATAGGTTAGGTCATATGCATTTTAGGTATTGACTGGGAACTGTGTACAATTACTAACGCTTTTACTGTATATAACACATGCTTGACTTGAAATCGCTGTCGAATTTATGTTATTATTGTATGGTTATATTATTTAAAATAAAAAAGAAGAGATTGGAACTTTTTTACGGAGGTTGGAAGTATTGATGTACTGATATCATATTTTCAGAATGTGGTAGTTATGTCAAATATTTGAAATTATTGCATTGCTCTTGTTAATATTCTTTTTCATTCTTTTGATCATTTTGTACAAAACATATTGTAAGAAAATGTCACCAAATCAGTCATAAGTTGACCTGATGTTTTTCATTCATACGTGAATACGGATGCGTGAATACAGATGTGTGCATACAGACATAGTAAGGCATAGTTGTCGCAACTTATCAAGACTACTGTCGCGCTGTTGCCACATCTGTTACAAATGTGATCATCAGCTAACTAAATGAATCGGCTCGAGCGGAGATTTTGTCTCGAGCCGCCAAAAGCTTTTCTGTAGGTTCGAGTCCCGCATGTGTTCATTTTTTTACTTTCTGAATTTCTCTTAATGAAACTGTTACTAACGTACTTGCGAGATTTTTCTGATTAAAATAAGGCCAAACACGATATAGTTTGAATTATATTTGCCTGTTGATACTAATTGAATACGTACCACAAAGTCTGTATCAACAAGTAAATATATTTCAAACTATATCATGTTTGGTCTCATTTGAATCAGAAAGATCTCCCACATACATTGGTAAAAGTTACATGTAGAAAAATTAATGAATAAAAAAGTTTCATCGTTGAATTAGTATCAACCACTTATGCTAGCCAATAGCCTTTTGGGGGCCGTTACCTGTTTGTGACAATAATAACTGAATGCTTCGCTTGCCATATCGATTAACTCCACAAAACAAAAATATGGAAATTTATTTTAAATGTAGAAAAAGAGTCAATCAAGCGCTTTGACAATAAAATTTAAAAAGCTTCAAGAAGTGGATGGATTTGGCAAGTGAAGCATTCAACTATAAATTGGGGTGACAAAGGTTAAATTTAGAACAACATAAATTTGTTTAAACATATTAGTTTTATTATTACCGATTAAAATTAAATATTTGTGTACTCGAGCCCCGGCCCCTTCCTCCTCTGCCGTGGGCTCCTCTGCTGGATGAAGCGATCATACCGCGGAGGAGATTATAATTCTCTTTCGGGCGTAGGAGCTATTGTGGGCTACCGCACGAAAAAAGTGCTGTACATCAACGTAAAAAACAAATTCTGCATGATTTGCCAAACAGCAGCTAAGAAGAAGGAAGAAGCACGCGAGCATCGCTGCTTCAAAAACTGCGGTCGCAATCAGAGTTCGACTGGAATGGAAAGTGCTGCTATTGTAGAAGGCTTCAAATGCAGCATAGAAATGCACGGCCTAGTATATAGCATATTAGTTGCTGATGGCGATAGCAGCGTGTAGAAAAAGATATTGGACAATGATCCATATAGAGAATATATGGTGCATGTCCGGAAAATAGAATGCACCAATCACCTGCTACGCAATTTCAGTAAAAAAATAAATGAAATCGTAACGAAAGGCCGTTATAAAGATCTAAGAGCCATCATAAAGCAGAATGCTCTACGCCTGCGAACGGGTATAAAGAAAGCTGCAGAATACCGCTTCAAAGAAACAACAAGACTCGTTGAACAAATCCAAAATTTTAAGGAAGATATGAGAAATGTTCAGAGTCACGTTTTCGGAGAGCACAAGGAGTGTCAGAAGTTGGCATACTTTTGTGACAAATACTCTGATCCTAACAGAGTAAATTACATTCCAAAGCTCAAAGAAGCTGGCATTTACCAGAATATCGAAGAAGCGATGCAACCACTTTTCGCTCAAGCTGAAAGTTTGCTGCACGGCCTAAATAACAATGCTGTTGAAAGCTTTAATAATATCATTGCAAAATTAATCGGAGGCAAAAGGATAAACTTTGGACGAAGTGGCTGGTACCAGGGTAGAGTCTCCGCTGCTGTCGTCCAATATAATACAAAAGAGGCGTTTAGCAGATTGAGTATGGCAATGAATAAAGAGCCGACAACCATCGTAAGAAAGATGGAAGAACGTCGGAAGCGTGCAGCAGAAATGGCTTTGAAATATAAAGCAGAAGCGAAGGCATCTTCCTACAGAAATGAAAAGCAATCATGCGACCAAGATTACGGCCCCAGTGCAGAAAAACCAGATATGGAAGAGACGGCGTACTCTTCCGAGTGCCAAAGGCACACGGCTATACTCCACGAGTGGCAAACGATGCGATGCACGATCGAAGCGGAAACTCGCGATCAAGCGAATAGCGAAAAGTGGATAGCTTATAGAAAGAAATTATTGACTGCATCCAATTTTGGCAAGGTATGCCGATTACGAATGGATACACCACGGGCAAATACATTGAAGAGTATTATGTACCCACAACTTCAGAATTTACGTGCTCTGGAATACGGAAGGGAAAATGAGGCAAACGCCTTGAAACAATTGGACAAATTAGGCATCCGTATTCAACCATGTGGCCTCTTCATCGATGCCGTTGTGCCATACTTAGGTGCAACTCCTGACGGCCTCGTGGACGATGATACCATCGTCGAAGTGAAATGTCCCGAATCGGCGAAGGGTTTATCGCCTGACGAAGCAGTAGAACAACTTCCTGCTATACGGCGTATTTTCCGAGATGATAAATTAAATAAAAATCATCACTATTATTATCAAGTGCAAGGACAATTGCACATAACGAATAGGCAAAATGCCTTATTCTGCTAATGGACGCCGAAAGGAATAAAAATTATAAAAGTACCAAGGGATGACACATTCTGGGCAACAGAGATGGAGGAAAGACTGAGAAAGTTCTATGAGGACTGCATGTTGCCAGAAATAATAGATAGTAGATTCAATCGACACCAGCCAATTAGAGAACCTCCGTATATAAAAACAGGAGGAGCATGTACAAGTACGGTCAGTAATGCCAATAATGCACCGGCGAGTGCATCCAACGCATAGGACCAGCTGTGTAAAAATAAATTGCAATCTAAGGCCAATAATGCAGCGGCTAGTGCATCCAACGCATATGAAAAGTAGGCGAATAAGGTAATGTTCCAAAATGTAAGTACAAAAGTATGCAGAAGATGCATATGGAGAGTGAGGAGGACCGTCTATGACGGGGGTGGTGGTGGGTCTCTTCACACTCTCCTAATAATTTATACTTGCAGCCATTCTTTCAGTGGAAATGACATGTATAAAAGCGTAAGTATGCCCCTTATCCTTCTGTCATGCAAATAATTGGATTAATTGGAAATCATCATACTTTACTTATTTCCAGCAACCAATATCAACGGCAACAATTATGGTCTATGAAGCAAGGAAATAAAGCAAGTCTTCGCAATGCATGCAAAGATAAGTAAATCACATATATACATTTACATTTTTATTGCATACATATCAATTACAACTTGTAACTTTTTATCACAGGTTCTATGACAACTAACTGTAATTGAAAGGGATCACTGCCATTGCAAGGAAATATTTCTCACAAATAGGAAACAATAATAATGGATTCTACAGGTATCAGTTTTTACATTCAAGTGGGATGAACTCAAAAAGTAATTTTTCTAAAACTTCTTTATTTTTGCAGATCAAACCAGGGTATACAGCATAATAATTGAAGAGATGCAGTATCATCGCCTATACATTCCAATCAACATCAAACACAATTTTATATATAATTTTATTCAATAACTGCTTTCTGCATAGGACGATTAATTCTTATAATAAGTGTATAACTTTTTCTAACAAAAAAATGTTTAACCTAACAAATTTGGTTTTTTTGGAATATCCCATGCCCCTCATCTAGTTTTTCAGTTCACTTTTCTTTCACGTAACATATTGCAGCATAACCACATTTCAAGTAAGCTTCGTTGCACTAAGGAATTATAAGGGAAAAGAAAAAGTAGTGTTAGAATAGTCGAGGTACAGGAACGGCCGAGGCGGGCCATGTGCACTTTGAAGATGCACGCTGTCTTTGTCTATCGTAGTTTTCATTTGGAGCGAACCCTAAAATGGTTAAAAAGGGCCATGGTGACGTAGGCGTCCTCACGACCGACGCTTTTGCCAAGGAAAGGCATTCTTGTATAGAAATGCAAGGAAAGATTGGATGGAGAAATGGACAATCGCCTCCACGTGGGGGAATCCCCTTTGACGATAGCGACGCTCGACGATCTGTGTAATATGATCCGAACCGGAGTATCGGTGTGACTAATGCTAATTCAACGATGAAACTTTTTTATTTACTAATTTTTCTACATGTAACTTTTACCAATGTATCTGGGAGATCTTTCTGATTCAAATGAGACCAAACACGATACAGTAATGTCTCGCACTGTGTCCATCGCTGGGGACCGAACGTGGACAGCTATCGAATACAGACACGATTCTCGAGCGAGTTCGGATCACCTTTGATGTGTGACTTCCGAGAACCGAGGCAGCCCAGCGTAGCGTACGCGGAGTGGGCAAATTTAAATGCCCGTGTACGTGCGAGACAATACTAACGCTATCAAAATTTAAGAATAAAACTTGTTCATTTTTGGTCCGTTTTAAATGAAATTTTACCAAAATGTTTGTTACAGTCTCCTGATTAAAATGACACCAAACACGACATAGATTGGTGCCATGGAACTGATTGTTTCGAACACCATTATTACTACCATGATAGAGTAAAAACTGTCCAAACTATGTCGTGTTTGGTGTTATTTTAATCGGGAGATTGTAACAAATATGTTTGTAAAATTTCATTGAAAACGGACAAAAAAAGGCAAGTTTTAATATTAAATTTTGATTGCATTAGTATTGTCTCATACGTACACGGGCATTTAAATTTGCCCACTCCTCGTACTCTACGCTGGGCTGCCTCTTATCTCGGAATCACAACATCATAGGTGATCCGAACGACGCTTCCCCGAATCCAAGGGGGACGGCCCCAAGTAGGGGGGATAGAAATGGACAGCCATCGAATCACGATTTTGGACACAGTGCGAGACATTACTGTATTTACTTGTTGATACAGACTTTGTGGTACGAATTCAATTAGTATCAACAAGTAAATATAATTCAAAATATATCGTATTTGGGTTTATTTTAATCAGGAAAATCTCGCAAGTACGTTAGTAAAAGTTTCGGTAATTATTTAGAAAAGGGGGGTCTCACCGATTTTGATGATTTTTAAATATGATGTAGAAATCAACATTTTGAGTAACTTTTTCCTATACATATAACCGCCGCTCGGCCTTAGTTTCCGAGATTTTCCCCAAAAAACATCGGTACTACTACATAGCATTCTGTCTATACGTACGCGTCCGTTCTAGCGTATGCGTAAGCGTTCGATCAGCGATCGTTCACGGTTTCTTCAAACACATCGGACGGCCGGCAATGGAAGCGTATAACGGGTGCGAACTCGATTTGGGTTATGCTTGAAAGAATAAAAATCCGAACCGAACCTTACTCAAATCGAACTTTTCTACCTAATAACTATTTTAATGGATTAAGTTCGGTTTAGGTTTGGGTTAGTGTATTCATGCCACACATTCATTGTTGCATTTAATAAGGAGATCAATGCAGATCAAAATTTGCTTTACACATTGTATAATGTTCGTCGCTGGACGCTACGCTGTTATATATAGAAACGATGGACAATTGCCGATCAAACACTTACGCATACACTTTCACGAACGCGTACGTATATGCAGAATTCAATGTAGTAGTACCGATCATTTTTGGGAAAAATCTCGGAAACTAAGGCCGGGCGGCGGTTATATGTATGGGAAAAAGTTGTTCAAAATGTTGATTTCTATAACATACTCGAAAATCATCGAAATCGGTGAGACCCCCCCTTTTCTAAATAATTACCAAAGTTTCAATAACCGAAATTTAGAAAGTTAAAAAATGAACACGTGCGGGACTCGAACCTACAGAAAAGCTTTTGGCGGCTCGAGACAAAATCTCCGCTCGAGCCGATTCATTTAGTTAGCTGATGATCACATTTGTAACAGATGTGGCAACAGCGCGACAGTAGTCTTGATAAGTTGCGACACTATGCCTGTATGCACACATCTGTATTCACGCATCCGTATTCACGTATGAATGAAAAACATCAGGTCAACTTATGACTGATTTGGTGACATTTTCTTACAATATGTTTTGTACAAAATGATCAAAAGAATGAAAAAGAATAATAATAAGAGCAATGCAATAATTTCAAATATTTGACGTAACTACCACATTCTGAAAACATGATACATAGGAGCGTAAAGGTTATAAAAAAATCAGGGAGTCAACTGTTGATTGATTTAGAGACATTTCCTTATAATATGTTTTATACAAAATAGTCAAAAGAATGCAAAAGAATAATAATAAGAGCAATGCAATAATTTCAAATATTTGACGTAACTACCACATTCTGAAAATATGATATCAGTACATCAATACTTCCAACCTCCGTAAAAAAGTTCCAATCTCTTCTTTTTTATTTTAAATAATATAACCATAGAATAATAACATAAATTCGACAGCGATTTCAAGTCAAGCATGTGTTATATACAGTAAAAGCGTTAGTAATTGTACACAGTTCCCAGTCAATACCTAAAATGCATATGACCTAACCTATAATCGTACGAAAATGCATACATTGACCGCATCACGCTGTTACTACTGTAGCACATGTCACAAGCCAACGCTTCAGTTTTGCTATGATTTCACGTTGCCAGTCCGCCTGACTAGACGCCACCTCATCACCACTACGTGAACTAAATTTGTGACGTCACGTGCTCTGTTTTAACGGCAATATGAACAGCGGACGGCGGAACTGGTCTGTGGGAATGCAATCAGGACTATGCATCGTTTATCCTTATATGAGAAGATTTTAAGATGAATAAAGGCTCATTCGACAGAGAAAAGTGCAATGCAGCACGCGACACAGCCTGTTTGAGCCATAAAACTCTTTTAGTGACTTAAAATATACTTAGATTCCGCGGTGTATTATGTCAATTTTTGCTCTACTTTGGACACTCATATTATTAGATATCAACACAATCTCGATGAACGGGCTGTGGCGCGTGCTTCATTGAACCTTCCTCTATCTAATGAGCCCTCGCCGAGCTCAAAATCTTCTCATATAAGGATGAAAAATGCATAGTCCCAAACCCATGTTTCGGCCCAGATTGTGTCGGTATACAGCTCGCTGCATTACCCGTGTCTACCCCCTTAAGTGCGGTTACGATTTGATTCTCAACTTGTAGATTTTCTGTAACACTTGTTACGTTAGTTTTAATCCATTTATTTTTTAGAATTTTAATTTTCTTCCAGGTGAATTTCATATCCGTATGAAAGTTGATGCTTTTGGCGAAACTTCTGAAGCTATCTCCTTTTTTTCTTTATGAATAGTCGTCTAGTTTGAGCAACTATTTTTTTATAATTAATTAAGTCAGTAAGATTATACGTATGTTCCCATTTTTTATAGTAAGCTTTTCTTAATCTTTTAAACTTATCGCATTCATAGTCCCACCACGAAACAGGGTTCCTGTGTACAAGATGATTAGCAGCTCTTTTTTTGTAGTATTGACCTTAATGCAATTCGTTATTATATTAACGAAGTGCTTGTATTTTTCATTGGCTTGTAGAGTATCATAAAGTGGATCAAAGAATTCGATGTATGAGGAATTAATTTTGTGGAATTAATGTTAAACGACTTTTTACGATAAAAGTTATTTTCGACACCTATGTTTATAGAGATTGGATAATGGTCGGAACCCAAAGTTTCGTCGTGAGTTTCTATCATGATTTTGACGGCAATATTCATGGAAGATAGGATGAGATCAATGTTTGACTTTTTATTCCTAAAAATCTATATGGGTAAAAATATAGATAAAAATATATATGGGTGAATGAATTTAAGTTGTGACGGAAAAGATTATTGTTGATGATAGATTGTAAGAACCTTTCACCGTTAAGGTCGGTATTAGAACAGTTCCACGTCGTATGGTGTGCATTAAAATCCCCCATGAAAATGCAGTTGTCACGTAGACCGAAATTGCCAGTAATTTGTTCCCATTGCTCTTGAGAAAGAACAAGACCTGGAACTCTATAGCAAGCTATTATTTCTAAGGGGGGGTTGATATTGGTGATTTTTATTCCACAGATTTCGACAAGGCAGTCGGGAGGGGTGAGGAGATTTACTTCGGAAAAGGCAACACTCTTACGTATTATTATAATTATACCTCCCCCAGCTGAGTGTATCCTATCTTTTCTAAAAATATTGAACCCGGAGAATTGTATGTCTTTTTTGGGCGTTAACCACGATTCTACACACACAAGTATGTCCAGCTTCCTCAGAAGCAGTTGTATTTCTTCTTTGCGTTGCAGGATGCTCCTTGCGTTCCAAAAAAGTAGACGAAGGTTTGAGAGAGGGCTGTTCGGTAGTATTGGCAGGTTCATAGTATTTGGCCAATGAAGTATATTTGTATTAAGCATAGTTAATCTTCAGAGGAGCTGGGATCTTCACTTGAGGTGCTTTGATTATTTGGAAACGCTAGTTTTTTAATGGTTCTAGTTATTCGATTTTTCAATTTTCTGTTCTTGACGCGTTCATGCATGCCCACTAGAACATTAATTAGAGCTGGCACATCGTCGGTGTATTTTAAAGCTGTACTGACCGGATCCTGGTTGATAAAACTTTCCTCGATGAAGTTGAATAGGTTTTCAAAGCTGAGGGAGAGGCCGTGTGTTTGATTCGAAATGTATGCTTTTGCTGGTTCTAATTCCTCACAAATATTAAATGGATGGCAGACTTTTTCGTTTTTTTCTTTTCTGGTTTTCTACTATCCATATTTACTATTTCAGTAGTTTTATTGATTTCCTTTGTGGAGTTATCTGTAATGTTGATTTCTGATGCATCATGACTAGAAGATCCAGTGCTTGAAAGGGCGCGTTTTATACCTCCAGCAATCGGAGTTTTGAATGCTGTTTTCTCTTGATTTATAGATGAATTGTTTTGAATTTTCTCCAATTTTTCTGAGGGAATGACCTCTGGGGTGGAAGAAGGAGCGACCTGTTGAGAAGTGATTTGGGGTTCTTTATCGTTGCCACCCGCGTTTTTGCAATGTTTAGCGAGATGGCCTTCTTCCTTGCAAAGGAAGCAGGTTAATTTTTCAGTAGAGATGTATATCCAATACAGTGTATTTTTAAAATTTATCTCGATTGAATTTGGCAATTTATTAATATCTTCAGGCTCAATATACACCTGCCTCCTGAACCTGAGTATGTGGGTGTACCCTGGGTCGTTCATCCCTGCTTTAGTAAAAGATATTTGAGATTTTTTGGTGACGTTTAATTCCAATAACTTGCCTTCAATGATACTGTGAGGAATTATTGGGCAAACGTTGGAAAGTATTACGCGTTTGGCTTTAGAAACAAGCGGCCGTAATTCAAGAGTGTGAGTGTTTATGTTGATGTTCTTGTGTGCGGCGAGAAGGTTGTCTACAGTTGCTTCGTTACTTAAATATAAACAAACTCTACCGTGAGATATTCTAGAAACGAAGCGAATATTACTGGGGCCTACTAACTTGCCAATGGCTACTGTGTAATCCTTAATAGTTAATCCTTCAACTGCGTCTGTAACGATGGCTTGCTCCTTCTTTGGGAAGCTAACATTCTGGGTCACTTGAGGGTATGATCCTTTTGAGGAAGACATTGCGGTATTGGGTACTGTATTGTTCAAAGAACGTTGAGGTTGAGTATCTCCATAAGTGGAGACACTCATTTATTCCGACGGGCTTTTTACACTAATTCACCTTAGATACAAGAACTATATTGCTGGACAGTGTTATCGAAGCACTTCAACTCCGAGAACCTTTAATAGAAAATTTTACACGTAAACACGAGCGACACCGAAGCACGTCTTATCGTTACGACGGCTCACTCAACACCCATATCGTCACCGTTCGCGGTTGTGCGGCGCGATGGGAAGAATTTTCTTCTTAGAATTAACGACCGCGAGGTAAACGTTTCGATCGACCGTGTGAAGCCGGCGTTTATGTTAAGTGAATTAGAGTGTAAGGTTGCTGAGGTACCGGATGGGGCCGGTAGTACTATAAGGAAATGCGTTAGATTTAAGATTTAGCATACGTTTAATTCTAAGTAGAGTTAGTATAGTTGTAGTGTGCGGTTAAATTTTAGTATGTGTAAGTAGTCATAGCGCGCGTAGCGTATATCTTGTTTATGTAAATGTGAGTATTTCCCGTTTGCTAGTTTTTAGAGTTATATTTTTGTGTATTTTATGTCGTACCTCCTAGTATGTAACGCTGTTGCTGGCGGGGGGGGACACACCTAGAGATATTTATAGTTCCTAGGGATCTTCCCCAGACACGAGAGCCACTAGCGACGTGAGGTGGTATCGCGGAGACGCGGTACATTTAGTTATAATAAAGACGCCGTAGTGAGCAGACGCTAGTTTCAAATATCTTTACCCAGATCTACCCCACAAGTCTCATTGAAATTGTAGGGAGCAGGCTCTGTTAGTCCATAGCACCAGGCGGCGCACTAGGCATTGGAACTAGAACATACGACTACTGGTGGCAAGAGCGAGCTGAGAAAACCCTGGGCGCTCGCGTCTAAAAGGGAGTTCATAGTAAGACTTGGAGTGTGCAAGTCACGAACGGTGAAATGGGAGAAACCCAAGAAAACGCGTGAAAGACGCGGGGTTGTGAAGGGATTTACTCACCAAAGATATATAGATGGTGCCAAATCGATAGATTTGAGCATCAGCCAGGATAAAGAAAGGATGGGAAAATAAATGCCCGACGAAGTATTCTATATGAGGTCGAAAATTAAACTGACTGTATTCCTTTTTTGTGTACAGCGAGATGCCTCCTTAGACTAGTCGGTTCGGGGCCATGTGCTATGGCCGGCTATGGTGTCCTCTGGTGGGTAGGAGAGGGGATGGGGCGCCGAGGGGTCTCATGTGGCATCTTGGGTCACAGGGTAACGGTAAATAGAGAATCGTGGAAAAAACCCGAGAAAATACGTGAGGGTAAAGGAATCTTACAGCGCATCGTAGGAATACGCGTACAATAATTATACAATGTATTAATCGGAGTATCGCGTATGTATATCTAACTTCGTTTTTCGCTCCTAAATAATTATCGTTATCGATAGTTACGATTTCCTAGTCGATCGCAGGTTCGATGTTACTAGACATTAAGCCCCGTTAACGCGATAGCGAGATATAGGAAGTACGCGATAGAGCACACGTGCAAATTCAAAGTTAAAAGTTATAAAGGGAACTAACAGTATTGTGGGATCGGGCGCCTCCATCAAAGAACTTAAGAGGAACATAAGAACAGCGTTGCCTAAGAAGGGGCCGTGAAGTAGATGGTCTGATCAGTGCCTAGTGAAGGGTAGTGACCGCCGAAGGGAACGGACGTGCCCATGCAGAGCCGCAGCGTAACAGTTGTTTGTAATTCGAAGGCGGGGTAGAAAATTAAGGTGACCAAAAAACACACAACCCGAGTTATATCGAAAAACAGAAAAAGCGTCCTCGTTTTTATTACTAGGTTATACACCCAAAACGCCATACCTTCTTTCTACATATATTAGATCTTCTATTGTCTTACTATATCTATGTTTCTCACGCCATCTATTGCTAATTTCTCACATCCTCCCACCTTGAGTTCTTGACTCAAGACTTACACACATTGATCCTTAACTCACTCATACAATTTTGGCTTTCTGACAATGCGCCCGCTTCGAGTTTTTGTCTCCGGCTTATTACAGTCTCTAAGTTCACCATAGCTTTTCTCTTCGGTTGTTCCGTCGCCACCGGGTTTGCTTATTATATCATTCGAAGAATCTTCGATTTTCAACATTCCCCCACTATCTATCTCCAAGGGATAAATACGCTGCACTGGCCGAGTGAGTTGACCATCCCTTGTTCTTAAGATGACAACTCGAGCCGTTCCGTCTCTCCCAACAATCATCCTATCTATACGGGCTAAAGGCCACTTGACACGTTTGAGATTGTCGTCTCCTACGATAACCATATCTCCTACCCTTAGTTTTCGCGTTTCTTTAGCATGCCTCTTCGCAATCAGTTGACTTAGATATTCCTTGCGAAATCTACTCCTAAGATGTTCCATTATTTCTCGTCGGCGTCTGAACTCGCGATTTAAATCTATATTATCAATTAAATCAATGTCGGTAGTCGCCGTTTCCCGAACATTAATCAAGAACATCGACGGTGTAAGCACTCTCAAATCATTTGCCTCCCCAGAGACATATGTTAACGGTCGCGAGTTTAACGTTGACTCGCAGTCGCATAAAACAGTCGTCATTTCTTCATACGTGAGACAGGCCTTCCCGAGTACCTTACGAAGAATACTTTTAAGCATTCCAATTGGTCGCTCCCACCATCCTCCCCACCAGGCTGCCGTGGGTGGATTAAATCGCCAGTCCATTCTTTTTGCGGAGCTGTACTTTGCGACGTTTTCCCAGTTGATCTTCTCGAACGCGTTATTGGCCCCAACGAAATTGGTGCCATTATCACTATAAATGACTGTTGGCCTACCTCGACGTCCCACAAAACGACGTAAACTTTCTAAAAACCCTCTTGTGGACAGGGACGATACAAGTTCCAAATGTACGGCCCGATATATTGCGCAAGTATATAAACATATCCAACTTTTCTGTTGTCCGCGCAAAAACAATGGACCAGCGAAATCAACTCCGGTCACTTCGAATACAGCCGCATCCCTTACACGATGGATAGGTAGCGGAGGCGGATCGACTTCCATCCGTTTAACATTTTGTCGCTTACATACAATACACTTGGATATGACCGATCTTACGGCCCTCCGCATTGACAAAATCCAAAATTTCTCTCGCAGTTGACACATTACTGTCTGCACTCCCGCGTGACACATACCTTCGTGTGTTTCGCGAATCAACAATTCTACCGCTCTATGCTTATAGTCCAATAATACCGGGAATCGAAAAGGGAAACTATCATCGCGTTCCCCGATTCTCGTTCTTAGACGAATTAATCCGTCCGAGTGCACGAAAATCTGTAATGTTACTAATCTCGGATCCTTCTCGGACAAGAACATTTTACTTTGCAAATATTTCAAGAATTTCAGTTCGACTTTATGTGTTTCCTGATATGTTATCTGTCTGCTCTCGCTATTTTTTAACTTAAGTTTGAAGTTTTTAAATCTTAACATGATTGTGAAAAATCTTATCATCTTCTTATATGACGAAAACTTCTCCACAATTTTCAAATCCTGTTCTGTAGTGTTCAACATTGACACCTGCGCTGACCTCTTTAACTCACCGCTCACCTCACCCTCGTCAATATTCCGCGATGTATTTGGCCAGTCTTTATGCGCGTCGTTTAGCCACTTAGGTCCCTCCCACCAGCGCGACTCGAGCAATTGTTTGGCGTGACAACCACGTGAAGCGAGATCCGCCGGATTCGCTTCTCCCGGCACGTGTCTCCATGTTGCCGACGCCGTCAACCGCCTGACTTCTCGCACGCGGTTATAAACAAACGCACCCCATTGCAAGTCTCGATCCAACCATGCTAGAACAGTTGTCAAATCTGTCCAAAGAAAGACCGGTACGTTATCACAATTTAAGGCTTTTACGACTTCATGCGTCTGGCGACTCGCAATCGCGGCAGCTAATAGTTCCAACCGCGGTATCGATGCTTTATTCGGAGCAACTCGTGCTTTTGCCGCAACAAACACCAAATGGACCCGACCGCCGTTCTCCACCCGCAAGAAAGTAACCGTCGCGTACGCTGACTTACTCGCGTCGCAAAAAGTATGTATTTCGTAAGTCCCTGTTCCAAATTTCCTCTGTATTTCAATATCCTTCAAATAACTCAACTGATCATACCATTTTAGAAATTCTGCTCGAACGGTTTCGTCCACGGAGCTATCCCAATCACTTTTGAGTTCGTGTAGCTTTTTTAACATTAACTTAGGTAGCAGTGTCACGGGGCAAGTAAACCCTATAGGATCGAATATCTTATGCGCCATAGATAGAATTACCCGCTTTGTAACTACCTCGAAAATTTTCTCTTTCAGAATCGTCGGATTAATTGAAATCGTATCGCGAGCTTTATTGAATAAAATTCCAAGCACTAACGTGGTTTCCTTTTCGGTGGAGTCATGAGTGAACTCCCACCCTCTTAAATCAAAACCTCCCGTTGCCATTATCCCTTTGGCTTGCGATATAAACTCATGCAACTCCTCCATCGACGCCACGCTCGTGGTACAGTTGTCAACGTAGAACGCCTTCAATAATTTTTTGACGACTTCCTTCGACCAGCGCGCGTTTGGCTTTTCCGAAACATCCCGTAAAACTTTAGAAAGGTCTAGTTCAATTACCGCTCCCAATAAAAAGGGACTACAAGTGAGCCCAAATACTACACGCTTGTGTCGAAAAGTTCTAAGCCTGTCCCCCTCAAACCATAGAAATCGTAGGTAATCTCGATTTGCAGAAATGCCTTTCGAATGTCCGCAATCACCGCGACATTGAATTCCCGCAATCTCAACAGTGATGTTGATACCAACTCGATCAGGTTCGGTCCCTTTTCCAGACACTGATTTAAAGACGGGAACCCCCGCTCGCTTGCCGATGCATCAAACACCGGTCTGATCCTTGTAGTGCTTGCCAGTTTTACTACATGACGATGAGGTAAGTAGTGAGAAAAAAACCCTGTTTCTTCCTCTTCCGCTACGAACCCGATGATATCATCGCTAAGCCACTCTTTCAGAACTTGGTCATATTCGTCGTAAACACCGTCCTTTTTTAGTTTCCGCACCGTGTTCTCTAATCTTTTCTTAGCTAAATCGAAATTGCGTGATACCGGCGCGTGATTTTCGATCCACGGCAAATCCACGGTGTATCGTTTGTCTTTGTTTATTGAAACTGTTTTCAGAATGTTTTCTTTAACGGTTTGTTCTTTCAATAATTGGTTAGATTGTTCTATGGGATCCCTGATACCTAACAAATCTAATTCCCAGAAATCCGAAATTTTCGTGCCGGTCATTAACATGGAAATTGCGCTCTTAGTCTGGCCCTTCCGTTCGCACGACGGAACCTTTCCCATAACCGTCCATCCGAGTCTTGTCTCCACAACCGTTAAGCCATTGCTCAGATCGTATTTACGCCCCGTCATGAGTTTGCCGTATATATCTGCCCCTATGAGCAAATCGATCGAGTCATTCACCTCCCCGCAATTCGAATCCAAATCACACAGTGAGATACCTTTTTCGCGAAGTGTCTCAAGCCAATCTGCTTTACCGACGCTCGGAACGTCCGCGCAGATGACACGCTGATCCATAGCCTGAAAATTACATGCGTAGCTATTGTCGAGACTTCTTGCCTTAACTAAATAAGTGTTGTGCGACTGCGCCTTCGTACTCGCCCCACCAAACAGCGAGTGCTCTATTTCTATACTTCCGGTAGGCTCATATTTTAAACGCCCCGCCGCTTCCGATCGAATGTACGATCTTTGAGAACCGATGTCTATAATAGCTCGACCGACCTTACCCTTCGCATCAGCTGTCGAGTACAAAACGACGCGCAACGTCTGTAAATACACGTCCGGAAAATTACACCAGTTCGCAAGATTCTGCTCTTTTGCCTTTGGTTTTTTCTCGTCTACCGTCGATTCCGCTTTACTAGCAACCGCGACGTTACCCTTATCGTCTAGAGCCGGACAAACTAAAATTGAATGTCGATCACCGCACCAGCCGCAACCTATGGTCACTCTACATTCTTTCGAACGGTGTCCACGATTTAAACACTTAAAACAACAATTATTCTCTTTAACGATTCTTTTCCTAATATGACTCGAAAGTTTTTTCGCTTTATCGCACGCCGAATTTTCGTGTTTATCGCTACAAAATATACATGGCTTACGCCTTTCCTCGCTCGAGAACAACACGCTGGCTGACGGTGTCTCCTTTGACGGCCGCCCTCCAACTCCTGCCGCTCCGACCCTGTCCCGCCTCTTGTGCTTCTCTGCCTGGACCGAAAACCCGTGGACCGCCATATCGATCCGCTCCTCGTTCTTCACTTCGATCTCCAGGAAGCTCAGTAGTTGAGCCAACTGATTCGTCCTTTCGACGTTCTCCGCGGCCTCGCCGCTGGACATCGAACGCTGCCAAGTCCGAAGCACTTCTTCGGGCAGCGATGACTCGACCAGAGGGTACAGCATCGTCGCGCAGTTATCCGTCGTAACCCCGAGCGTTTCCAAGGCTCGAATATGCGCCGATATTTTGTCATACACGCTCGCGACACTGGACTTTTTCCCTCCGCTCGTCGCGTTCTGTAACGCGAGCGAAAGCAACTCGCGCGTGTAATATTCGACCAACAGTTCGTCTCGGCCGAAACGGTTTTTCAAACTATTAAAAGCCCTCTCGTAATTTTCCGGTGTCGTGGGATAACCCTCGACGACGTTTTCGGCCTTCGACTCCTTTTCCATGGCTTGTTTTAGATAAGCCAACTTGTCCTCTGCCCAAACATTCGAATCCTCGTGGATTTTTCGGAAATGCGACCAGAACTGTAGCCAGTTATTAATATTTCCGTTGAACTTCGGTATTTCCAGTGTCGGACGCTTGAATGGCTTATCACGAGAAGATACAGGTACATCACTCCTGTGCTTCGTTCGTTCGTTCCACCTCGCTCGCGCAGTCAAGAAGCTGCGTTTATATTCCTCATGGGATTCCCAATCGTTTTCTATGTCTTGGTCGTTTGCCTCTGACTCGAGTAATAGGTCGATGTACTTCCTATTTTCGCTTTCCAGTTCCGACATTCTAGCTTCCACCAACTGCCACAACACAAGCAACTCGGTTTGCGCCGTATTTGGAATATCACACTTCATGTTAAAATTATTTAAACACTTTGTCAAAAGTGCACGGTGAATACTTCGCGCTTTCTTCGCCGTATCCATTTTGAGGTTACGACGCAAGAAATTAGATTCAGATCACCACGCGTTCTAATTATCGCTTATCAAAAAATATTTATAGTACCCCGCGTCCTGTCACGGTCGCCAAATATTTGTAATTCGAAGGCGGGGTAGAAAATTAAGGTGACCAAAAAACACACAACCCGAGTTATATCGAAAAACAGAAAAAGCGTCCTCGTTTTTATTACTAGGTTATACACCCAAAAACGCCATACCTTCTTTCTACATATATTAGATCTTCTATTGTCTTACTATATCTATGTTTCTCACGCCATCTATTGCTAATTTCTCACAACAGTGACTCTACACACAGTTCTATCACCGCAAATCATAAAGTGCCAGTGCATACACTCCGGACCCACGCGAAGATTAATTAGTGTCTCGATTAGTGCCTCGATTCGGATTGAATACTCGCAGAGAAGTGAACGGGTATTCCGATTGAATACTCACAGAAGTGAACGAAATTACCGGAAGTCGGAACTTTCAAGAGGGGAACCTTCCCCCGGTCAAAACGAGTAAGCTCGCAACACCATGTGAACATCCCTGCAGAGCGAAGTTTTCAAGACGGAAGCCGGTTCTAGCTCGCCCCAACCTACATGCAGTGCCAAACACGACGAACAGTCCAGGGGCTGGGCCACAGCCCCCTCAAAAAAGCAGCGGCCAAACACAACGCCAAGCCCCCCACCCCCTTCCACAGACGACATCGCCCAAAGAAAACAGGCAACCACCGTCACCCACGTGCAGGAAAATCGCAGGGCCAAGCAACCCGCCAACGCGCCAGGGACCAAAAACAACTCCAAGCCGCCGATAATCAATGTAATAGTAATACAAAAATCAATGTAATAACCCAACCAATGCAAATCTCAAACTAATCTCAGTAAACGTCAACTCCATCGCTTCCAATGAAAGGAGATACAGCCTATCTCAACTCCTAAAAATAGAAAAGGCAGCACGCAACACGCGACCTACAGGATAATCAAAGAGGCACTAGGTGTAAATAGCTTTAAAATTAAATACAATACATTAACTCCACCAAGCATTACGTCCAACTCAACAACATAATAGACTACAACAACACGATCAGCGCACTATCAAACCGCCAAGTCAAATTCTTCACGTACAACCCAAAAGCCATTAAACCCCAAACGTTTCTCATTAAAGGCCTAGACGCCAGCTTCAACCCGAAAGAAATCCTAGCTGAACTAATAAACCTCCGCCTGAAGAATGTAAATTTCACAAAAGTCGCAAACTTTACAACGAACGGTGCACCTAATGATAACAAAAAACAGCCATTCTTCCTGGTACAAATCTCCCCAGACAGCGACACGAACGAGCTAACCCAGACGAACAGACTGCTCCACCAAGTAATTTCCTGGGACAAGCTCCAAAAGAAAGACCCTACAATGTGCGCCCGTTGCCAGACAGCAGGACACACCTCTAGAAATTGTAATCTAGAGTTTAGATGCGTCAAATGCGCAGACAGCCATGAGCCGAGCCAGTGCAAAATCCCCAAGGACTCTAAACTCCCCGCGGCCCAAATATACTGCGTTAGATGCAGGAACTTTGGCTGTTCACGACGCCTTCGACCTCGTCGGAACACTCCAAAATATATTGTTGTATAGTCAGTTTATTATGTCCAAGTACACTGATATGCGCTTTGAGCTCGGGCTCCTCCGCGTAATCTCCCAACGACTGATATAGACCTCGAGGAACTCTATATCACACACCTCACACACATTACTCGCTTCGGTCGTTCTCTGTTGGTCGTTCCTTTCGTACTGCCCGATTCGGTTTCGAGCTCACGATCAGGCATACATACAAAAACACAAAAACACACGCACACACACCTTACATCACGCACACTTATGAGACACGGCTCCCGGCTCAGCCGGAACATACCGCCCGCCTCGTATCCGCCTGGTACGATCGTTAACGCATACCTGTTCGCCAAAGGGCAGGGAATAACTAGGGCATAATACGCGAATGTTCTTACTCCGCCTCGTCCGACGCGATCGGTAAGGGGCAAGTCTGAGCGATTGGTCTCGTAAACGTGGAGGTGGCGGTTCGGACCGTCACGACACGCACTTTGCCGTCTCTGCCGGGAGAACAATCAACGACACGCGCTAATTCCCACTTCCACGGTGGTAACAAGTTGTTTTTTAGTAGTGCAATCCTCCCCAACACGAATATTGGGAGTCTCTTTCCTCCACTTGTGCCGCTGCTGCAGCGAGTGCAGGTAGTCGTGGGACCAAGCACGCCAGAAATGCTCGTACATACGTCGAACGCGTTGATATCGGCCGAGACGGTTTTCATTCGTGCTAAGGACCGTTTCCTCCGGGACGGCGGTCAGCGGAACGCCGACCAGAAAGTGGCCTGGCGTTAATACCGCAAGGTCACGCGGGTCGTTGTTCATGGGGAAAATCGGTCTCGAATTTAAGCAAGCTTCAACCTGGCAGAGCAGGGTGTAGAATTCTTCGGCGGAGAGCGTGTGTTGTCCCACGACACGACGCAAGTGTCGCTTCATACTCTTGACTCCGGCCTCCCAAATCCCACCGAAATGGGGAGCCGCGGAAGGTATGAAATGCCATGTGGTTCCGTCGGTGGCGAGTCGCGGTGCTAGATCAGCGTCTTTCATTATAAGTTTGAACGCGCGGGAAAGCTGTCTGTCCGCTCCCTGAAAATTCGTTCCATTATCGCTGTACAAATCGCTTGGAATTCCGCGCCGCGATACGAATCGATTAAATGCGGCTAGAAACACGGTCGTGGAACAATCACCGACTAACTCTAGATGGATCGCTCGTGTGGAGAGACAGACAAACAGTGCCACATAATTCTTTCGTGCATGCTGACCTCGACCCGTGACTGGGAGGACGTTATACGGACCGGCATAGTCCACGCCCGTATGCAGAAACGCTCTTGAGGGTGTGACCCTGGCGGAGGGGAGGTCACCCATTATTTGTGTCGGGGTATTTGTCCGTTGGCGCGCGCAAGAAATACAACGATGGATTCGTGATCGAACCACATTCCTGGCGCCGATGACCCAAAACATTTGGCGTAGGATTCGGAGAGTTAACTGAGGACCCCCATGAAGGGCGCGAAGGTGTGCATGGTCGACAATCATCTCAGCTATTCGACCATTGGGGAGGATAATTGGGTGCTTCTCTTCGTACGGCAGCATCGAATGTCTCAGCCGCCCGCCAAGACGTACAATGTCGTTTTCGTCCAGAAAGGGATGCAGTTTGAGCAACGGGCTCTTGACCGGGAGATCACGGCCTTGTCGGAGCGCTTGTATCTCAAGAGAAAAGGCTGAGCGCTGGGCTGTTTTGCACCAGTACCGTCGTGTTGCGCGGATTTCGCCGGCCGTTAATCGCGAACGATTCCTAGGTTTCGCCGATAGCTTGGCCCTTAGGTTTGCTATGAATCGTAGGATGTAAGCGGTGACCCGAAGGAGTTTCGGCCACGAAGAAAAGTGCTCGGACAAGTCCGTAGTGTTAGTTTCCGGTACTACCGTGTGAATTTCGACACCGCGACGTTCGGACGTTAGGCTAGCGTCGTGATCTGGGTTTGTTTTCCGATAGTCGGTACGTCGCGCCGGCCAATGCGAAGGCGTTCTGGTAAGCCATGGTGGCCCGTGCCACCAGATTACGTGTTCTCTGAGTTCGCGCGGATGTATGCCGCGGGAGGCGCAGTCAGCTGGGTTGGAGGCAGTCGGGACATGTCTCCAAGTGGCCGACGGCAGACGCGTCTGAATATCCGCGACGCGGTTCGCAACGAATGTGGACCACGTAAAGGGATGTTGACTCAGCCAGTCGAGAACGACGGTAGAGTCCGTCCAGCAGTGTATAGTTGCGTTGGCGCACTGCATAGTGGATGAAATCGATTCTATGAGTTTTGATAACAGAACGGCGGCATTCAACTCCAGACGCGGAATGCTAAGTGTTTTAAGCGGAGTCACCTTAGATTTCGCGGCGATCAAGGTTGTTTTCACGCTCGCGTCGGCTTGAGTCACGCGGAGGTAAACTACAGCAGCGAAGGCCCTATTTGACGCGTCCGCGAATCCGTGCAGGTCACACGCTTCCGTGGTGGACGTTACTCCGGTCCAACGGGGAATCCGGATCTCGTTCAGAGTTTGAAGCGACTGGCAATACGACTGCCATCTTTCGAGAAGATCGCTAGGAAGCCTTTCGTCCCAGTCGGTCGCGCGCATCCATAGTTCCTGTATCATAATCTTCGCAGTAATTATGATAGGAGTAGCCCATCCCAATGGGTCGAATAGCCTTGCGATAGAAGACAACACGGTTCTTTTCGTTGAGCCAATGTCGCCAGGAATACTGGTTTTAAATAAAAAGGTATCGGTCCACGGGGACCATGCAACGCCGAGAATTTTAAAACTGGCATCAGCTTCGAGGGGATGGTCAAGGGCAACCTCGTGGTCCCCCTTCGGGATATCATTGGTGAGTACCGGGGCATTAGAGGCCCACTTACGTAAGTGGAACCCGCCCGCAAGGAGAAGCTCCTGAATTTGGCGTCGCATCTCCTGCGCGGCGTCGAGATTGTCAGCGCCGAATAATACGTCGTCGACGTAGATGTCCTTTTGCAAGATAGCCCTAGCAATGGGGTATGTGTCGCCCTCGTCATCGGCCAGTTGCTTAAGTACGCGTATAGCTAAATAGGGAGC
The DNA here is from genome assembly GCA_907165295.1 of Nomada fabriciana. Classification (NCBI taxonomy): domain Eukaryota; kingdom Metazoa; phylum Arthropoda; class Insecta; order Hymenoptera; family Apidae; genus Nomada; species Nomada fabriciana. The sequence continues at coordinate 3,020,384 of OU015699.1, forward strand.
GCACGCCGTACCGTATGTAACAGTAGTTAGTCGACAGAGCCGGACGACGTCACTGTCGGGGGGGCGCCAGAGGATACGCTGATAATCACAATCCTGCGGATGCACGCGAATCTGGCGGAACATCTTGGTGATATCCGCCGTCAGAACAAATTGATATTGCCTCCAACGCATAATGATAGAGGACAGTTCATTCTGCAACTTGGGACCGACGTGCAAGTGCGAGTTCAGAGATGTTCCGTTTGATGTAGCACACGACGCGTTAAATACGACTCGTAATTTCGTCGTTGAACTGCCCTCCTTTATAACGGGATGATGAGGAAGGTACGCTGATCGTCTGTTGAGGCGGTCTTTTAGCGGAATGAACTCCATATGTCCAAGCACTCGATACTCCGTTAAAAAATCGTGATAAGCTTGCGCAGTTCCCGGCTCACGCTGTAAGCGCCGTTCAAGTCGAGCATACTGACGCGACGCAATCGGCAGCGAGTCCCCGATCGGCGGGGGGTGCGTTCTAAACGGAAGACGCACCATATACCGGCCCGTCTCATCCCGTTGGTGCGTCTCTTTAAAATGCTGTTCGCACTCTTTCTCATCTTCGGTAAGATGCGGCCTTGTGTATACTTCCTCGGTTTCCCAGAACCGCTTTAGCAGCTCGTCGGCTTCCGAGGAGACCGTATGGATAGACGCGACATTCGGATCCGTGTCTGACCCTCCACCGGGAGAGGGTCCGGAAATTATCCAGCCGAATATCGTTAATTGTGCAGTCGGACTGCCAAAGGGACCTTGCCGAAGGTCATTAAGTAGAATCGCGCCGTAGAGATCAGCGCCAATAAGTAAGTGTATCGTAATGCCGTCGTACGGCTCCGGATCCGCGAGCTCCAGCCCTTGCAAATGCGGCCAAGATGCGACGGGGCGGGTGCGCGTTGCCGCATATGAAGTGATACGCTGAAAAACGTACGCGCGTATCGGTAGGGACGGCCCTTTATCATGCACAGGTTCCATCGCGAGATCGAGATAAGATTTGGACTTGCCGCTGTACGTGTCGCCAAACCAATTGACGGTCAGACTCGTTTTGCTTCTCCGTGTGCGCAACGTCTGCGCGAGAGTTTCGGATATGAAACTGTATGTGGAACCTTGATCAAGAAGGGCTTTGGTTTGTATGGTTCTGCCTTCGTTTGTGCGGAGGTTTACCCACGCGGTCGCAAGAATCACCGATTGGCCGCGTACTGGCGCGTGTAAAACCGTGTGAACGGAGGATGCCTCATACGCGTGTTTGTTTCCGTAATCGTTCGTAGCGTTTTCGGAAGTACTTGCTCGTGCATAACTGACGGGAGCACTCACGGGAGTGTTTGTGTCCGTATGTGTGTTAAGACCTGAGTTAGAAATGGTGTTAGCGCGATGTAACGATGTATGATGCGCTTGTCTGCAGATAGAGCATCGCGATTGACTGGGACACTCGCTCGGGCTGTGTCCTTTACGCAAACAATTCACGCAACATTTCGACCGTTTTACAAGGGTGTATCGCTGTTGTAAGTCTGCGCGTTGGTAATCGTCACACCGATAGAGGGGGTGATTCCCGGCACAATGCGGGCATTTTGAAGAACTCGCGTTACGGCGAGGTGAGTTCGCTACGTGCGTTTTTGCGACCATTCGATTCGCATCAAATGGGCCCCCGGGGGTCTCATCTAGCCCTCGCATTCGATTCGTAATAAACGCGATGAACTGTTCTAGTGAGGGAGGGTCATATGAGTCGCCGAGACGCAGATGCCATTCTTGTCGCGTTCGCGGAGCAAGTTTTTTGTCAAGCGTATGGACCAGCCAGTCGTCCCAAGTGTCAACGGGACGCCCTAAATTTTTGAGGGCATCAATGGACGCGCTCGCTGTATCTCGCAGTGCCCGCAGCCCGCTTGCAGACTCGAACTTAGCGACCGGCATATCAGTAATCGCGTTTAAGTTCGCGTATTCGTCGGTAAGTTTTTGCCATGCGTGGGAGAAATTTGCTTCCGTTATTCTAATATTACTAATTAGCTTGAGCGCCGGGCCCGTTAAGCTGCTTTTAAGGTGATATAGACGTTCGACGTCCGTTAGCGTCCTATTCGATTTAACAAACGAATCGAACATATCGCGAAAGTTCTCCCATTCGAGGCGATTACCAGAGAATTTAGGTACATCGATGCGTGCCAACTTTGAATCACGACCATGCACGGTGGTAATGTTGTCCTTGGAATCGTCGTCTGCGTGGTTGTGCTTGGTCAGTTCGTGGAGGACATCGGACATGTAGTCGGTGGTCGCCAGGTACATTTCCTCCGCCTTGGAGAAGGCCTCCGTCTTGAAGTAGTCCATCTCCTTGATGTTCGCATCGCTCGCTCGTTGATGGATGTGTGCATCAAGCTGTTGGCACCTTTCCCACAGTTTCTCCAGGGCTTGCTTGCGATTTTGCACCTTTGCAGCCGTGTAATTCTGCATGCCTATTTTCTTTAAGTTGAGCAAGGCGCGTGCGATCTGAGCGATCGTGCGCTCTTGCTCGATTATAGTACGTTGGAGTTCATCCATGATTCCGCGTGGTTGTATGAATGTACCACCCGGTATATGTGTCGGGCGAACGTATTCGCGAACTCGCTGTTGTCACTGATCGCCCTCTCTCGTATGTGTGAGGACGAGTTCGTCTGTGTCGATATAAACAGTACTCGTCTCTTTACCACAATGTCGAACGCGTATGTAGTGGTAAGCACAGAGCACGTGTCTTTGCGACAAACGCAGCGAACGCGTCGATTAACGACCGTTTAAGGATGAGCGGTTGATCACCGCCCGCCACGAGCGACAGTGAAAAATGCGGTCCTTTTGGCAATCGGAACGGTCCGGTTGCACTTCACTGCACTCACCACTAACTCCTGCTTTGGAGTTCCACACTAGTAGGATATCGGATCCGGCTCGAAGGACCATAAAATGTTCACGACGCCTTCGACCTCGTCGGAACACTCCAAAATATATTGTTGTATAGTCAGTTTATTATGTCCAAGTACACTGATATGCGCTTTGAGCTCGGGCTCCTCCGCGTAATCTCCCAACGACTGATATAGACCTCGAGGAACTCTATATCACACACCTCACACACATTACTCGCTTCGGTCGTTCTCTGTTGGTCGTTCCTTTCGTACTGCCCGATTCGGTTTCGAGCTCACGATCAGGCATACATACAAAAACACAAAAACACACGCACACACACCTTACATCACGCACACTTATGAGACACGGCTCCCGGCTCAGCCGGAACATTGGCCACCCAGCATCTTATAAAGGATGCCCAAAATATAAAGAGCTGAAAGACAGACTTAGAAATGCAACAACCGCAAAATCATACAGGAGGATCGAAAACCGGAATAAAGCCAAGATCATACTAGAGAGCAGTAGGATAAACCCCAACATTTCCTACGCAATGGCCCTTACGCAAAAGCAACACCACACACATCCGAGCACCGCCCCCAACCCTCCAACCCTTCCAACGCAACCGCAAGGAAGCAACCAAACCATCCCCCCAAACCACCCCATCCAAAACCCTACACAAACCCAGTACGAAAAACTGTTCGAGGACCTGAAAAATTTCATACTACAACAGATAAACAGACTGGAAAACATAATAGGAAACAACTCCACCAGAATAGACAAACTACACGACCTCTACTTTGGCATCCCCACAGAACACAGCAATATAGACATGGATACAAATACCAATCCCAATGTATAACCCAACCAATGCAAATCTCAAACTAATCTCAGTAAACGTCAACTCCATCGCTTCCAATGAAAGAAGATACAGCCTATCTCAACTCCTAAAAATAGAAAACCCAGACTTCGCACTACTCAACGAAACAAGACTAAAAACACAGCACAACCCAAAATTTAAAAAATACAACCTTATTAGAAAAAACCGAGACAAAAACAGCGGAGGAGGCGTAGCAATACTCATTAAAAAACACATAGCATACGAACTCATCCCCCTAACCACAGACACAACAACCCTAGAACACATAATCATAAAAATTAAACTACAGTCCAACAACAACCTCTTCATCATAGCAGGCTACGCAGCGGGAACGCAGTCAACTGATTTCATAAACGAACTCATTCATATCTTCACCTCCCTTACACTCAGAAACCCAAACAACTACTACATACTGGCTGGCGACCTAAACGCCAAGCACCAAGACTGGAACAATACCTACCATAACAGCAGAGGCCTTGCTCTAGCAAAATGAATAACAAAAAACAACATTGACCATAGAACCTCCTTATTAAGCACCAACACCCCTACTTTCCCAAGAAGTAACACATTCATAGGCATCTGCCTCCTAGACAGTAGAATACGCGTCCTAAACAGGAACACAGACGACACTATCCCCACGCTAAACTTTGACAGTGACCACAGAGCAATAAAGATCCACCTCACACTCCCCGAAAGAGACAACCAAATCCCCTTCACCACCCCCAGCCACACACTAAACTACAAGAAAACTGACTGGTCGAAACTGAAAAAGGACATTAACAAAAACTGGACAACAACGATACCCACCAACAGAAATCTCTCAAACGAGGAGATGGACAGCCACCTCGACAACATAAACAAAGTAATATTAAACACAATACACAGAGTAGTGCCCACACTCCCTGACTACAACTCAGCAGATCTTTATGTAAACAACAACATCAGAAAACTACAGAAGACCAAAAACATACTACTAACAATGCTACACAACGAATACAGGCACCCATCCGGGCTCTACCAAACAATAGTAGAATCAACAAAGGCCCTCCTTAAACAATACAAAACTAAAATCAAACAAGAATTCCAAAAGTCCGTAAATACGTACTGGGAAAATATAATCAAAAACATCCCAATAAATTCTCACCAAATGTTCCAGCAAATAAACACATTTTTCAGGAAAAAGGAGGGCCTAACCATCCCCAACCTAAAAATCGACCACCACAACAACAACCTAATAGCTAAAGCAAAAATAGACCCAAACACCCTAACCCGAGACCAGCACGGAAAATTTACAATTACAAAGGAGAAAGACAAACTAAACATACTAGGAGCCCACTTTACTGACAATGAGACAAACGCACAGAACAATACACTAGGAAAGGAAAGACTATCAGAATTGGTAGAAAAACACCATACCACCCACAGCATAGACAGCAACACAAATAATATAACAGTCAATACCCTCACACAATTTTAGGACACAAATCCAGCCTCAAACCCGAAATACGAAATAGATTATAAATATTTCACAACGCTCACGCACACAACACAGCTATTCAGAAAAACGAACAATAAAAAATCCTCAGGTCCTGACAATATCCCTAACATAGTATTAAAGAACCTACCCACCAACCTCCTCTCCAGCTACAATACCCTCTTCAACAATTGCCTGAATAACCACTACTTTCCCGATGCCTGGAAAACAGCACGAGTAATACCCATAAAAAAGAAAGGAAAAACCCTCACGACCCATCTAGTTACCGACCGATTAGCCTACTACCAAACATTTCAAAAATCTTCGAAAAACTCATCAAAGAAGCCCTAGAAAGATTTTTAACAACACACAGCATTATCCCAAACAACCAATTTGGATTCCGTCCTCAACTGATCACAATACACGCAATACATACACTAACATCCGACATCCAACACACACTACAAAGCAACGAAAGCGTAGCTGCCTGCCTAATAGACTTGGAGAAGGCCTTTGACACAGTTTGGGTAAAAGGTCTCCTATACAATCTTTCAAAAAAAGACTGTCCATCTCACTTAATAAAAATAATCACAAGCATGACGCAAAACAAAATATTCTTTACATCCAACACTAAAACTAACTCAACGCTAACACTACATCTGACAGACGGACTACAACAATGGACAGTCACCGCACCAAACCTCTTTAACTTCTACACTGCCGACATACCAAAATTATTCCAAATACCAGAATCCCCAGACATAAAAACACTACACTTCGCAAACGACCTTATAGTCTACATCAAAGGAAAAAACATAACAAAAATACAGGAGAAAATGCAACACCTCTTTGACAAGATAGACGATTATTATCATACATGGAAGCTCAAACTTAACCCAGAAAAATCAGAAACCATCCTATTCCGAAGGCCAATCAAAAACCAGTCAAAAAGTTTACTAAAAGCATACAAATCGTTCCAAATAAAACACAGGACCACAGTAATTCCACACAAAAAAACTGTAAAATACCTGGGCATTAACCTAGACCAATTCCTCTTATTCAACCAGCACGTAGACATTCAACTAAAAAAAGCAACAAAAAAGAGCCACTTGACTCTTCAGCGCGCTTTCTCCGTCCCTCGCGCGTTTATCGCGCGTATGCTCATCCTCATAAGTAAAGCTGTACATTATTCAAGTACCAGCCGTAGGTTCTCGAACAATAGGAAACTCGGAGCATTCGAATCTTAGAACACTTCACTTGGAAGATTCTAAAGGTTATTTATTACGGAGCGTAAAGAATTAGCTAAAGTCTATTGAAACACGTACGACCTCCGGAGGTTGTCAGACCCCACGATATCCTGTTCTGGCCGCCACATGTTCTACCGTTGAACAAAAGGACATCCCAAAAGCCACTTGACTCTTCAGCGCGCTTTCTCCGACCTTCGCGCGTTTTTCCTTAGCTTTCCCGCGTTTTCCCCAAATACGCGCGTACCCTGACGCCCTTACCGAGAGGCGTAGCACTGCCACCTCCACGCGCCCAAGGACGAATAGAAACCCAACAAAACCCAACCCCATTGGACAAGGACGACTTCGAAGGAGGACCAAGGAACCTAGGAAGAGGAAACAGAGCTGTAATGGGAAGAGGAAGAAGCTCTGCACATCAGATAGAATTGAGACCTGAACACAGATCAACTTAAGTCGTGAAAGAAAGATCAATCTAAGCATTTGAGCAGAGATCAACTTAGCGAAATACTTATACAAATAAATACTATCTCTTGGAATAAAACAGTGAATCTTTACAAAAGTCTTTATAAAAGTTAGTGTTCTTTGAATATTCCGCGCCTTTCCACAAGCAGAGCGGTTCAGCGCTCCACGGGCAACCGAACCAACTCCAAGTCCCCATATCCCACCAATCGCGGCGCAACAGTATATTTGGGGGCGCTGCTTGGCTGTGCACTATTTCCGTCTGCGACTTTACTTTAATTACCGTTGTGGTTAGTTTCGTTTGCAGGTGTATTAACGCCGGTCTGCATTTCCTCTATTGTGTTTTTAGTTCTCGTGTATCCCTCCACGGTGGAAGCATCTTGGTTTACAATGTTCTTAATTATTGCCTCGCTTTATGACTGTCGCGACTTTCCGGCTCTACGAGGTTTTGGCGAAAGTCCTGATTAAGGTTATGTCACCATTTCGTATATGTCCTGTAGCCACGTTTTGGTTTGTGTTTTAAGACGGTTTTGTTTTTCAGATTGCTATCTGCGCCTGGGGGAGTTCTGTGTTGGTAAAGTATCTTTCTTATTTTTATTTTTTCCCTCTGACTTTCTATTTTTTCTTTTAGTATTCTCGTCTCGTGTATCCATTTTTCGAAACATATCAGTGTTGCCCAGTCGAGGAGTTCATATGGGGCCAGGTCCTGGGCCTCCCTTGGCAGTTGTGTCTCTTTAATGCTTCTGGTTACCGGACAGGCGAAGAGCGTGTGCTCGGGGTATCTTTACCCTTGGCTACTATTTTGTGATTCGATAGGTAACTCTGTATTGTTTCTACGAGTTATTTGGAGATGCCCTTTTTGACGAGTGCGTTTACAATTTCTGACCCCCTTATAGTATTGAAAGTATTCTTGACGTCCATCCTTATAATTATCGTGCTATTGTTTCCTTCTTTGGCTTTCTTGCGAAGCGCTGTACGTCCATAAGTACGTCGACTGTGGACTGTTTCTGTCTAAATCCGTATTGGTGCATTGTGAAGTCTCTGTTTTTTTTAATTTCATCTTTAAGTGTATCATTTAGAATATGTTCGTACACCTTAGCATTATTGGGAAAGAGGCTTGTCGGCCTGTATTGTTGTCTTCCATCTGCATCCTGTTTCCCCTTTGGGAGTAGCATCAGCTGTTGTATTTTCCACAGGTCAGGGAAAGTTCTTTTTTCCAGGCAGCCTTGGTACATTGCCGTTAGGTTACATGGATATTTGTTGAAAATTTGTCTTATCAGGGAGATAGGCATTTGGTCGATGTCAGGCGCCTTTTTACTACTGATTTTGTGGAGTGCTTTCCGTACTTCCTCTTCGGTTATGTGTGGACACCTTCTGCTTCTTGTAGTATCGCTTATCTTGTTTCTCGTATCGGAGCATCCGTTGGAATTGTACAAAACAACTTTCGTATAGTGTTGATTGTTTCTTCATTCGAGAGGGTAATGGGGACTTCTTTTCCTTTGATCGCCTTTATGATCGTCTTGTATGGCTTACCCCACGCATGGTCATTCGGTAGTCTGCAAAAAGCGTCCCAGGCATTACCCTTAGTTTGCCCAATTTTGTTTTTGAGTATTCTTTTATTATTCTGGTACTCCCTTCGCAGGGCTTGTATCCTTATGTCCTTAGCGTAGACCTGTGCTGCCTAAAACCAAATGGCATTTCGTTATCTAAATTTTTACTTTTATAGCACGCTCGAATTCTATTTACAATTATACGTTCAAAGATTTTTCCTATGGCAGATATTAAGGCTATAGGTCTATATGAATTTAAAATAGTTTTATCTCTCATAGGGACCCTTAAAATTATTCTTAGGTTGGCCGGCTGCCGTTCTTTCAGACAAACCCCATTCCTCATACAATTATTGAAAAGATTGAAAATAATATACTTATCTCCATTCCAGAACTTGAAAATAATTTCAGACTGGAAGCAAGTCCAACCCGGGAGCCTTATTTTTGTTAGATTTCTTTTATGAGTTAAAAATCTCCTCTAGTAAGATATCTGGTTCTAGATTATTGTTGAAGTATAGATTATTAGTTCTTTTTAGTTCCTTTTGTTCGCATGTATCGTCATCGTCATTGAAATTCCTGTTGGGAGCTTTATCGCACTTAAATGTTCATCTTTGTTTATCTTGTTACGAATAATTTTATAAACCATGCCCCAAGGGTCTCTATTACCTTCTTTTGTCACAAAGTTCTTCCATTTTTCATCAGACCACCATGGGACTGCATAGCTTTTAACACCTTTTTTAGGAATGTAATCCCTACAGCATGATGAGAGAATAATATTAAAGACTTTTACTACTTCATACGGTTTTATATTTTTTAGCTTTTTTATTTGTTCATCAAATTTTTCTTTAACGCATGATCTGAATTCTTCCCTGTTAGCTTTCTTAAGGTTACACGGTTTTTCTACACAAAGGGTTTGTCTTAAATTAAAGTTTCTCTTATCTTTCACTACTTTGAAGGTTATAAGATTGTGATCGCTCGTTCCACAATCCAGACTGACTTTCCACTCTTTTATATTTTTCCCAAAGTTTGAACTACCCAGTGTTAAATCTATATTAGATTGACCACGTGTGGTCATAAAGGTACAAGGGGTTATTCGGCTTATTTAAGATTATTAAATTATTGGCAAGTATAAAATCTTCAACAAGTCTACCTCTTTTGTCTGTTTCATTTGAGAACCACGTCTCAGATTTTGAATCAGAGACTATAGTTATAATAAATTGTTTACCTCTGTTGTATTCCGCAGAGCTTTATTTATTATATTGGTTAAGTACAATTAAGCTTTACGGACACTTAGACGGAACTACGGAGGGGCGAAGTACTGCTGGTATTTCCCGTAACAATTTTGCTCGAGTAGAACTACGTGGTGTACGGTCTCTAGTCTAAGGGAGCTCTGGCTCTGTTGGATGGTGGTCGAATATATTTATGATTGTAAAAATGGAGAGTAGGAATTATCTGTGGTTTAGTAAAGGATGGAAAAGGGAGTTTGAAGTTCAAGGATCAGAGGATGGTTAATGGGTAAAGGTTGGGGTCGTTGCGTATCGCGAGGATACTTGGAAAGTTTTGTATCGGAGTGGAAAGGACTGTTTATCTAAAACTAGCATGCGCTATGACTAATTCGTAGCTTGTCATACAAGCTGACTAAAAGTAGTGAGTAGTTGGTATACAACACCTCTTATTGTTGCTAGTGTGTTATTAATGAGTTCTAAAAATTGACAGATTTGCAAAGAATACTGACAGTAGACGTTTAAAATATAAAAATCGCCTGCATTATTGTAAACTTGAAAGCAGATCATGTGTTCATTTATGTCCGAAAGTGTAAGGGTACTTAGTCTATCGTGTTTAAAAACCGCCACCACCCAAGGAGTTTTGCAAAAAAGCTGTATACTTTTGAGTTTTGGGGAATTATAGCCACAAACCATATTTTTAAAGCTATATGGTTCCTGTATACACAGGACATCTATTTTATGCTTCATCATTAACATTTCCAACTCAGTGGCGGCAACAGCTGAGCGCTGCGCATTGATTTTTCCGAGTATTAGGTCCTTTTAATTTTTGATTTGTAAATTTCTAAATACTTCAGGTATTACGGACACACTTTACTTTTAACGCTGTGACCCAGCTCTATACATTTTGCCCTCGAACAGTTTATACATGTAGGTTGGTCTGTTTTAGGGCATTCATCTCTAGCATGCCCCTTCGAACCACATGATTCGCATAACTGGTCCACAGCACTACAATACTTAGCGATATGGCCATGACCATGGCACTTATAACACCTAACAGTGTTCAAATATTTCCTAATTCTATAGACACGCCAAAGCATGTAAATTTTCCCTCTTTGTAGTAATTCATTGTATATCTCACCGGGAACCTGTACAACCCAATTTACCCTGTTTTTTTTAGTTTTAAAACTGTGCCTGAAGTCTATTGATTCCTTTATCGTCTGCATGCTTTGTTTTAAATTCATGTCCAAATTTTTATTACAAAGTTTTCCAACAATTCCTCCTTTTTATACTCTTTTTCCACATCGTATATTATAATAGAGGGATCAATTTTTGGTGTTTTTCTATTTTAATTCCTATTGATTCTAAATTCCTATTTTTTATTATTTCGACATCGTTTTTATTACTTCGAATCGTTTTTATTACTAACCTGAATCACAATACCTTTCTTTTTCATTTGTCGAATGCTTTTATCTTTTAGATTTTTACTCGTGTCTTTTAACTGTTTTATTACAACCTTTTTTATCTCATCATTATCTCTTTCATTATTTCCTTTTTCGGTTTCAATAAAATAACTTCAAATTCATCCCTTTTCTCTTGTTTTTTGGGTCCAAGCTACTTCCAGGATGCAGGGCACCAGGCGCGCTAGCAGCGACCTACGAGTAGGAACTTTTAGGGGTATATTTATCTTCCGCTTTTAAGACTTCATTCTTTATAATTTCCTCTTGGACTTTATTTTCAAGAACCGAGCATTTTTCCAAGATAAATTTTATGTACGTTTTCTGACTTTATTGTTCTCGTTAAAAAGAAATTCTTCTAGTTTTAGTCTACGCTTCTATTTTCGCTTCTATCTTCTACGCTTCTATTTTCTATTTCAGTTATCTTTCTTCTTTTAATCCCTTTTTTAGGTGTTCCTTTGGTCGAGGTGTCTCCAGAAAAAATAGATGACGTTGAACTTTTTCTGTTGTGTACTCTACTCATTTCAACTTCTTCCATTTCTTGTACTCCTTCTCATCCATCTTTATTTGGATTTTGTTTTGTTGTTTGTTTATTTTTTTTGCTCATATTTGGTCCGACGGGTATGGTGGAAAGTGTTATTTCTTCAATCACGAGTTTTTAGGTATAACAGCACATGTAATCAACTTACAAGGGCAGCAATAATACCAGACACTACTTAGTACTTTTACTACATATTTATTAATTAACTTATATCAAATAAACAACTACACTGGATAAACACAACTACTCAGGACAAACTCTATACGCTCTCACTTCCATACTTTTTAATGCCCCCTTTCTTTCTTCCCCCCATTACTCTATCGGTCAGGTAGAGAATGATTATTTCTCCAACACCCTTCCTTAATCATATCTCTATCCTATCAGTTACCCTCTCTCTATTCACAATCATACACTCACTCATCATCTAAGATACTGTTACTTACATTTACAAAGATATAGATATTATTACACAACTCCTTATGATACTAATACATTTCTATGTTGTATGAATTTAGTATTGTTTAACGCTTTTGTGAAGATATCCGCTGGTTGTTTCGCTGATTCACAGTATTTTACCTCTATGTTATTTTCTGCAATTTTCTCTTGTACAAAATGATACCTTACATCTATATGTTTAGACCTCTTATTATATATCCCATTTTTCGCCATCTGTATCGCGCTTTGATTGTCCACCTGCAAGTCTACTGACAGTTTTATTCCTAAAAGTTCCTCAATTAAATTTTGCACATACAATAACTCTTTACAGCAGTCTGCTATGGCTATAAACTCTGCTTCAGTAGAAGATAAGGCTACCACTGGTTGCTTCTTCGAACACCAGCTTATGGGTCCCCCACAGTACTTCAGCACATATCCTGAGGTACTTTTTCTCGTCTGTGGATCTCCTGCATAATCTGCATCACAAAAAGCTAAAAGTTTATCATCTTTCTCCTTGTTTAGATATGTTATTCCCAGATCTTTTGTTCCCTGCAAATATCTGAACATCCTTTTTATATTGGTTATATCACCATCTGATGGTTCTTCCACGTGTCTGCTACTGTATCCTACAGCATAGCTCAAATCTGGTCTTGTTTTATTAGCCAAATACAAAAGGCTTCCAACCGCTTCCCGGAAATTAAAACGTCTTCCCTTGTTGTCCACTGTTTTTGTCTCATTTGCCTGTATTGGTGTACTTACTGTTTTGGCATCTTTCATCCCATAGTTCTCAAGTACCTTTTCTGCATATGCCTTTTGCTTAATTTTTATGCCTTCCCCCGTTCTCTGTATTTCCATACCTAGAAAGTTTGTTGGTTCTTCCTCGATTGTCATCTCAAATTCTTGAGACAATTCTTTCAAAAAATTCCCTAATCTCTATTAGATTTTCTCCCACTATAATTCCATCGTCTACATAAATGGCCAATATTAACGTACTTCCTTCCTTCTTAAATAAACACCTTTCTCCTCTCAGATGCTTCATTCCCTTTCTTTCAAGTACTTCATTTAATTTCTTGTTCCATTGGACTGGCGCCTGCGTGAGTCCATATAGTGCTTTCTTCAATTTGCAAATCTTCCCTGTCTTCTCTCCATAACCCTCAGGTAAATACATATATACATCCTCTCGAAGATCTCCATGCAAAAATGCGGTTTTTATATCAAACTTTACTACCTTATAATCTCTAGAAGCAGCTATTGCCATTACTGTTCTTAATGAGGTGCCATTGATTACTGGACTGTAGATATCTCCATAGTTAAAGTTTTCTTTACCTTGTTCACAGCCTCTCACTACCAGTCGAGCTTTGTATCTACCATCCCCCTTTATTGTACACACCCATTTGCTTGTCAGAATTTTTTTCCCTTTGGCTTCTTGTCTGTCTACAATTACCCATGTCTTATTTTCTTGCAGTGATTTCTTCTCATCTTGTATGGCACTCATCCACTTCCCCTTTTCCTTACTACTTGTTACTTCTTCATATGTTAATAAACCATAGTATCCATATCTTTCTGGAGGTCTCCTATTCCTTTTTGGTCTTCCAGAATTTTCTTGCCTTACTATTTCAGGTTCTTCTCTACTCTCTTCTTCTTGTGATTCCCTTCCTTGAAGATCATTTAATGCAGCTTCATATATTTCCTCATTTTTGTCTACATCATCATTTTCTACTTCCTTGCTATATCTTCTGTTATCTTCATCTTCTTCAATAAAGACATCAATCTTCTCTGGATTTTTATTTTCTTGTTCATCAGAATATTTTCTTTCAAACACTACATCCCTTGACAAAACTATTTTTCTTCTATTCTCATCCCACAATCTGTATGAATTCTGCCCATAACCTACAAACTTATATCTGTCAGATCTTTTATCTAATTTTCTTAAATTTCCTGTTCTTTTCGCGTACACCACATTTCCAAAGATTTGTAGGTTACCCAAATCCGGCTTCTTTCCATTCCACATCTCATAGCTTGTCTCCTCTTTAGTTTTAATCGGACTCCTGTTTTGTAGGTAAGCTGCAACCAGTACCGCTTCTCCCCACATTTCTTTCTTAAAACCGCTTTCGAATAGCATAGCCCGTCCCTTATCCATTAAGGTTCGGTTTAATCGTTCAGCTCTTCCGTTTAGCTGCGGTGTGTACGGTGTGGTATAGTCCAGCACTATACCTTTGCACCTGCACCAGTTCCTCATTTCGTTACTGGTGTATTCTCCCCCATTATCACATCTTAGTTTCTGGAGTCTAAGATTCCACTTTGATTCTGTTTCTGCAACATATTCCTTCAATTTTTCCTGCACCTCGCTCTTTGAACTCAAAAGGTACACCATCACGAAGTTCGTGTAGTCGTCAAGTACAGTCATAAAGTACTTTTTCCCATTCCATGTTATCGGGTCCACTGGACCACACACATCTGTATGTACCAGTTCAAGAGGTCTTTTTGCACGTGTTCTTTCCCCCCCGAACGGTGTTCTTGAGTGTTTTGCCTCTATACAAATTCTACACGTTCCAATATTTTTACACACTTCTTCCTTTTTTAGCGGCATTCCTGTTACTTTTCCTAGTAATTCTTTTATTTTCCCATAACTTAAGTGTCCTAGTTTCTTGTGCCACTCTTGCAGCTTTTCTGATTCTTTCACCAGTAATGCTCTTGGATTTAAAACCTTTTTTAGATTTTCTACACAATACAATCCATTCTCGCTTCTTTTCCCTGTTAATATTTCCATTCCATCCTTATATATTCCTACTTTATGCTTCCTAAACATAACTTCACCACCTTTCTGTGTTATCATGTCTACCGAGAGCAGATTCTGCCTCAGCTCTGGTACATAGAGTACATCTTTCAAGACGCAGTCTCCCAAGTAAGCCTTTCCCTTTGCTACCGCCTTCATTGAGACATTTCTCTTCGCCGAGCCTACTTCAGTTTCGATTCCGACCCAACTTTCTAACTGATTTTTGTCATTTACCATATGACACGTTGTCCCAGAATCTAAAATCCAGGTTTCTTTATCGAAACCTCCTGTTAAAAAACTCACCCTGCCAGTTTCTTCCTTTTCTAATCGCTGCTTTTTCTGTTTAAAGTAGCAGTCTTTTTCCACGTGATTCCTCCGTTTGCAAATATTGCAAAAAGGATATCCTTCCCTTTGCTCCACTCTCTTATTTCTACAGTCTTTGGCTACATGCCCTATTTTATTACAGACAAAACATTTTAGTCCTTTACTTTTTTTTCCTTCGTTCTGTGTAGTGCTCCTGCATGCACTTGCCAAATGTGTAGAGGAGTTACATTTGTAACACCTCTTCTCTGCTACTTTAAATGCTACAGTTTCTTCCTGGTTGGCCTTTCCCTTTGCTTCCTCCATAAGCAGCCTTGCTGTAAGATTATCAAGTGTTTTTTCCAATCTTGGCGTCGACTCTCAAGCACTGGCAAAGAATTTATATCTATCAGGTAGTGTAGTTAATATTTTCATTATAATCATGTTTTCTTCTATTTGACAGCCTAAGGTCTGTAACTTAAAGACAATATTCTTTAGATAGGCAATGTGCGTGACCATATCTCTATCACTTTTGTATCTGTAGGTAAACAACTCTTCCATAAGAGAACATTTCCGTTGTTCACTATCCCTTTCAAATATTGCATTCAATTTGTCCCACATTTCCTTGCTCGTGTGACATCCTGTTATATGTATCAGTTGCTGATCCTCTACATTTGACACAATAAGATTCTGTACTTTTGCATCTACCTTCCACCATTCTTCCAATTTATCCTCTTCTATCGGTGGTTGAGTTGTTAATTGTTGAAACAGGCCTTTTGCCCTTAAGACTAAAGTAAGACGAAATTTCCATATTTGAAATCCGTCTCCATCTCTTAATTTTTCAATACTTCCAATATCTTCACTGTTTTTGTGTGTTGCTGACATTTTCATCGATATCTTATACCTTTTATTTATTTTTTATTTTCTTTCTATTCACCAGTCTCTTCTCTTAAGTATTCTCTTAATTATCAAATAAACAACTACACTGGATAAACACAACTACTCAGGACAAACTCTATACGCTCTCACTTCCATACTTTTTAATGCCCCCTTTCATTCTTCCCCCCATTACTCTATCGGTCAGGTAGAGAATGATTATTTCTCCAACAGAAAGGATGTCGACCGGGGTAGAGCCACCATTACCCCAGCAAGGCTAAATAATGTCAGGTTTCGCCAGGTGCCTGATGTTTGGCCGCTAACGGCCGGGGCTCCCACCGACCACGCTCCGGCGCTTAGTCCGGAACGCACACCTTCGGCGCGCTCCATACCTTGAGGTGAGGGATTTTTTATAGAAGTTGTCATCCTTGCGGTCCGGCCGGTTAAGGCAAGCCTCGGTCCAGTGAAAAGTAGATACGGACAGAGGGAAGAATCTCATTAATCCATTCATGCGCGTCACTAATTAGTTGACGAGGCATTTGGCTATATCCTCTACTCGACCGAAGTCGAGTATACTTCCGCGCGTGTTTATGCACCAGCGCGTGAGGTGCCTTTAAAACTAGATAACTTCAACAATATTAAAATATATAGTTAATTACGGGCCTACTTTGTAGCGTCCACTGCAAGAGACCTGGCCGCGGTTCGTGGAAAAATTGGGAACGGGGACCCTTTCGGGAGGCGAACTAGCGTGCGTTGTCAGGGAAAGCCTCGCGAAGGCGGTGCACAGTGAGCTGGATCGGGAAATTTGGTTACATTTTAGTATAACTCTCGAACCATAAGAGATATCGGAATGAAATTTGCACTAAATTCGTGTTACAATCTTGATATTTGTCGCTACTCTATTCGCTTCCTAATCGCAACTGCCCCAATATCCGCGCCCACACCTGAGCGGGCATCTCCCCACCGACATACGTCGGGACCCGCGACACAGCTCCCCGCTCGTCCCCACAGCACACACACATGCCGTGCATGTATGTCGATTGTCTCATTCGTTAAAAAATTATTCTAATCTATTGATGATTATTGTAATATATATTTGTTTTTATTTTTTAATTAATTATTTTATATATGTCGGGTAAAAATAATTTTAAAAATTGTTTATTTCTTACCCTATTTAGTACTTTTTTAGCCGTTTCATATCGCGCATACTTTTTTTATGAATTTCATTGCATTTCTTCACATATTCATAATATGAAAATATGAAATATAATATAAACATAATATGAAATTATAATATGAAATTTCCCGGAATAGGTAATTAATTTTGTAGTAGTTAAGAGCTGTTGAATACTATAGAAAACTGGGATATAACATTTAAATATGTAAGAAATGTACGAAATATCTTTCCCAAATGCTCTGCTCTCTTCAATGTTACTGTTGCAACAGATGGAGCATCAAACTGAAGAGGTAAATACTTATAAATACTTCGGTCCTAGAATCTAAAATCTAAACAGGTCAATACGAGAGTTTCTAAACACTTCACTATCTTTCAATGATAGGTATAAATACAGTGAGACTAAAACAAAGAAACACCTAGTCCGTTCCTCATTTGTGTTAAATAAATGTTATAATCTAAATTATTTATATACATATTTACTCTAATCATCTCTTTTAATATTGTTGCAAATACGCATACATGAAAAATAAAACATATATTCGAAGAACAATCAGTCATATGGTCCATTATACGCAGAATTGACGTCTCGCTACGCTCACTTGACAACATTGAATAACAATAACTTTCACCGTAGTATAAGATAATCGAATGAGAAGATTAGTCGTAGTCTCCTCTCTATCTCGATTAGGTATTACTTATTACATTGATTCTGTCGTGAGGACGCCTACGTCACCATGGCCCTTTTTAACCATTTTAGGTTTCGCCCCAAATGAAAGCTACGCTAGACAAAGACAGCGTGCATCTTCAAAATGCACATGGCCCGCCTCGGCCGTTCCTGTACCTCGAATATTCTTACAGTAAGGCGCCGTAGGATATGATTCTTGTGCCATTTTGTAGGGAAAAGTATGCTGAAAAGAATGCACTTTGTCTGGTTGTGGAACTTTTAAGATATTCCATATTAATTGTGAAGGAAATTGAAAAGTTTAATTAGTTCACTAAGCATCATTTTTATATTAAAGTCGGAACAATATGTGTTAAGACAAAGTGTGATTCTTATCAGAAAAGGATACCGAACATTTTAAAAAAAGAACCAAGCGAAAATATTAAATAGGATCGTCAGGGCATGGCATTAAAGAGAAGCAATTTTTGGCGCGAAACATACTGTGCTTAAAATGTCCAATTTTCAATGCTTATTACAACTATAAAATTTATTAAACTGGACTGATTTTTTCATTTTCGCATCTTCTGCACTTTACGTCTAATGTTTTCCTCGCTCTATTGAGTGCCACTTTAGTTCCGAAAGTGTTGCTTCTCATATTCAAGGCGTCCAGGTACCTGGACGGCTTAAATAACTCAGGGTTATAGAGCCAATCATTGGCTATTGTGCCTCCAAAGAACTCTCTAATGCCTTGGCCCTTGTAGACGAGCTGCCTTCATTTGTTCGTCTCCCTCTCTCTGAGGCCCTTGCGCGCAACCACGATATCCTCCGCCGTTATTCCTTGGTCCCAGACCAGACCAAGTGATATTGCATATTTCCCAACGATACTCCCCTGCCCTAGGAGCGCTATTCTCACGGCTTCATCTTCAACCGTTTTCTTTTTCAGCGCACTCCTTAGTTTCGCCAGTTTAACAATACTCTCCACCCACTGGACACCCAGGCGTCCATGGTTTTTGCTTGTGTATAGTATTCCGCCTGTCGTGGACGGCGGGTGGAGGTGTAGGATCCCTTTTACTTCTTGCTTAATTTCATTATCGAACTGGCTTATGGTGCCCAGGGGTGGTGGATTTGCCACGAGCCTGTGGATATACCTGGGCAACAGGTACGTCCTTATAAGGTTGATCTTCTGGTAAGGTTTTAGTCTAAACGTCAAATGCCTTCGAAATATCGACTACGGTGACAACTCCTCCACCGTTCTCTTTCATGGAGGACAGAGCGCTGCTGAGGATGGTTATATTTTGTTTACACCCATCCTCTTTCGTGAAGCCCTTCTGCCTCCGGTTTATCTCGACTATGTTTCGAAGTCTCCGGTGAATCATCGCCGAGTATATCCTGCTCAGTAGTGACCCAATCGTAATGGGTCGCCAGTTAGTCACCTCTTCCACACTTTTCCCTGGCTTAGGGATTACAGTAAAACCTGGATAAATGTCCTAACGAACTGCCTGGATAAGTGTCCACTGACTATCCCCCCCACTAGGGGGATTTCCCCCTTCGCGATAGCGATGCTCAATGAGAGAGCTTTGATTCTTTGGACCTCTCTGTCTCTCCACTGTTTGTCCCTTTCTAGTTCACGCTCGGCACGAGCTGCTTCTAAAAATAGATTCGACACCCTGCCTGGTTAAAAGTCCCGTTTGTGTCCCAATCTTTGGACACTTATCCAGGTTTTACTGTAGTGTGGTTCGGTTTAGCCTCCAATGACTTGGATATACCCGGCTCATTAGTAGTAGGTTATACAATTTGCTTAGGACGTGCAGCGCTCCGTCCCTCCTTATGTCGGCTTCGTGATGCCGTCTAATCCTGCTGCTGCGTTACTTTTGGTCTTTTTAACTTTTTCCACTAGTTCCCACAGATCACTTATGTCAGAGCTGCCTAATTCGCTTCTTCGCCTAGCCCTTTTCAGGCTAACTTTAGGCCCAGCTGTACCCTAGAGGTCCCTATATAGTGGCTCCACTTCTTCTTTTGTGGGGGCCTCTATTTTTCGCTTGTCTTCGGGCTGTTTCCCCGCTATCGCCCAGTCGACAGGCCTTTGGGGGCATTTCTTATATATCTCCTGGGCTCTTGCAAAGCTGTAATCTGTTTTTCTGGTTCTTTTTCCTTTGCGCTCATTTGCCCCCTTATTATTTGCAGTTCGCCCTCTTTGGGATCCTGCTGCCCTGCTCCGTGTTACAGGTCCCTCGTGGACGTCACCCCGCATTATTTCTATAACTTTCTGAACAAGGAGGCCTACGTCCACCGAGAGGATTCTCCTCCAGTTAGCCATGTCTTCAATTTGGCTTTCGATGTGCCTCATTGGGTGATACTGTGGGAGGCTCATGGCCATAATCGCAATCTGGAGGGCTTCCTCCCATCGTTCTCTACCGATGCTCCTTCTGGGAACTTCGTCGATTTCGTCTTCGGCCGATACATATACCGAGCTTCCGGAGGTGGAGTTCTCATCGGCTATTACTTCTATCCTGCCCCAAGCGGGTAAGAGCCTCCTTTTATCACTAATCTGTTTTAATGTCTTTTGTGGCAGGAACTCCTTTATCCTTACATTCGGGTACCTCTCTGTGTGGAACCTCCTGTTTAATTCAACAAGGAGGTCCACTTTCTCCTAGGACCAGGCCGTGGCTCTATTGCCTGGTTTGTTCCTGCCACTGGAGCTTTGCGCTTCGCGTCTCAGGTTCGGCGTCTGAGCCTGTGTCTTTCATGCTGTCCTAGGACAGCCTGATTCCGGAATGCTTCCCCACAAATGTGGCATTTTAGTTGTTCCTCACACCCAGTATTGTTGCCAGTCTCACTGCCTTTTTGCCCCTGCCGGCGTGTACCGCCATCCGTGCAGTTTATCAAAGCGCCGCCGACAGGCCGCACGCAGGGCTCTCAGGAGCATAGGTCCCTGCGCCCGAGACTTCATCATTATCCATATCCATTATCTGTCCTTATTCATTCGCGTCGTGGAGATACAGCCATCCGGGTGCCAGGTTGGCCCGGCCGCCCGCGGCCCTAGTCTCTACGTTTTGGGATGAGGCTACCAAACAGCTACCAGTTGTTTTTGGCAATATTTTTCAAGTACAGTATTCCCTCGATAGTTGCACAAAAGAGGTACACGATAGTTGCAGAGAGTTCATCCCCACTACTGGGGGGTATTCCCTTGGAGGGGTCCGAAGTTCGCTCGGCAATCGGTGTAACGTGATCCGGGTTCGGATATATCGGTGAGCCAATACTAATTGAAGGATGCAACTTTGCTATTTCTCATCCTTTTTTTATGAAATTTTGACACAGCAGAGCTGACATTTTTCTGATTAAAATGACACCAAACACGATATACTTTGGACTATATTTACTGGCTTAATTAACGTTAATAAGTTTCGACCGCAGAAAAGGATAGGTAGTGAGAAAAAAAGAGAAGCTGCGATCGTGGCTGCTCCGCCGCTTATCTTTACTCGCTGTCCTTTTCTACGTTCGACGCTGTCGGCAAATTTCAAACAACGTAGGAACAACACGATAGTTGCACACGTTCAGACCCGAGGCTTGTGCAACTATCGAGGGAATACTGTACTGGCGACGTGTTGCTTTTCCCCGCTGGACTATGTCAACACCCGCAGACGTCATCGCACTGCTTTGGCTTATTTAGACAGTCGGAATCCCCTAGACCGTGCCAGTTCTGAGCTGAGCGTTGAATGACGGCCGAAGAGAACGACCACGACGGAAAATCCGTCACGGAAGCCTCGCAGCAAGGAAGATCCGCGGAAGGCCAAGGCACAGGACCGAGCTCGGATCCCGGTTTCACACTGATGCGTCCGTTCACCTCGCACAGGCCCGGCACGTCGACGAAACCCACTTCCCGACCAAGCCCGACACGCCCCGCTCCTCAGAGCCAATCCTTATTCCGAAGTTATGGATCCGATTTGCCGACTTCCCTTACCTACATTAATCTATCGACTTTTTTTTTTTTTTTTTAACCCTCCAACCATCCCTCTCCTTCCCCCCCGCCCCGCTCTCGCATACAGGGGTGAAGGCCCGGTACGCCGACCCCGGGACGAGCTAACTTAACTTTCTAAAGTTTGGCGCCTACAACACTCGATAACTCCCTAACTTCGCTGGCCCGCTTCGAAGAAGCCGGCCCCTCGCACCGCACGAACCAGCCCCTTACCCCCCAGGTAAACACTTACCTAAGTCGAGATGGGGGAGCCCTTAGCGCACAGCAAAAGGGTACCACATGCAGTACCACAGTTGCTCCTAGATCGCAAAATAATCGGGCAGAAGTCCTCCGGCCTCAGTGTAAATCTAATTAGTCCAAACGGTAAAATTTAGAAACCTACCCGGCTCCTTCTAACATCAATGCGTAAAAAAACCGAAACTAAAACAGTCCCTAAGAATAAAGTAAAAGTTACGAGCCGTAGAAGCGAGGCACGCAGTATCGTAACAGTATGTAAAAGAAGCGTAGTAATATAAAAACAAGGAGCAGAATACATAATCAACGCAGCGTTCTCGCCTGCTCACACGTTCCCTGCTCTCAGGGCGATATCAAGGGTCGTAGAGGAACGTAAGGTAAAAAGCCGCATAGTATATGAGTTACCTCCATCCCACGATCATGCCAAGTGCAGAAAGCAGGTAGGAAGGGGACTCCAGAGATCCAGCAAGGTTCTCGGTTTCCTGTCCTCCCCCTACGCTAACCCTATCTTCGGGGCCCTAGAAGGGAACCACCTCTCATTAACTCGGTTTCATACTCGCGCACTCTCCACTAGCATGTTACTAGTAGCCGCGCATGCGAGGTACCGTCGCAACAGAAAAGAATAACATAACGCAGCCTAACTAACTAGCAAGACAGCGCCGAGGTCAAATACAGTAAGAAGTGAAGTCGCTAAATAAAATCGGTACAAAAAAGAAAAAACAAAAAGTCGGATAAACACACAACGGTTTGGGAGCAGGGCGCGCTATTCGACCGTCCTACTCATACCCCCGTCCTCGGTCCCCAGACGAGAGCCGCTGGCCACGCACCCCTCCGCGGGTCTGCGCTCTAGTCTTTGAGCCATTTTTTCCTTCTCTATTCGGTGTCCCATGACAATTTTGGCATAATTCCTGAGCGCGGCCCAAGACCTTTCGGATTGACCGGCCCTCGCGATGAGGTCTTGAGTAGAAACACGCGCCCCGAGGCTCTCCTCCAGCTTCTCACGCTCGGCGTTCCACCTGGGGAATCGCAGCAGCACATGTTCCGCGTCATCTACCGGGTGGTTGCAGTCCCAGCAGGCGGTGCATTCCGTCTTCCCGATGCGTGCCCTATAGACGTTGAAGACCCCATGTCCCGAGAGGAGTTGGGCCAGATAGTGGTCGAGACTTAACTTCCCACGCAGCTTCAGCCAGTCCCGTAACACAGGGATAAGCCTCCTCGTCCAATTGTTAGGGTCGAAGTTGTTCCATTCGGTTGCCCATGTGTCCGTGATTTGATCTTTTAGTTTCTTACGAGCCGTCGCCCTGTCCCCGTCCGACCGCTGGTCGCATTCGTTCCTAGATGCCCTGGCTTCCCGATACCTTCTCATCCTTTCTCTGATTTGCAGATGTATAGGGAAAATCCTCCCCAGGACACACGCCGCCTCATAAGCCACAGTGCGGTAGCAGCAGGACACCCGGATCACCGGTATCTTGTGCGCCCTTCTCAGGGTCAACCTCAGATTTGCTCTCGCCAGTACAGGGGGTCCCCAGATGGGTGCCTCGTAGAGGACCACCGAGGCCCATACCGACTCGTAGAGGCTACGGCATCGTCGGCCCGGGCCCCCACAATTGGGCAAAAGGGGGATCAGGGCGGACATTAGATTCGTCGCTTTGCTCACGGCTCTGGTAACGTGAGAGCGAAACGTCCTCTTGGAGTCGATGATTACCCCCAAGTATTTGATTTCGGGAGCCACCACCACGGTACCGCCACCCATACGGAACTGCAAATCATTCGGGATCCATTTCATAGTTAGGAGGATCGCCGTGGTCTTCTCGGGACACAGAGTGAGCCCCGTCTGCTCGAACCATTCCGTAATAAGCGCGAGCATGGAGCCTATACTACGTCGTACACTGTCGTGGTCGCGACCTGTCGCGAGCAGAAGGAGGTCGTCGGCAAACGCAATCAGTGTGGAATTATGCCCGGACAGTCGCAGGACTCCGTCGTATACGAGATTCCAAAGCAGGGGTCCCAAGACAGACCCCTGGGGAACCCCTGCATAAGTTGGAACCGTCTTCTCCCCTTTCTCCAGCTCAACCACGACCGCCCGCTCCCTCAAGTACCCCCTAAGGGCCCTTTGTAGGTACAGGGGCATATCCCTCCGTCGACACTCGCCCAGGACGGCCTCCCAAGGGAGGGTGTTGAAGGCATTCTTCACGTCGAACGTAATCCCGGCACATATCCGGTTGTTCCTCCTGGCGTCCTCCACCACCTCGTTCAGTTTCAGCAGGGCGTCCAAAGTGGATCTGCCGCTCCTGAACCCGTACTGCTTGGGGTGCAGTCCCCTCGGGCCCAGGAACCCCTCCACTCTAGCCTTGATCACATACTCCCAAAGCTTTGAGATGGCCGGCAGGATGCAAATAGGCCTAAAATCCCCTGGGAGCGTACCCGACTTATCCGGCTTCTTAAAGCAAACCAGCCTAGCCGTCTTCCATTCCACAGGAATCCCTGCGGTAAAGGTCTTGGTGAAGACCCTCGCTACGTCCTCGGGCGCGGTATTGGCCACGATCTTAACCACTGCCACGGGTACCTTATCCACCCCAACTGCCTTTTTGATCTTAAGTTTCTTGACCGCCTCCCTAATCTCATCAGGGTGGACAGGCTGGGCCACGAGACCCTCCCGCGCAGTTTCCTCCTCAGCCGCACCCACCGGCCTAGGTGAAGGTGGGGTCACCACAAACAGCGTCTCCACGATCCTGACCTTCATTTCATCAGAAATCGGCCTGTGTGCCGCCCCCTTCAATTTCCGGGTGACGACCCTGTACGGTTGACCCCAGGGGTCCTCGTCGAGAGTAGCGCAAAACTCCCTCCACTTACGGTCCTTGCTCGCGCTAATTTCATTTCGGAGGGCCTTCCGGGCGCTTTTGAATTCGGCACTCCTTATCTATCGACTAGAGGTCCTTTACCTTGGAGAACCGGCGCGACACCTTCACGTGGCCCTCTCGTGGATTTTCAAGGTCCGAGGGGAAGATCCGGACACCGCCGCAACTGCGGTGCTCTTCGCGTCTCAAACCCTATCTCCCTCCTAGAGGTTTCCAGGGAGCTCAAACGCTTGTACAGAAAAGAAAACTCTTCCTGGATCTCCCGACGGCGTCTCCAGGTCATTTTGGGTTACCCCGATGAAATCTCTCACGAGGGCCCGAATGGTAGGCGGTTCCGCTTCCGGGTTCCAGGATAGGAACCGGATTCCCTTTCGCCCCACGGGTGTGTATCTCTATCATATCGTTATATGTTTTAGGACAACTCATCTACATAGGATTTCTCTTAGGGCTTAGGATCGACTGACTGGTGTGCAACGGCTGTTCACACGAAACCCTTCTCCCCGCCAATCCTCCAGGGCCTCGCTGGAGTATTTGCTACTACCACCAAGATCTGCACCGACGGCGGATCCAGGAGGCTCATGCCCCGACCCTTTTGCGCACACCGCCGCGACCCTCCTACTTGTCAGGGCTTCATGGAGGACGGCCACCCGAGGGCGACGCGTCGCTCCCCACTTGCCGCTGACGGCGGAGTATAGGCGCGACGCTTCAGCGCCATCCATTTACAGGGCTAGTTGTTTCTGCAGGTGAGTTGTTACACACTCCTTAGCGGATTCCGACTTCCATGGCCATCGCAACATCGTCTTAAGCAACCAACGCCTTTCATGGTATCCCATAAGCGTCGACTTAGGCGCCTTAATCCTAGCTTGCGGCGGGCCTGACGCGCATACATTCAGAGAATGGATTGGTTGCGACCCGATACCGTGCGAGTACGTAGAACGCGACGTTCTACTACGGGAGAAGTGCACGACTACGTTACCGGAACATTCAGGCCGAAGGCGGCGTGCCCCTGCGATGTAACCACGAGGGCACATTCAGAGCATCGCGCGCCAACAGGAGGCAGCCTCGTTAACGATGAATCTCCCCATTCGATCTTTCAGGTTTCTCAGGTTTACCCCTTAACGGTTTCACGTACTCTTGAACTCTCCCTTCAAAGTTCTTTACAACTTTCCCTCACGGTACTTGTTCGCTATCGATCTCGTGGTCGTTTTTAGCCTTAGATGGAGTTTACCACCCACTTAGGGCTGCACTCTCAAGCAATCCGACTCTAAGGAGAGATCCTCCCGAAACGCGTGCCTGGCACCTTCTGCGGGTAAATGGCCCCATTCAAGATGAACTTGGACGCGGTTCGACGCCACGGGATAAACGGATCCTCCCAAACACTACATTCCCGGCGGCTGTACCATGGGATTCAGTGCTGGGCTAAGTTCTGTTCGCTCGCCGCTACTAAAGAAATCCTTGTTAGTTTCTTTTCCTCCGCTTAGTAATATGCTTACATTCAGCGGGTAATCGCGACTACTCTGAGGTTGCCTTGGTACGTTATCGAGAAGGGTACCGCATGGTACAATAAAAAAGAAAAAAAGAAGAACTCACGCTAGACATCCAATATAAATTCTAAACCGGGTACTTTTAACGTCCGTCCACTTGCGATAGCAGGATAAATTATCTCCTTGCCTTTCACATTTCAGGGACTAGACGACCGGTCTTGGATGCGTGGTCTCGGCAATCGGCAAAACTAAGGGACGCAAATCCGGGGCGACCAATTTTACATTGTCCATATATATTTATCTGATATGTTCGAGAGGGCCTCATTAACGAGTATCCGATGTTCGCTGGTTCGGTTCACGCGTCGTCCGGTCTGTAAGAGTGATTTTATTTTCCTCCTCCCTTCAACTCCGCCTCGGCACAACACGAACGCTCCACCCAACAACGATAAACTTTCGTTCCAGACTCCGATCGGTCGACGACGCCCACAATCGGGGTACAGGAACGTCGGGAGCAGAGCGCTAACTTGAAAACACGCTTAGGCAAGCCCCAAAGCACGGTTGGCGAAACGCGCGGACTTATCGCACGAACGTGGCTGAGTGGTCAACGGCGCGGCGGGCAGAGAGGCTGAGAGAGAGAAATACTATATATAGACAGGCGAGACGCCGGGGAATCGTTCATTCCGTTGCAGTACTCGTGTGGAACTGTCTTCTCTCTCTCACTCTCTCTCACTTTCCTCTCGATAACCGCACGGCGCGCATCGACCGACATCACAATCGTCAGCGTTCTAGGATACCGCTGCGTAAAACACCACCCATACAGGGAGACCTGGCCCTAGGCGTGACAGGGGCACGTCAAACTTCCAACAACGACCCGCTCGATATGTGTGCATATCGACGCAAGAGTATATTATATGGTGTGTGTGTGTCTGTATAGGTATTGCGAACGGTGCCAAGGAGAACAGAAACGATTCTCAACCATTCAATAACGACGGGGAAGGTGAAACATCACATCCCAAGAGATACCTGGGGCCCTCTTGTGTATAACGAACATCAGGGACGATCCGGCCGCGCTCCTTCGAGCCCTTCCGTTCTGCCGTGCTCTTTTTCCAAATTTCAGTCTCCTCAATCTCCTCTCCCCTCTCTCTTTATTATTTTCCTTTACTTCTCTCTTTTTGCGTCCATCGCGATTCGACGCGATTCATCGGAATGGGAAAAGAAACGGGGGTTCACGTGAGCGAAAGCATCGCAAGCAGTATTTGGTTACGTGAACGACCCTCAGCCAGGCGTGAACCAGGATTTGGAATCCGTGGACCGCAATGTGCATTCGAAATATCGATGTTCATGTGTCCTGCAGTTCACACGTTGACGCGCAATTAACAGCGTTCTTCATCGACCCACGAGCTAAGTGATCCACCGTTCAGGGTAATCGTATATCATTTTATTCATATTGTGTTTTTTGTTTCAATCCCTGTTGTACTTCGTTCCGAAATAAACAGAGACCCTACGCAACTCGCCTGTGCGCGCGTGAAGCGAGGGCGTCGCCATTGTCTCGAGGTTCGCATACGACACCCCATAAAATACGAAAATTTTTGACGACACGATACGGTCCAGTGACGAAGCACGCCGGGAGACGCTGACGCGTGTCCCCGACGGACGGGCGAAGAGTACATTATGTTAAATGAACCTTCGAATATCACGGAGTCGAGGGAAACGGCGGGAGATTTCCCGACACTAGTGTATCCTTCGACTCGCCGCGCGACTTCGAGAACGCACGCGATATCGGCGCGCAGCGCCCTTGGTTCGATGATCACGGTCCCCTTTGACGGGAGAATATTTATCTTGTTGTCGAGGAAGGGGTTGGGCGAAACACACTGCCTCGGATAGCCTCGAGTCGGTCTTGCTTCCCAATTATTCCGTAAAGGAGAATCGACGACGGACGAGATAGAACGGGCGCGTTCCCTCATCCTCCACGTTCGTCGAACGAATTCTCCTCGTTTAAACGGCACGGGTGTCCGACGCATGAGCAGCGAGTGTTACCGAAGCCGGTTTCATTTGTATCCCCGAAGCACCACTTCCTCTCCTACAATTTTTCATTCTCTTCCGCCTTTGGATACACATTATGTATCGTAACCTTTATATAACGGGCGCACATCAACGCCGGTGCGTGTAATTCGATGTTCGTTCCAGGTTACCCGATCCGTGCACGATAAAAATCTGGCTCGGTTTCGTCTTCAATTGGACACAAAATTTCCTTCACCGAGGGACAACGGCGAGGAGCACGCAACCCATGGGGCGATATTTTTGTATTTCGGTATTGTTTGGCGCATTCCGACACCAAACTACCAGCGGTGTATTGTTTCGCCCCTGCTGCCACCAAACTACCAGCGGCGTATTGCTTCGTCTTTGTCGACTTCTAAGTGCCAGCGGCGTATTGTTTGGACACTTCGGACGGCAAACTACCAGCGGCGTATTCCTTCGTCTATGTCGACTTCCAAGTGCCTGCGGCGTATTGTTTGGACACTTCGGACAGCAAACTACCAGCGGCGTATTGCTTCGCTCGATCATACGACCAAGTGCCAGCGGCGTATTGCCTCGCAACATGTTATATGAAATAAAAATTTATTTCTCGCGTCTATGCGACAACGCCTCTCGAACACGCTTCTCGCGTGCTGATGGACGTGTATCGCAACGCTTCTATCTCGTTACACACGATCGACGATCACGTCGCCCGATCTTCGTGTAACGCACGGTCGTTTTGTTCGGAGTCTCGTCTAACCGACAATATGAATCCCCAAGCATAGGGCTGAGCCTCAACAGATCGCAGCGTGGTAACTGCTCTACCGAGTACACCACCCCGCCAGGTACCTTAGTCGTTTACAAACTTCCGAGTCTCAGAGTTCCGAGTCTCGACGTCGAACTTGGAGTACCCATGATCGACCATTATAGCGTCATGGCCGTCGTTCGGCGAGATCCCGACGACGGATCCAAAGACAACCCGTACTTCAAACTGGGTCCCGTACGATGACCGGTTACGAGGGCCGGCCACCTAGTACTGTCACATTGTTTTGAGCCTTTCGACCCACACGAGACTCCTAGATATATCGTTGCCGCCTTTGACTAGAAAGGATACGGCCTTAGAGGCGTTCAGGCATAATCCCACGGATGGTAGCTTCGCACCACTGGTCGCTAGACCGAGTGCGTGAAGCAAATGTCCGAACCTGCGGTTCCTCTCGTACTGAGCAGGATTACTATCGCAACGACTAGTCATCAGTAGGGTAAAACTAACCTGTCTCACCACGGTCTAAACCCAGCTCACGTTCCCGGTTGGCGGGTGAACAATGCGACGCTTGGCGAATTCTTCTTCGCAGTGATAGGAAGATCCGACATCGAAGGATCAAAAAGCGACGTCGCTATGAACGCTTGGCCGCCAGAAGCCAGTTATCCCTGTGGTAACTTTTCTAACACCTCTTGCTGAAAACTCTTCAAGCCGTTTCCAGCGGGGGCCACGGGGAGGCGGGGTCGCAGACACGAGATCCAGTCTCTTGCAGGACCACGTGGGTTGCCCCACATGGTTATGTTCACAGTTGCTTGTGTTTAACCGCTTTGGTACAGTGGGCCTTGTGGGCCACACTGCCTGTGTCACCTTTGCGGTTCCTCCTGCAACAATCTTCTATTGCTGTTGCCTCATCTTCATAACTGCTCCAACGTATCTCTTGAATTCGCCGAATGTGTCTTCCTTGATGAGGTCCTCCATCCTGCATGGCCATTGCTTTCCCTTGTCCTGTAGTCCCTTGATGAGCACTTCTCTGTGCTGGGCGAGCTGGACACACTCGTACAACACGTGCTCCACTGTATCCTTCCTCCCACATTCACAGCTTTCATCGTCCGTTAGATTCAATTCCTTCAACTTCCCTTTAAGGTTTCCGTGCCCCGATAGAATTTGCACCGTGTAGTGATGCGTGTTGATCCAGATTGAGTTCAATCTTTCCTGAATGGACTTGAGAAAGCTATGAGTTGTTCTACCCTTAGCGGAGGCGTCCCATTGATACTGCCATATTCCAGTGATCTTCGTTCATTTCTTCCTTCCCTGGTGTGGAGCCCCGCGCTGAGTACCGCATGTTCCCTACTTCAAAGCTTTGATTTTGCCTTAGGCTGAACAGCGATCTCTTTTCCATCAGGAGGAGGTGAATTGGTGTTTGCGCCGCTATAACCGTGATGGCGTCGTGCGATATCGTCCTATACGCTTTGATCACTCTAATTAATGCATGCCTCTGTGCTTGTGCCAGCCTCCTCCTGTGGTGGCAGTTCAACTTGTCAGCCCAGCCAGCTGATGCGTATGTTATCACTGGTATGAACAGTCCTTTGTATAGGGTGGTCAGCGTTTCTGTATTAATACCCCAGCCCGAGTGCGCCGCTCGTGTCAGAGCGTTAAAGATTTTCTTACTTTTGTCGCTCACGTAGTTAACATGCGGTGTTATGTTGAACCTTGTACCGATCTTGACCCTAGGTAGCTGGCGACTGGAGCCATTCTCATCGATTTTTCCCCCACTCTGACTATTGGAGGGCGCCTTGTGTCCAGGTAGCCCTTGAGTAGGAGCATCTCCGATTTCTGCGTCGAGAGACTCTGCTTTTGTTGTTTGCACCAGGTTTCCAGTGTCGTGGTGACTATTCCAGCCTTTTCTTCCAGTTCTCTTCTCGAGTTCCCAGCCACCAGTACTATAATGTCATCCGCGTATGCGATTGTTTCAAATCCCTCATCTCTGATTGCCCTGATGGCATTATGGAAGATGAGGTTCCAGAGTCTCGGCCCTAGTATTGATCCTTGTGGACATCCTTTGGTTGCATTTTTCCCCACTGTTGCCGTTTGTGTTATTATGCTGACTTTGCGATCCCTGAGGTAGTCCTGCATCATGGCATATATGTTCTGGGGACAATTCCTATCTCTTAAGCTTTTCAGAATGCCAGGCCACCAGACGTTATCGAACGCTCCCTTGATGTCAAAGCGAAGCGCTATGACATATCTCTGTGTGGCCCCCTCAACCAAGGTTCTGAGCTTTACTATAGCTTGCTCGGTTGATCTACCTTTCTTGAAGCCATATTGCCTATCTGATGCCAGTGGGTGCCCATCGGACAGGTCCTCAAGCCTTCCTGATATTAGTTTCTCTAGCCCCTTCCCCAACACAGGGAGGAGAGAGATTGGCCTGTATGAGGACGGGCAGGTTCCGTCCCTGTCCTCTCCCTTTCGTAAGAGTCTCACACTTGCGTGCTTCCACTGCCTCGGGAAGACTCCCTCTTCAAGGCAGCGGTTATATGATGATTTCTTTTCTCTTTTCATGATTTCTGCTTCCAGCAGATCCGGTCCAGGCGCTTTTTTATTTCCCATTCGTTTCAGGGCTCCCGCCACCTCATCCTCAGTGGAGGGGGGGGGGGGGGGGGGGTTTGTCCATCCGTGGGGAGACGCACCTCTCTCCTAGTTTGCACTTGCGTTGGTGTTTCATTTTTTTCCTTATTATTAGGGGTGAGAGTGTCCAGTAAAGTCTTCATGTTTCCTTTCCATGTAATTTCTTGCTTCCCGTCCATTTTAACATTCTCACACGCTTTCTGCACCTTCATCCTGTGCATCTGGATCTTATATGTGACCCCCCACGTTTCGTTGTTGGCCTCACGCGTGACAAATTCCTTCCATTAGTCATGCTTTGCGTTTTTTATTTCCCTCGTGTAGTTATTATGTAGGTCTCGGTACCTCCTTTCCCATTTGCTCCTCATGGTCGGGTTGGTTGCTAGCTGAAAGTGCTTCCTCACTCTACGGACTCTCTTCCGGAGTTCTGTGAGATTGGCGTTCCACCATGGGGACGACTTTGAAAATTGAAAATTGCATTTTCCTTGGGATGGATCTGTCGCTCGTTTCTATGAGTAGTTCCTATATTTTTCCCGAGCCTCCTTGCGCTTCCTCCAGCTCCTGCGGGATCAGCGTTCGAGATCTTTCCGCCAGCATGTCATCGAATTTCTCCCAATTTGCCCTCTTTATATTATATCTATCCACGGCTTTACATTCTGGTTTGTTGCGATCATACCCCAGCCTAAAGGTGATGAGGTTGTGGTCACTTGTTGTGTACTTTGCGTGTACCTCCCAACATTTTACCCTTCTGTGGCATGAGTTACTGGAGAGGGTAATGCCAATGTTTGCTGACCCATGTATGTTATTAAAGGTGTTCACTTCTGTTCTTCTATTGATGACATGCATGCATCGTTGCGCAATGAAATCTTCCAGTAATTCCCCTCTTGGGTCGGTGCGGTTGGAGTGCCAGATCGGCGATTTTGCGTTTGCATCCATACAAACAATGACATTTTGTCCCTGTAGGAGGTTCAGTATTTTCTCCAGATGCAGAATGTATGGCTCTATTCGCTCGCAGTGCTGAAAGTAGGCACTGACCAGGTAATACCTGTCCCTGCATGTACTTATCTCTGCGCATGCGAAGTGCGTGTTGCTTATTTGTTCTATTTTTAGGACATTTATTTTCTTATTTAAGACAACTATCGCGGCTTTGATCCTTTCCGCCGTGCTTACATTTGCGAACCTCTTGTAGTCTACGAGGATTTCCGCTGTTATGCCCAATCCCGGGATTTTTTTCGCAAATTCGTAGTGTAGGGATTTGGCTGTATTGGCGGGTGTGCCAAGGTAATCCCACGTATTAATAGGTGTAGTAAAAGACTTTATTTAAACGATCACAAGACAGATTTAAATATTTAACAAACAACTCGCTGTATTCTCACTGTATATTACTCGCTGCACTCTCTGAATCTCGCTGATCGGTTATCTCACTCGCTATACTCTCTCTATCTCGCTAATCGGTTATAACCCTTATTCGTACTGCTCACCGCCTTATATACTAAACACGGCACACACACATACTCACATACTTCATACTCTCGGTCAACGCACCTTACTCGCTGTACTCTCTCACACACACTCTCGCTCTCTTTCGCTCTTTGTTATGTTTGTTTCGGCGGTCGTTCACCTATCACCTGTGTCTAGGTTCTGTTATGACGTTGGTCATCGACACCGGTGAACGACCTGCCGAAACAAACATGTTTTCGACCGACGATCTGCAACCGATCGTCGATTTCAACTCCTACAGTAGGGTTCTTGAAGTAGAATAATATCAAATTTCTTCTCATATGATATCTGTCTTATTTGATCAATTACTGTTCTTGAGCCTTGCGCGTTTAGTTGTCCTATTTTCAGATATTCGTCCCTTCCGAGTGTATCACCTTTGTCCTTATTGACCATAATCTGTTTTGTTAAGACATGTTGCGATGGCTGACTTATATGCCGGACAATCCGTCCACCTCGTAGAATGGTTATGCGGCTTTCCTGCTCTCTTGCAGTTGATACAACAGGGGTCCTTTTTCTTTTGCTGGCAGTTGTGGAAAATGTGCCCCTCTTCTCCACAGTGTCCACACGTATCAGATTTCTCTTTACAGTACTTAGACACGTGTCCAAAGGACTGGCACCTGTAACACCTTCTGACCGGGATAAAGTCCTTTATTGGACAGGATTCCCATCCTATAAATATTCTGTCTTTGTTTCTTCTACCACCCAGTTTACTGTTGGTTTTTTTTTATCACCGGTTTTAAAGCGTAGCTTAAATTATTCTTGGAACGTGCTTTTAGGTATTTGTTCCAGGTTCTGGTGCCTTATCGCTGTTATTAACTCCTTCTCCGTCATCTCTTTTGAGACTCCATACATTATCATTAGTGGTCTCTTTTTTGCTGGGAGTTCCGCTTTCAGTCCGGCATTAATTAACTTCTCATGCTTTAACAGGGCCTCGAGGTCTTCCTTCGTTTCCGTTTCGACCATAACTGTGCCCTTGTTAAGTATCCTGACGTTTCTGATTTGCAGTTCTTCCTTGGCCAGTGCTAGGCTCTCCATAAGGGTTTTCCTAGTTTCCACACTGTTCGCCTCCTCCTTCCCTTCCCTGGGGGAGATGGTGATTAAATTCCTAGTTGGCTTGATGTTTTTAGGTGCTGATATGCTCTGCGTAACTCGTAGTTTCTGTGCGTACGTCTGCTTTGGTTGCGTGAAATGCTGCCTCAATGCCGTCAGCTTTTCCACTGCTCCGCTTAGAGTGCTGTCCAGGCAGTCAATTTTTCCCTGAAGTTCCATTTTTTCAGAGAGCTGCTTTTTGATTTCGGAATTTTCTTGCTCTAATATCTTTATTAGGTTGAGTGCCTCTGCTGCCTTCTCCTGGATTTTCGCTATGAGTAGATAGGGACATTTCATTTTCATTTTATTGCTCAATATATATGCAGCTCGAGCGCAAGCTCATTACTGCCTTGTTCGTATTCTTTGAATTTTTCTTTTAATTTAGGTTTTTAGGGAATATTCTTAATTTTAGGTAAATAGGTAAACTTACAAAAATTTTATATATAAGTTTTATTACTTTTAATGATTCTTTTCTTTCTTTTCAGGTTAAATGGGTATTTTCCAAATATTAGGTAAGTATGTGTGGGGGCACTTCCCACCTACGCCGCTAGGGGACTTGCACGACGATCCGGCTCGTCTCGCAAGTGGTCGCATAGGTCCACGTTCCTATATATACAACCTCCGACGATTCCCTTCTATCCCTATGTGTCTAAGGCAGGGCCTGCTAGCACGACTTACTGATGAGTCCGCTAGCAGGCCTAGGACGAAACATCACCTAGTTCCTCTCCTTCTCTTTTCCTGTTGCTTCTTCCTTCCACCATCTCTACGACGACCGACACCGCGAAGCTCCCACAGTATGTAATAATTATTTATAAATTAGATTAGTCCATGACGTTTTTCTTGATAATTTATTTGAAAGTTTCCGTTCTATGTTGTAGATTACCTATTTATTTATTTATTTATATGTTTGTTTAGATCACTTTGCCGCTAGGATGAAGTCCCAGCGTTGCCCGTCCCAGCCACCGAGGAGGGGGATCCACTACTCTCCAGCGCTATTATAGTCTCACTTCTTTTTTCAAAGGTACGAGTGATAAAATATAAAAATTTGTCGAATCTTTCTTTTGAGCTAATTAAATGGCTTTTTTCATTTTCTGTATTCAAAATATCATTGTAACGGAACTCTTGGTATCTAGGGCATCTATAGATTATATGATTGACATCTTCTTCTTCGTTTAAATTACATACAATACAGCTTTTATTGTCAATCCTATTTCTTTTGAATAGCGTGCTGTTTATCGGTCCATATCCTATTATAATATATGTACAAAATCTGTTAGGAGTAAACCATTTATTGTTCAATTTAAATTTAACATCTTTAATGAATTCAAACGTGCTTCTTCCTCTTTCTTCCCCTTGTCATCTGGTCTGCCATTCATCATAAATTATGTTTTCTATTTTATCCGTTTCTGTTTTTATTCGGTTTGGTTCATCTGCGATCCGTAAATTTTCTTTTTGAATATGCGAAAATGATTTCCATCTTATCGTTTTGTTATTCTTGACTCCATATATTAGAGAGCGTCTGATTATTGCCAGGTCCAGCGGGAGGACTCCCGCCACTACCTGTAATGCAGCCGTGGAAGAAGTTCTGCAAGCCTTAGTCATCAGAAGCAACAAAGATCTCTGAGTGGCAAGTATGTGTCTCTTTATATGTACTTTTTGAATTTCTCTAAACCTAATATAGGATCCATAAGTTGTAATAGGAAGGAACACAGCTTTATACATGATATCTATTATGTTAGTCTTGATGCCCCAGGAGTCCCGAGCGACCCTTCTTAGCGCCATTGTAAATTTTAATATTTTGCTTCTTTTATATTTAACATGCTCTATAAAACTTAGTCTATTATCTATAATTACACCTAAGTATTTAATTTTATCTACATAATTAATTTTAATATTATTGATTTTGATTATTGGGAGTCTCTTTATTCAGTTTGCCCTTTATTAAGATTGCCGAAGTTTTACTAATAGAGATATTAAGTTTATGATTTGTACACCATTCACTAAGAATTTTTAAACCTTTATCGGATATTGTCTCTAATTCAGATCTAGAATTGCCTTTAACTATCATTACCAAGTCATCGGCATAAGCAATCATTTCAGCATTTTGTTCGTTTATTTCTGTTTGAAATAAATCTAAATAGGTGTCCATGCACCAGCACCAGGCGATTGGACCAAGTACTGACCCTTGCGGGCAACCTTACTGCATATACCTACTAATTTTTTCAAATTTTGATTTTACTAGCATTTCCCTATTTTTGAAATAATTTTTGAATAATTTAACTAGCGTGGTGCTACACTCAGCTTTAATGATTTTTGCAATGATAGCCGGCCACCATAGGTTATCGAATGCAGCTTGAATATCTATAAATAGAGTAACTACATATTTTTTATCACAATTATTAATACTAGTTTTTAAAGTAGTCAAAGCGTCTTCTGTGGACTTATGCGGCTTGAAGCCAAATTGCATGTCATTCTCAAGTTCTTTATTTTTATAATATGTTTGTATTCTGCTTACAATGACGCGTTCAAAAATTTTACCTATGGCGGATAACAGGGCTATGGGCCTATATGAATCAAGAAGAGCTCTATCTCTCATGGAAGTTTTTAAAATTATTTTTAAATTAGCCTGCTTCCATAAAACCGGAAATACTCCATTCCTCATGCAATTATTAAAAAGATTATAAACAATATATTTATCAACATTCGAAAGTTTAAAAATTATCTCAGACTGGAAGCAGTCTAGGCCTGGAGCTTTATTTTTATTACATTTATTTAGCGAATTAAAAATCTCTTCAAATGAGATGTCAGGTTCTAAATTACTATTATAATATAAATTGTTATTCGCTTTTAACTCCTTCTGTTCATTTGTTTCAACTTCATCTAAATCTATTGGCATGCATTTGTTTAAAAGTGCCTGTACGGTTTCACTCCAACTTGAGGTTAATTCGCCTGTTGGAAGCCTAAGAGCACCCAAATTTTCATCTTCATTTATTTTGTTGCGTACGATCTTGTAAATCATGCCCCACGGGTCGCTATTACCTTCTTTAGTTGCGAAATTCCTCCATGACTGTTTTTTAGTTTTTTTTTATTGTGGCAACATATTTATTTCTAATTATTTTATATTTTAATCTATAATCCGAAATTAAGTCATAAAAATTTAATTTTAATGCTCTTTGTAATTGTTTTTTCCGCTTGCATGTTTCATTTTTTAATTTCTGGAGCTCCTCGGTCCACCAAGGGACTGCGTAGTTTTTGGACCCTTTCTTAGGAATACTATCACTACAACATAATTTAAGGAGTTTAGAATAGATCCTTACGCCTCATTCGGTTTTGAATTTTTAATTTCCTCTTTTATTTTTTTATCGAATTTTTCTTTCACGAGTGTTCAAACCTTTCCCAGTTAGCTTTCTTAATGTTATATGGTCTTTCCACAAACAGGGTCCGTGTTAGGTTATCATTTTGTTTGTCTGATACTATTTTAAAGATGATAAGGTTGTGGTCACTCGTGCCGCAGTCCAAGCTAACTCTCCACTCTTTTATGTACCTCCCAAAGTTGGAACTGGCAAGTGTCAAATCAATATTTGACTGACCGCGTGAAGTCATAAATGTACAAGGATTATTTGGCCTACTTAAAATTATGAAATTATTAAATAATATGAACTCCTCCATTAGCTTCCCCCTTTCATCCGTCTCATTCGAAAACCAAGACTCAGATTTAGAGTTGGAGTCTATGGTTATTATAAATTTTTTGCCTTTTAGTTTTTCTAAAATATTATTAATGCGTTCTAAAAATTGGCAAATTTGTAAAGAGTACTGGCAATATACATTTAAAATATAAAAATCACATGCATTATTAAAAACTTGAAAACAAATTATGTGCTCGTCCATGTCCGGTAATGTAAAAGTACTTAACCTATCAAGCATAAAAACCGCCGCCACCCAATGTGTTTTGTGAAAAGGTTGTATAATTTTAAGTTTTAAGGAACTGTAACCCCAAACAGTGTTCTTAACACTAGAACTACCAAGGGGGGTCAAAATGACTTTTTTGGCATTTCTTATAATCATTATTCATTTTCAGTACCTTGTCTTTTAAAATTTTATATGACTTTTTCTAAAATAGGCAAATAACTAATTCTGTAAAAAACTTTCTTTTTTTTTTGTCTTTTTGATATAAAATGTTATGCAGTATACCTCCATATACCGAGATGAGTCATTTTGACCCCCCACGGAATGTAGGTAAACTTGTGATTTTTGAAGTTTCTCATATTACTTTTGTATAATTCAAATACATTTTTAGAAAACTAAGTATATTTTCGTACATTTACATGTACAAAATTCATGAAAATTCATTCGACATATCATGAAAGCCAGTGTAAGAACACCATTTTCTTTGATACTCTGCAATAGTGTTATGAGGCATATCAAGCAGATATGAGGCACTGAAGCAGAAGCCCGCCGAATTCAGGACACCGACTGGACTCTATCGTTAGCAGAATTAAATGCATTTATAGAAATTTGATATGCCCGTGAGGCATACGAAGCAAAGAACCTCAAGTTTTCCTATTTATGGTCCAAGAAATGCGGTCCTGCATTTTTCTCTAAAACAATGAGCAGGAATAAATTCGCCTAAATTCTTCGGGTACTTCGTTTTGATAAGAAAAATGAAAGAAGCCAACGATTGCAAAGAGATAAATTTACATTAGTTTCACAAGTGTGGAATAAATTCATTGAAAATAGCCAAAGTGTCAAATAGCATATTGTACTAATAATAAGACGAAGAATATTTGTGGTACATGTCATAAACGAGTCTGTGGTACTTGCTCTGCTAAAACAATTGTAACTTGTAAAAAATGTCTTTGACTTTTAAGTGTAATTATTTTGAAAATTATTGTTATTATCTTATTATCATTATTCAGTTTATATTCAATTTTCACTCATAAAATAAGAAACTATAAAAAAAACGTAAAAATTGCTATGTCTTTCATTAAAAGAGTTATTAATTTGAAAAACAAGTCATTTTGACCCCTTCGGTAGAAATAGGTATACGTCAATCGCCGGTAGTTCTAGTGTTAAAACTATACGGTTCCTGTAAACACAGGACGTCTAAATCATGCTTAAACATTCATTTTTCTATTTCAGTGGCGGCTACAGCTGAACGCTGCGCATTAATTTGACCAATTTTTAGGTGCACTTTATTTTTGATTTATAAATTTCTAAGTATTTTAGATACTCCGGACATAATTTGCTTCTTACATTATGATCAAGCTCCGTACGTTTCGCCCTAGAGCAATTTACACAAATCGGTTTCTCCTTTTTAAGGCAATCATCTCTTGTATGTTCTTTCGAACCGCACGTTTCGCAAAGTTGGTCCAAGGCACTACAGTATTTGGCGATGTGGCCGTGGCCATGGCATTTAAAACACCTTACGGTGTTCAGATATTCTCTGATTCGGTATACACGCCAGAACATGTAGACTTTGCATCTGTTTAACAATTCACAATATAATTCACCAGGAATCTGCACAACCCAATTAACCCTATTTTCTTTAGTTTTGAAGCTGTGCCTAAATTCAATTCCTTGTTTTATAGTCTGCAAATTTTGTTTTAAGTTCATATCTAAATTTTTATTTATAAAGTTATCTAGTAGTTCCTCCTTTTTGTATTCTTTTTCAACATCATAAATAATGATGGAGGGGTCGATTTTCTTAGGCTTTTCTATTTTAATTCCAATTGAATTTAAGTTACTACTTTTAATAATTTCAACATCATTCTTATTACAAACTTGAATGACGATACCTTTCTTCCTCATTTTGCGGATACTCCTAACCTTGAGATTCTTACTAGAGTCTTTAAGCTTTTCTATAACAACTTTTTTAATTTCTTCATTATCTCTGTCATCATTTTCTTTTTCAGGTTTGAGCAATATTGTTTCAAATTCTTCTTTCTTTTTTTGTTTAACAAGGTCAGGGCCACTCAAATGAGGAGGGGCACAAGGCACATCTGCAGCAACCTGCGCATAAGAACTTTTAAAAGTAAGTATATTTTCAGTTTTCAGAATTTCGTTTTTAAGAATTTCAGCTTGCAGTTTATTCTCGAGAAGCGACCATTTCTTCAGTACGTATTTAATACATGCTTTCGTAACCTTATTATTTTCATTAATGAGAAATTCTTCTAGTTTCAATCGCTCTTCATATATCTCTTTTAATGTTTTATTTAACTCTTTTGGATCTTCTTCTTTATTATCAACACTTACACTATCTATTTCACCTATCTTTCTCCTTTTACTCGATTTACTAGGTGTCCCCTTATTCCAGGTGTCTTCTGAGAAAATGGACTCTGGCCCATTCCCTCAAGGTGCATACCCCGGGGAGTAGGTCCACCGGTTCTTATCTGCCTCACGCTGGGTGGTCGTCTGGGGAGACCCGCCATGTCTCCTTCGGCAGAACCGACGCTCTGAAACAGAGGACGCCAGTATCTATCGAATTCAACAGGTGACGGGCGATTCCCTTCAACGTCTCCGTCCAGAATCTTACTGAGGCAGGCGCGCATGTTCTTCCTAAAGAGAATCTGCATTTCTGCGTATTCTCTCTTGCGCCTCTCCTTCCTGGTCGCTCTCCCGATGTCAGGGTTACGCTTACTCCGTCTGGAACTAATCCGAGGTGACCCCCTCACCCCTTCAGGAAACACATCCCCTACCCACCGTGCGATGGCATCGGTTACTGTGTTACCCTCGAGGGCTCGCTGCGCTATCTCACGCAGACGACCAGCCTGAAAGCTCTCGATGCGCGCCGTTCGATCTATAAGATCGCGTATAGCTGTTCGGAGCCTCTCCTCAAGGTCTTGAGGAGGTGCAGGACTGGGAGGGGGGACGCACTCGTGCGATCTGCTGGTCGAGGGGACAGATGAATTGTCCCCTTGGCCGTCATCGACATCGCCCGGAAGAACCGGGCCAGCCTGCTGGCAGAATCCGCGGACCATATCTTGATAAGCGGCCTGTCTCCGCTTACCTTTGATGCCCTCGACGGACCTATGGGGGAACAGGTCATGAAGATGTTGGTTCATGAACCTGATTCCCCCAGCTGAGGTTGCTCTCGCCTCAGCCCGAGCCAGCAGTCGCACCTCCTCGTCGCTCCAACGGGCTCTCACCCGTTCGACGTTGATAGCGTCGTTGGACTCGACCGGGTGTGCTTTGGATATATGCGCACCTCTGCCTATGCACGTATTGAAGCCCCTGCCGCAGTGCTCACAGATGAACATACCCGGGACAGGGGAACCTGCACCGCTCATTACGTC
Source organism: Nomada fabriciana (assembly GCA_907165295.1). Classification (NCBI taxonomy): domain Eukaryota; kingdom Metazoa; phylum Arthropoda; class Insecta; order Hymenoptera; family Apidae; genus Nomada; species Nomada fabriciana. The sequence continues at coordinate 3,062,145 of OU015699.1, forward strand.
CCGGGTAGGGGGGCCTTCTAGGTGTTCCAATTGTGCCTGCCCTGTGTCTGCCAGAGGTCTGTCACTACCGTGATCAGGTGCCTCACTCTCGCTTTCATTCACTCGTAGTGGCCGGGTCATCCGAGAGCCCGGCCGTGGATTTCTTTTGTTCGACCTTTCCATGTTTGCTACGAGTGGGGGGGTCTATCCGATTGGCAGCCGATAGTCCCCCAAACAGCCTACCCCGTTTTTGGCCTCACATCTTCCGTGGGATTTGGCACTTGAGCCGAAGCCCTTTGAGGCGCTTTTCGCAGCGGCAGTTCTTAGTTTCCCTCAGGATGTTCAGAGGTACTCACAGCGGGAACCACGAGAAGGTGACTGCTTGCTAACTATGACTCAGGGTTCTCTCGGATCCTAGAGCCGACAAGTCGGTCCGACACCTCAAGCGACTAGTCCCATCACGCCCGGAAGCTTAAGCCACCATACCACCACCCGGACTCCAACCCAAATACTTATGCCGCAACTGGCCCGTTGGTATCGTCAGCTCCAAATTCACCACCCCAGCAAGAGGTGAAAATTTCCCAGCTGGGAGCCAGTTACAAGCATTTGCAGATCTTTTGCGTGCAGTCGGGATATTATTTCCCAGCGGCGTATTGCTTTCTCAATTAGCAGGAAGTCATAGCGGCGGCATGGCAGCTCAAGGCCATAGTATATATAACGCCACTATTAAAATGGCGAATCATTAAGAGAGTCATAGTTACTCCCGCCGTTTACCCGCGCTTTCTTGAATTTCTTCACGTTGACATTCAGAGCACTGGGCAGCAATCACATTGCGTCAACACCCGCGGGGGCCATCGCAATGCTTTGTTTTAATTAGACAGTCGGATTCCCCTAGTCCGTGCCAGTTCTGAGCTGAGCGTTGAATGGCGGCCGAAGAGAACGACCACGACGGAAAATCCGTCACGGAAGCCTCGCAGCAAGGAAGATCCGCGAGAGGCCAAGGCACGGGACCGAGCTCGGATGCCGGTTTCGCACTGATGCGTCCGTTCACCTCGCACAGGCCCGGCACGTCGGCCAAACCCACTTCCCGACCAGGCCCGACACGCCCCGCTCCTCAGAGCCAATCCTTATTCCGAAGTTACGGATCCAATTTGCCGACTTCCCTTACCTACATTAATCTATCGACTAGAGGCTCTTTACCTTGGAGACCTGCTGCGGATATGGGTACGAACCGGCGCGCCACATCCACGTGGCCCTCTCCTGGATTTTCAAGGTCCGAGGGGAACATCCGGACACCGCCGCAACTGCGGTGCTCTTCGCGTCCCCCTGCTAGAGGTTTCCAGGGAACTCGAACGCTTATACAGAAAAGAAAACTCTTCCCGGATCTCCCGACGGCGTCTCCAGGCCATTTTGGGTTACCCCGACGAACTCTCTCACGAGGGCCCGTGAATTTTTTTTATTCTTACGTATTGCGCAATGAAAATTATATTAAAATATTTGTGAAACTGCTGTGATTAAAATGAGGCTAAACACGATATAATTAGAATCATATTGACTTATATGTGTACATACAACTGCGACATAGTGGCTTCCAGGGCTCTGAGCTGTAAATGCACGCACGACGGATAATTTTCTGTCCCTGCTTGGAGTTTCTTAATCGTTTTTATTACACGTTCTTGGGCTCAATTCTTGCGTCCTTCTTCTTCTTTACCATTTTCTCGGTAAATGTCACTCAAAAACTGAACTTTCGCTTCGGTCATAAACAACCCAGGTTGACCGCGGAGGTTTATTATCAACGTTTTCACAGAGTGCTAAACTGTATTGTATTGTATGCCCACTGTATTGTAAGATACTCATGATTATTGTAGTATGGCTTTATGTTTTTAAAGTATCAGATAAGGAAAGAACCAGGTGGTCAAAAGCATGTCTCGCTGGACCGAGAACGCGCGTACGGTAGCATTCGTCGACTTACTAGACCGCGCGCAAAGCGTTTCTCCCCGGCCGGGGAGATCGTACGGAATAGTTGCATGCTCGGCTCACAATCAGTGGGATCCGTTTCTATAATTTATCAACGCAAATATGATCCAAATTATATCGCGTTTGGTATTATTTTAATCACAACAGCCTCAGCTATATTTTCATAAAATTTGCAGTACGAAATAATTAACAATAAAGAAGTTTTATAGTTGCATTAGTGTTGTCTCACAGATACGTAGCTATCTGACCCTACTTTCACTCTCTGTCCCTTTCAACGGTCGTCGATGTCGGTGTCGAATTTCTAAACAGCCAAACTTATCCCCTGCGCTCTCAGTGCGCGCGGCCGGTCCCGATCTACGCTCGCTAATCGAAGAATTTCTGTACATAGGATTTCTCTTAGGGCTTAGGATCGACTGACTCGTGTGCAACGGCTGTTCACACGAAACTCTTCTCCACGTCAGTCCTCCAGGGCCTCGCTGGAGTATTTGCTACTACCACCAATATCTGCACCGATGCCGGCTCCAGGCAGGCTCACGCCCAGACCCTTCTGTGCACACCGCCGCGACCCTCCTACTCGTCAGGGCTTCATGAAGGACGGCCACCCGAGGGCGACGCGACCCTTCCCACTTGCCGCTGACGGCGGAGTATAGGCGCGACGCTTCAGCGCCATCCATTTTCAGGGCTAGTTGCTTCGGCAGGTGAGTTGTTACACACTCCTTAGCGGATTCCGACTTCCATGGCCACCGTCCTGCTGTCTTAAGCAACCAACGCCTTTCATGGTATCCCATAAGCGTCGACTTAGGCGCCTTAACTCTGCGTTTGGTTCATCCCACAGCGCCAGTTCTGCTTACCAAAATTGGCCCACTTGGCACTCTGATCCAAAATCTCGTGGCTTCATGTTTCAAGCAAGCCAGAGATCTCACCCATTTAAAGTTTGAGAATAGGTTGAAGTCGTTTCGGCCCCAAGGCCTGTAATCATTCGCTTTACCAGATGAGACTCGCACGCGTTCACAGAGGAACGAGCGAGTGCCAGCTATCCTGAGGGAAACTTCGGAGGGAACCAGCTACTAGATGGTTCGATTAGTCTTTCGCCCCTATACCCAGTTCCGACGATCGATTTGCACGTCAGAATCGCTACGGACCTCCATCAGGGTTTCCCCTGATTTCGTCCTGACCAGGCATAGTTCACCATCTTTCGGGTCCCAACGTGTACGCTCTAGGCGCGCCTCTTCTCGCAATGAGAACGAAACGCCCCGGGAGTGCGAGGCCGCATCGTAACGCGGCCCATCCTTCCTAGGTCGGCGCTGAGGCCGACCTTCACTTTCATTTCGCCTTTAGGTTTATGCATCCCAATGACTCGCGCACATGTTAGACTCCTTGGTCCGTGTTTCAAGACGGGTCCTGAGAGTACCCAAAGCAGTAGCGTCGCCGACCGGTAATTCGAACTCGCTTGGCTTGGCCAGTCCGAGGACACCGCCTGCTAACAGCTGGTCAGGCCCGGGGACGGCACCGGGTCCGCGCCTCCGGGTTAAACTGACCTAGCTTGCGGCGGGCCTGACGCACATACATTCAGAGAATGGATTGGTTGCGGCCCGATACCGTGCGAGTACCGTCGTGCAGCCGGCCAGGCGACCGAGGGTCTGACACGCGTTACCATAAGGCGACGCGGCAGGCGCCCACTCGGGCCGTAGACCGACACACAACGGGTCGCGACGTTCTACTAGGGGAGAAGTGCACGACTACGTTACCGGAACATTCAGGCCGAAGGCGGCGTGCCCCTGCGATGTAACCACGAGGGCACATTCGGAGCATCGCGCGCCAACGGGAGCCAGCCTCGTTGACGATGAATCTCCCCATTCGATCTTTTGGGTTTCTCAGGTTTACCCCTGAACGGTTTCACGTACTCTTGAACTCTCTCTTCAAAGTTCTTTTCAACTTTCCCTCACGGTACTTGTTCGCTATCGGTCTCATGGTCGTATTTAGCCTTAGATGGAGTTTACCACCCACTTAGGGCTGCACTCTCAAGCAACCCGACTCTAAGGAGAGATCCTCTCGAAACGCGTACCGGTCGCTACGGGCCTGGCACCCTCTGCGGGTAAATGGCCCCATTCAAGATGGACTTGGACGCGGTTCGACGCCACGGGATAAACGGATCCTCCCGAACACTACATTTCCCGGCGGCAGTACCGCGGGATTCAGTGCTGGGCTAATTCCTGTTCGCTCGCCGCTACTAAGGAAATCCTTGTTAGTTTCTTTTCCTCCGCTTAGTAATATGCTTAAATTCAGCGGGTAATCTCGCCTACTCTGAGGTCGTCTTGATACGTTATCGAGAAGTGTACCGCAAGGTACAAAAAAAAAAAAAGAAAAAAGAAGAACGGAAAAAAAAATGGAAAAAAAAATCGCGCGAGACACACGCTAGACATCCAATATAAATTCTAAACCGGGTACTTTTAACGTCCGTCCACTTGCGATGGCAGGATATAATTATCTCCTTGCCTTTCACATTTCAGGGACTGGACGACCGGTTTTGGATGCGCGGTCTCGGCGATCGGCAAAACTAAGGGACGCAAACCCGGGGCGACCAATTTTACATCGTCCATATATATTTATCTGATATGTTCGAGAGGGCCTCGCCAACGAGTATCCGATGTTCTCTGGTTCGGTTCACGCGTCGTCCCGTCTGTAAGAATGATTTTGTTTTCCTCTTCCCTTCAACTCCACCTCGGCACAACACGAACGCTCCACCCTACGACGACACACTTTCGTTCGAGACTCCGATCGGTCGAAGACGCCCACAATCGGGGTACAGAAACGTCGGAAGCAGAGCGCTAACTCGAAAACACGCGTAGGCAAGCTCCGAAGCACGGTTGGCGAAACGCGCGGACTTATCGCACGAACGTGGCTGGGTTGTCAACGGCGCGGCGGGCAGAGAGGCTGAGAGAGAGAAATAGTGAGTGACAGGCGAGACGACGGGGAATCGTTCACCCCGTTGCAGTACTCGTGTGGAACTGTCTTCTCTCATTCTCTCTCTCTCACTTTCCTCTCTCGATAACCGCACGGCGCGCATCGACCGACATCCCAATCAGCAGCGTTCTAGGATACCGCTGCGTAAAACACCACCCGTACAGGGAGACCTGGCACTAGGTGTGACCGAGGCACGTCAAACTTCCAACGATGACCCGCTCGATATGTGTGCATATCGACGCCAGAGTATATTATATGGTGTGTGCGTCTGTATAGGTATTGCGAATGGTGCCACATCCAAGGTAGCCTGCTTTGAGCACTCTAATTTGTTCAAAGTAAACGTACCGGCCCACCTCGACACTCAGTAAAGAGCACCGCGATGGGATATTAGTTGGACCGCCCGCAAGGAGCTAAGCCCACCGGTAGGACGTACCACATAATGCCAGTTAAACACCGCGAGCGGTGAACCGACACTGTGACACACAGATTCAACTACGAGCTTTTTAACCGCAACAACTTTGTTGTGTGGAGGATTTACACTACCCGGCAGGCTGATTCAAGCTGGGGGCAGCTTTCGAAGGTAGTGAAGGTAACGGATTGAACACTCGAAACTTTCGGTGAGTCTTTGGTTTTATTGCACGTTGACTATTAATATTGGTTCGCACTCGGCAGGGAGCTCGTTAGAACGAAGGAAAGCGTCCACGAGGAGAGCGGCTCCTCCCCGACGCTGGAGAGAGGGAAAGAATAGACGGACAGGTAGATTGGCTATTAGCCAGGGACACCGCAGGAACGATGGCTTCGTTTGGCACACGCGGGGATACGTCGCCGAAGCTCGGATTAGGAGAGGAAGCCGAGACGAAAGGGCGCGTATGAAATCGCGAAACATGTACCCGTGGCGACCACTGTACGGTGCAGCCAAAGGAATAAACGTTACACTGTTAAAACTTACACCGTAGAACTTAACTTCTAACGATACACTCTCGATGATTATGTACAAACTCTGATTTTGTGTGTTGCCACGGAAGAGCGTGGACTCGGCTCTGATAGATTGAACAGCGAGATTTGCGTCCGGCTCCTACGGAGGTCTAAACGGTTCTCTGGAGGTCCGTTGAAAACGGCAGAAAAACCAGCCGTTTAGCGCGGACCTCCAGGGGTAGACTCGTTCCCGGTAGACTCGCGCCCGGGGTTCGAGCCCGGTAGATTTGAACTCGACCCGACAATAAAGCCCTCATTAAGCCGAATCCTCAACAAACTTTAATATACGCTATTGGAGCTGGAATTATCGCGGCTGCTGGCACCAGACTTGCCCGCCAATTGGTCCTCGTTAAAGGATTTAAAGTGTACTCATTCCGATTACGGGGCCTCGGATGAGTCCCGTATCGTTATTTTTCGTCACTACCTCCCCGTGCCGGGAGTGGGTAATTTGCGCGCCTGCTGCCTTCCTTGGATGTGGTAGCCGTTTCTCAGGCTCCCTCTCCGGAATCGAACCCTGATTCCCCGTTACCCGTTACAACCATGGTAGGCGCAGAACCTACCATCGACAGTTGATAAGGCAGACATTTGAAAGATGTGTCGCCGGTGCTATTAGACCATGCGATCAGCACAAAGTTATTCAGAGTCACCAAAGCAAACGATGGACGAACGGAAGACCGTCCGCCACCGATTGGTTTTGATCTAATAAAAGCGTTCCTTCCATCTCTGGTCGGAACTCTGGTTTGCATGTATTAGCTCTAGAATTACCACAGTTATCCAAGTAAATGTGGGTACGATCTAAGGAACCATAACTGATTTAATGAGCCATTCGCGGTTTCACCTTAATGCGGCATGTACTGAGACATGCATGGCTTAATCTTTGAGACAAGCATATGACTACTGGCAGGATCAACCAGGGAGCTGCTTCGTGCAAGATACATCATACGCGTACGTACAATGCTCTTTACGCAACTCTACAATTTCGTTATCGACGTCGTCGGCTCTCGTAGAGGACCGATCGACGAGGCATAATTGTGTTCTTAAATAATTCTGCGTTGTTTCCATAATTAAATTTTTGCCTGCCAACGCTACATATAATGTAAAATATGTGTCCGGTATAAATACCTTTGGAAACCTTCCTCTCCACGTGCAAAAGTGCCTCAGCAACTTTAGCACGCCCAAATTTATATAAATTTCATTACATCGGCAATAGACGAGAAAATTTCATTTTTACTTCTTATCGCTCGAAGCGGAAGAGTTGATGCTCAGTTAGTACGAGTATAACGCCGCAGCGAAGATACAAGTCACCTGCGCCTTCCTTTGGACGCTCGCCACTACAGGGCCATTCGGTCTATGACACCGACCCGTGGCAATGCTGTACAGAGAGTAATTCGTCAACGTACGTGCAGACGACGAAAATTGCCTTTAGGCACGATGGAATAACATATTCCGAACACCGGTGAACTGTATCTCAGCCGAGGCCGTAGTACAGACACGCGATGCAACGCCCCAGCCGTTCGTACTTTTCGGTACGTTCGCCGGCTACCTCTCTCTTATAGGTACGGAACGGCCCCTGGGGACACCGGCGCCGCACGGTCTTACGCACGGGACCATACGGGGCAAACCCGTCGTAACCGGGGGATATTCGCACAAGTTTTTAACAAGCTCGCCAATTACAAAACAACCGTTAATAACATTGCTCCCGCGGATAAACATTGCTAATTTACATATTTAACAAAAAAATTTTTTTTTTCAATTATCGACTTCTAAGTGCCAGCGGCGTATTGTTTGGAAACTTCGGACAGTAAACTGCCAGCGTCGTATTGTTTTGTCCCTGCTACCACCAAACTTCCAGCGGCATATTGCTTCGTCTACGTCGACTTCTAAGTGCCAGCGGCGTATTGTTTGGCCACTTCGGACAGTAAACTGCCAGCGGCGTATTGTTTTGTCCCTGCTACCACCAA
>OU015699.1:3075000-3165000 GCA_907165295.1 Nomada fabriciana
TGTACGCTACGGCCTCTCACTGTGGAGAATGGCCGACTACAGTCGGGGTGTCCGCATATGAAGGATTCGGCTTCATTTGGTACCGGAATATCAAGGGCTGTCGGGCCGGAGGAGCCTGAGGGCTCTCCGGTGAGAAGAATGGTTTCATCCGAGGCTTGTCTTCTATTTACTGGGCCGACACAATTTAGGTCGAGAGGCCTGGCAACCCCCAGGACCAATTTTCCACAGAGGCGGCTCTTAGTTTCCCCCCGAAGGGGTACTCGCGGCGGGAACCAACGAGGAGGTGGCTGCTTGCTAACCATGACTCTCTGGGTGAGAGGGGCTAGTCTCGGATACTAGATCGGCACACCACTCCAGCCTCCGATGCTGAAACGGGGCCGACGCGACACCTCAAGCGACTGCCCCTCACACGGATCCTAAAGATGTTCGGAAGGACCCAGGGACCATAGGCCCCTTAAGAGAGTCATAGTTACTCCCGCCAACTCCGCGGCGTCTGCGTCGAATAAACCATACTTCTTTGCTATATTATCTCGTAGTTCTTGGTTTTGCTTTGCTCCGACCTTTCTCCGAGACGCTTCAGATGCCCTCTTACGTGAGGCCCTGCCTGGATGTTTCTTCTTCGCGGTAAATGATGTTTTGGCATCACCACCATTCTGCACTGGCTCATCAGTCTGCATATTTTCCATGCTTAAAGATGCTCCAAAAAGTTGTTGGTTCCGTCTATCTAGAAACGAAATTGCCTAATTAGATGACGAGGCATTTGGCTATAACCTGTACCCTGATTAGGGGTATACTTCCGCGCATTTAAAGCCGGCACGTGAGGCATCTATAACTAGTCAACAAATTGGTAATAATAAAGAGGAAATATCCGGGCCTACTTTCAATCTTGTCACTGCCATAGGACCTGCCCGCGGTTTGTGGAAAAATTAGGAACGGAGACCCTTTCGGGAGGCGAACTTAGCCACACCGAAGTGTGTTGTCGGGGAAAGCCTCGCGATGGCGTCGCCCCGGGCTCTCCATGCATAGAGCCCGCCCCGCGCCCTACTGTACAATAGTACAGTAGAACTCGCTCCGCTTGGTGTATAGAGCCAAGACGGGATAATAAATAATAAATTGTTTAAATCATCAGTGGCTTGCGCCTTGTCAAGAATGATAAATTTCGTAGTAACCTTTCGGCAGTCCCAATCTGAGACATACCACCCTGGTCGTCCGGCCTTCCTTAAAAGGAAGTCAGAGTTCCAGGGCGGCGCCGCTTGGTCACAGTCTCCTGAAAATAATTAAATTAGTGTAATTTCGGCTGACGCCTCGTCATACTTAAAATATTTAGTGGATTTCCGGACAGTCCCATACTGAGACGTACTGCCCTGGTCGTCCGGCCTCCCTTAAAAGGTAGGTAGAGTTGCAGGGCAGCGCCGTACAGCCACAGTCACCTGTAAGTTAAATCGTTAGTTAGTCAATAAATAAATAATAAATAAATAAATAATTGGACGTCCACAAATTAAATTAACACAGATCTTGTAATATTACGATCACGAGGTGTGATCATAGTCAAGAAATTGGTTTGCCATTTCTATTGACGAACGGAGAGCTATTAGGGATGCCGTCAAGCAATCTTTCTTGCCGAGCCCTAGGCGCTTCATGTTGTCTAGTGTTTCTTTGGGCATAGCTCCCCTGCATCCCACAACGATCGGAATGACCTCTGCCCTTACACCATTTACTTTTATTCTTATTAACTCTGCGGTGTCCTTATACTTTCTCTGTTTCTCTCTGAACGCCTGAGGGAGATTGTCTTTGTCCTCATATCGGACTGTGACATCTATAACGTAAACCGCCTCTTGGTCTTTAATAACCAAATCAGGCTTCTTTAGCTCCCCCAGCACGTTGATGGATGGCTCCTCGAACACCGCAAAGTGATTAGGCATCTTGTCTCTAATCAACTTACATATTTCATTGTGCCTCTTAATTCTTTGGGGCTTGGTGTGGGTGCAATTGCCCAGCACATGCCCTAGGGTCTCGGCCTGGACGGCACATCTTCGGCACTTAACATCCAGAGTCTTTCGAGCTCTGTTAAGAGCGACTCTTGTTCCAAAGGTGTTACTTCTCAATTTAAGTGCGTCCAGATATCTTGACGGCTTCAGCAATTCGGGGTTATACAGCCAAGTATTGCCTATTTTATCGCCGAAGAACTCCCGAATGCCTTGTCCCTGGGAGACGAATTGTCTCCACCTGTCCGTTTGTTTCTTACGGAGGCTCTTTCGCACTGCCTCGACGTCGTCTGCAGTGACTCCCTGGTCCCATTTTAGACCTATTGAGTCTGCATACTTTCGAACTATATTCTCCTGTGCTAGGAGTGCGCTCTTTACGGCTTCGTCACTTGCCGTTTTCATTTTTATAGCGCTCCTTAGTTTAGCCAGCTTAACTATATTCTCCACCCTCTGGACACCCAGGCCGCCATGACTTTTACTCGTATAGATAAGGCCGTCTGTTGTGGACGGATGGAGATGGAGTATCTGCTTTATTTCTTGCTTAATGTCATGGTCTAGCCCTTTGAGAGTGCCCAGGGGTGGTGGATTGGCTACCAATCTATGAATATATCTCGGCAGGAGATATGTTCTTATTAGGTTCACCTTTTGGTGAGGTTTTAATTTGAAGCGTTTAATGTTCTTAATTGCTTCTATGACTTCCTTAGTCGAGGCTCCGTGCTGGCCCCTCCATGGGTCAATAATAACGCCCAAGTATTTAAAGGTGGATTCGGGGTCCGGGTATGGTATTGCCGTACCCCCGGATTCTAGCTTAGGATCCACCATATGCCACGTTTTGTTCTTTTGGACGATCTGGAATGCTGCGCACTTGGAGGCCGCCACATTCATCCCCAGCTCTTTAAGATAGTTAGATAGCATTTGATTTTGCTTGGCGGCCTCTCTTCTAGTTTTGGCTAGCAGCACCAGATCGTCCGCAAACGCTATCACGGAGACTTTCTCGTCCCCCATTGGGACGCCCTCCGTCGTCTTGTCAATTTTCCCTATTATGGGATCAATAATAATGTTGAATAATAAGGGCGATAGCGGGTCCCCTTGTTTCACGCCTCTCTTTATATCCGCTTCTAGGACCTGTCCACCTCTACACAATATCCTAGTTTTGCAGTTCTTATACATTCCGGATATGTATTGGGCAGCGGTTGGCGGGACCCCTTTGGCTCTGAGGCAGCTACCCATCACACAGTGGGGAACTGTATCGAAAGCCTTGGAGATATCGACGACTGTTATTATACCTCCTCCGTTCTCTTTCATGGAGGACAGAGCGCCGCTGAGGATGGCAATATTATGTTTACAGCCATCCTCCTTTGTGAAACCCTTCTGCCTCCGGTTTATCTCCACCACACTTCGGAGTCTCCGGTCAATCATTGAAGAGTACATCCTTCCGATTAGGGACCCAATCGTTATTGGCCGCCAGTTGCTGACCTCTTCCACACTTTTCCCCGGTTTGGGAATCAGCGTGGTTCGGTTTAGCTCCATTGGCCGGGATATACTCGACTCATTAGCAGCAGGTTGTATAATTTTGCAAGGACGTGCAGCGCTCCGTCTCTCTTCAGGTCAGCCTTTGTTATGCCATCAATGCCTGCCGCTGTGTTGCCTTTAACTTTCTTAAATTTATCTATAAGTTCCCCAGTGGTGATGGGCTTCCACAAATCACCCATTGTGGACACTCTGGCTCCACTACCTCTTCCTCCTCTCTTTAGACTCACTCGGGGTCCCTCTACACCCCACAGGTCTCTATATAGAGGTTCAACCTCCTCTTTCTTTGGCGCTTCAATTGTTTGCCTGTTCTCTGGCGGCTTTCCCGCTATCGCCCAGTCTATCAGCCTGGGAGGGCATTTCTTATAAATTTCTTGGGCCCTTGCGTAGTTGTATGCTCTCTTCTTAGTAGCAGCACTTTTACGCCCATTAGCCCTCCCGTTGTTTGTGGCTGATCTAGCGGGATTACCCGCGGCCCTGCTCCGTGTAACAGGGCCTTCTCGGACGTCGCCTCTTAGCTTCTCTGTAACGTTCCTTACTAAGAGGTCTACGTCCCCAGGGAGGATTCTCCTCCAGCAGGCCATGTCTTCGATTTTGTTCTCTATGAGCCTAAGGGGATGCTCTTGCCCCAGGCTCCTGGCCGTTATAACACTTTGGAGCGCCACCTCCCATCCTTCTCTCCCTAAGCTCCTCCTGGGGGCATCGTCGGCTTCCTCTATTGCCGACACATAAACCGAGCTCCCCGATGAGGAGTTCTCTTCCGCCGCTTCTACCCTGCCCCGAGCAGGTGGGAGCCTCCTTTTGTCACTAATTTGCTTGAGCGTCTTGTGAGGCAGGAACTCTCTAATCCTCACATTAGGATATCTTTCGCCATGGAATCTCCTATCTAACTGGATAAGGAGATCCACTTCCTCCTTTGTCCAGGCCGAGGCTCGGTTGCCTGGTGGGTTCCTGCCGCTGATCTCTTGCATTTTTCTTTTACAGTTCCGCGCTTGGGGATGCCTGTGCCGTTCATGTTGTCCCAGACCCGCTTGGGTCTGGAAACCCTCGCCACACAGTTGACACATTCTCAATGCTCCGTCCTCCCCGGCACTGCTTTCGATGTTTTCTCCCTTACATCTGGAGTTATGCACTCGCCACCCGTGGAGCTTTGCAAAGTCTCGCCGGCAGGCAGCGCACCTCCAGACTGCTTTGTGCCGGGGATGCCTTTTCTCAACATGTTCCAGGAACTTTAATTCGTTTACGAAGCATGTTTCTGGGCCTTCCCCAGCGCAGAACCTACATGTTATATACCCGCTCAGGGGCAGGTCCGTTATCTGTTCCGTCTCATGTTCCATAGAAATGCCTGGTTCGTCATATATGGTCCTATCCATCCTAGCGGACATGTCCGCCACGGCGACCCCAGGACCAGAGGCCCCCGCGTCCGAGGCTTCTTCATCGCTGTCCATTTTTCAATTTATATTTGGAATCTTATTCATAAATCCATCCGTGTACCTCTCGTATCCTTCACGCCAGCCTAGTCGTGTGGACATTAACATCAGGAGGGCAGACAGGCCAGGCCGGGGACGGCGTTTTAGAGTCCGCTGGGGATGTGGCCGTCAGATTGTTTGGCCCCTTTTTCCAAGTGCTGGCGGCGTATTGTCCTGCGCTACCGGAGCAAAACGGCGCGGGCCACGCCGTTGAGCCCCGGAGGCACACCGCTCCACGCCGCCAGGCAGGTGGAATTCCTAGTGAGCGTGGCAAATTTTCGAAGTTCCAGCGGCGTAATGCTTTACGCCGCCGGACTGATACCTCGGTCCGTGTGCCAGGTTCCTTAGATCGCTCCACATCCCCAACGTGTTTTGGGGCACTACGTGCCCCATAAGTATCACCATCTTTCGATTCCATGTTATACATAGCATGCTCATAATAATAATAATAATTATTATAATTATTATTTCTATTTTGCCGTCTTCCGGCCTGCCCAGCCTGCCATCCCGCTCAGGTAGGTGGGGTCGCCAGTCCCCAACGGTGTCGCCCTCACCGCTCTGCCTTAAGAGAGTCATAGTTACTCCCGCCGTTTACCCGCGCTATCTTGAATTTCTTCACGTTGACATTCAGAGCACTGGGCAGAAATCACATTGCGTCAACACCCGCGGGGGCCATCGCAATGCTTTGTTTTAATTAGACAGTCGGATTCCCCTAGTATGTGCCAGTTCTGAGCTGAGCGTTGAATGGCGGCCGAAGAGAACGACCACGACGGAATATCCGTCACGGAAGCCTCGCAGCAAGGAAGATCCGCGGGAGGCCAAGGCACGGGACCGAGCTCGGATCCCGGTTTCGCACTGATGCGTCCGTTCACCTCGCACAGGCCCGGCACGTCGGCCAAACCCACTTCCCGACCAAGCCCGACACGCTCCGCTCCTCAGAGCCAATCCTTATTCCGATGTTACGGATCCAATTTGCCGACTTCCCTTACCTCCATTAATCTATCGACTAGTGGCTCTTTACCTTGGAGACCTGCTGCGTATATGGGTACGAACCGGCGCGACACCTCCACGTGGCCCTCTCCTGGATTTTCAAGGTCCGAGGGGAAGATCCGGACACCGCCGCAACTGCGGTGCTCTTCGCGTCCCAAACCCTATCTCCCTGCTAGAGGTTTCCAGGGAACTCGAACGCTTATACAGAAAAGAAAACTCTTCCCGGATCTCCCGACGGCGTCTCCAGGTCATTTTGGGTTACCCCGACGAACTCTCTCACGAGGGCCCGATTGGTATGCGGTTCCGCTGCCGGGTTCCGGAATAGGAACCGGATTCCCTTTCGCCCGACGGGTGTGTTTCTCTATCATATCGTTATATGTTTTAGGACACCTCATCTACATAGGATTTCTCTTAGGGCTTAGGATCGACTGACTCGTGTGCAACGGCTGTTCACACGAAACCCTTCTCCACGTCAGTCCTCCAGGGCCTCGCTGGAGTATTTGCTACTACCACCAAGATGTTAGACTCCTTGGTCCGTGTTTCAAGACGGGTCCTGAGAGTACCCAAAGCAGTAGCGTCGCCGACCGGTAATTCGAAGCTTGGCCAGTCCGAGGACACCGCCTGCTAACAGCTGGTCAGGCCCGGGGACGGCACCGGGTCCGCGCCTCCGGGTTAAACTGACCTAGCTTGCGGCGGGCCTGACGCACATACATTCAGAGAATGGATTGGTTGCGGCCCGATACCGTGCGAGTACCGTCGTGCAGCCGGGCAGGCGACCGAGGGTCTGACACGCGTTACCATAAGGCGACGCGGCAGGCGCCCACTCGGGCCGTAGACCGACACACAACGGGTCGCGACGTTCTACTAGGGGAGAAGTGCACGACTACGTTACCGGAACATTCAGGCCGAAGGCGGCGTGCCCCTGCGATGTAACCACGAGGGCACATTCGGAGCATCGCGCGCCAATGGGAGCCAGCCTCGTTGACGATGAATCTCCCCATTCGATCTTTTGGGTTTCTCAGGTTTACCCCTGAACGGTTTCACGTACTCTTGAACTCTCTCTTCAAAGTTCTTTTCAACTTTCCCTCACGGTACTTGTTCGCTATCGGTCTCGTGGTCGTATTTAGCCTTAGATGGAGTTTACCACCCACTTAGGGCTGCACTCTCAAGCAACCCGACTCTAAGGAGAGATCCTCCCGAAACGCGTACCGGTCGCTACGGGCCTGGCAGCCTCTGCGGGTAAATGGCCCCATTCAAGATGGACTTGGACGCGGTTCGACGCCACGGGATAAACGGATCCTCCCGAACACTACATTTCCCGGCGGCAGTACCGCGGGATTCAGTGCTGGGCTAATTCCTGTTCGCTCGCCGCTACTAAGGAAATCCTTGTTAGTTTCTTTTCCTCCGCTTAGTAATATGCTTAAATTCAGCGGGTAATCTCGCCTACTCTGAGGTCGTCTTGATACGTTATCGAGAAGTGTACCGCAAGGTACAAAAAAAAAAAGTAAAAAAGAGCACGGAAAAAAAAATGGAAAAAAAATCGCGCGAGACACACGCTAGACATCCAATATAAATTCTAAACCGGGTACTCTTAACGTCCGTCCACTTGCGATAGCAGGATATAATTATCTCCTTGCCTTTCACATTTCGGGGACTGGACGACCGGTTTTGGATGCGCGGTGTCGGCGATCGGCAAAACTAAGGGACGCAAGCCCGGGGCGACCAATTTTACATCGTCCATATATATTTATCCGATATGTTCGAGAGGGCCTCGCCAACGAGTATCCGATGTTCTCTGGTTCGGTTCACGCGTCGTCCCGTCTGTAAGAATGATTTTGTTTTCCTCTTCCCTTCAACTCCACCTCGGCACAACACGAACGCTCCACCCTACGACGACACACTTTCGTTCGAGACTCCGATCGGTCGAAGACGCCCACAATCGGGGTACAGAAACGTCGGAAGCAGAGCGCTAACTCGAAAACACGCGTAGGCAAGCTCCGAAGCACGGTTGGCGAAACGCGCGGACTTATCGCACGCACGTGGCTGGGTGGTCAACGGCGCGGCGGGCAGAGAGGCTGAGAGAGAGAAATAGTGAGTGACAGGCGAGACGACGGGGAATCGTTCATCCCGTTGCAGTACTCGTGTGGAACTGTCTTCTCTCATTCTCTCTCTCTCACTTTCCTCTCTCGATAACCGCACGGCGCGCATCGACCGACATCCCAATCATCAGCGTTCTAGGATACCGCTGCGTAAAACACCACCCGTACAGGGAGACCTGGCACTAGGTGTGACCGAGGCACGTCAAACTTCCAACGACGACCCGCTCGATATGTGTGCATATCGACGCAAGAGTATATTATATGGTGTGTTCGTCTGTATAGGTATTGCGAACGGTGCCAAGGAGAACAGAAAAGATTCTCAACCATTCAATAACGACGGGGAAGGTGAAACACCACCTCCCAAAAGATACCTGGGGCCCTCTTGTGTATAACGAACATCAGGGACGATCCGGTCGCGCTCCTTCGAGCCCTTCCGTTCTGCCGTGCTCTTTTTCCAAATTTCATTCTCCTCAATTTCCTCTCTTCTCTCTCTTTATTATTTTCCTTTACTTCTCTCTCACGGACAGAGTTTCAATTTCGCCATGGAAATCTGTTCTCTCGGTCGCGCGAAAGGATTCGTTTCGGGCGACGTCGGGAGCGCGGTCTTTAAATACGTTTGCATCCAGGACAAAGCGACCTCTTAATGAAGTCGCAGTGCACCGGGACTAAACGCCCGCGACAAACGCCGACGAACGTCCAACAATCGCTCGCACGGCGCGAAAGTCTCAACGTTCCCCACTTTATTATCATCATCTCCTTTCCTTCCAAACGCCCGAAACCTGTAACGTTCTACGCGAACGACGGCGGGGATCCATCGGAATGGGAAAAGAAACGGGGGTTCACGTGAGCGAACGCAACGCAAGCAGTATTTAGTTACGTAAACGACCCTCAGCCAGGCGTGGTCCAGGATTTGGAATCCGT
The DNA here is from genome assembly GCA_907165295.1 of Nomada fabriciana. Lineage (NCBI taxonomy): Eukaryota > Metazoa > Arthropoda > Insecta > Hymenoptera > Apidae > Nomada > Nomada fabriciana. The sequence goes on from OU015699.1 coordinate 3,083,995, forward strand.
GGACCGCAATGTGCGTTCGAAATGTCGATGTTCATGTGTCCTGCAGTTCACACGTTGACGCGCAATTAGCTGCGTTCTTCATCGACCCACGAGCCAAGTGATCCACCGTTCAGGGTAATCGTATATAATTTTATTCATATTGTGTTTTTTGTTTCAATCCCTCTGGTACTTCGTTTCGAAATAAACAGAGACCCTACGCAACCCGCCAGCGCGCGCGTGAAGCGAGGGCGTCGCCAACGTCTCGAGGTTCGCATAGGACACCCCATAAGAGACGAAAATTTTTGACGACACGATACGGTCCAATGACGAAGCACGCCGGGAGACGCTGACGCGTGTCCCCGACGGCCGGGCGAAGAGTACATTATGTTAAATGAATCGTCGAATGTCACGGGGTCGAGGGAAACGGCGGGAGATTTCCCGACACTAGTGTATCCTTCGACTCGCCGCGCGACTTCGAGAACGCACGCGATATCGGCGCGCAGCGCCCTTGGTTCGATGATCACGGTCCCCTTTGACGGGAGAATATTTATCTTGTTGTCAAGGAAGGGGTCGGGCGAAACACGCTGCCTCGGATAGCCTCGAGTCGGTCTTGCATCCCAATTATTCCGTAAAAGAGAATCGACGACGGACGAGATAGGACGGGCGCGTTCCCTCTTCCTCCACGTTCGTCGATCGAATTCTCCTCGTTTAAACGGCACGGGTGTCCGACGCACGAGCTGCGAGTGTTACCAAAGCCGGTTCCATCTATACTCCCGAAGCACCACTTCCTCTCCTACAATTTTTCATTCTCTTCCGCCTTCGGATACACATGATGTATCGTAACCTTTATATAACGGGCGCACATCAACGCCGATGCGTGTAATTCGATTTTCGTTCCAGGTTACCCGATCCGTGCACGATAAAAATCTGGCACGGTTTCGTCTTCAATTGGACGCAAAATTTCCTTCACCGAGAGACAACGGCGAGGAGCACGCAACCCACGGGCGATATTTCCCTCGATAAAAAGAAACAAAAAGGAAAAGAAGAGAAGGAAAAGCGTTCGACAAATGTATTCCCTTTCTCCCCTATCTATCCATCTGTCCTTCGCCAAGGTACTTACCGGCGCTCGCGCTGGAAGTGATCCTCGATGCGTGTCCCCTGTGAAAGGAACTCGGGAAACGTATACACGATCGGGACAAGAGGCAGGCGAAGAACGGTCTCTCTGAAACGCTCTCGTTTCTGGTCTCGTCTCACTCTCGGCTCGTCCCCAATCTGACACGGGGCATTGCGTACTCTCTAAACGTATCGGAAGTATTATAGAACGTGATCGTAATTATTTCCATATACGTAATTAGAGAACGTAATTATTTCCATAATTAAATTTTTGCCTGCCAACGCTACATATAATGTAAAATATGTATCCGGTATAAATGTCGGTATTTCACCGGCGATGTTGCCATCTCCCACTTATGCTACACCTCTCATGTCTCCTTACAATGCCAGACTAGAGTCAAGCTCAACAGGGTCTTCTTTCCCCGCTAATTTTTCCACGCCCGTTCCCTTGGCAGTGGTTTCGCTAGAAAGTAGATAGGGACATTCATTCATTTAATTCTCAATTCTTTTGCGGCTCGAGCGTTAGCTCATTACCGCCTTAGAGCTTAGGATTTTTAATTTTTGCTTGTAACTTTGTAAATTGTTGAGTGAATCTTAAATTTGTAGGTTAAAAATCAGGTAAGTAGAACAATCAGGTAAGTAAGTAAGGATTAGTTAAATTGTGCTATTTTATAATACTATGTTATTTTATGACATTTTGTTTTATTTTAATTTAATTTTAATTTTAATTTTAATTTTAATTTTAATTTTAATTTTAATTTTAATTTTAATTTTAATTTTATTAGGGTTTTATGTGCGTGCACATTCTCGGGCGTCCGCTAGGAGAAGGAAGAACGCACGGCGGCAGACAACGCGGTCGGTTTCCGCAAAACAAATGAACGCCTAATTACGCGGTTACTTCGAAAGTCTTAACACTCCCCCTTTCGAAGTACACTCTAAGTGATTATTTCACATACTATTCTTTTGAACTTATTTCTTACGGAATACATAATTTTTGGCAACATAAACTTAGTACTATAATTACACGCTAATATCTTAAATTTAACATATCAACGCATCTTTCTAATTTATTTTTTGGTAGAGACTTAGTTAATAGATCCGCGACCATTTCATTTGTACTCACATATTGCACGCTTATCTCACCCATTTCTTGCATTTCCCTAGTATAGTGGTAACGTATATCTATGTGTTTACTTCTACGGTGATACGTGTTATTCTTACTCAATTGGATTGCGCTTTGGTTGTCGCAGAATACATCTAATTTTCCGCATACTAAATTGCTAAGGTTCATATGATTTAACAGTCTCTTTAGATAAATTGCTTCTTTTGTTGCCTCTGACATCGCCATGTACTCGGCCTCCATGGTTGATAAAGCGACCGATCTCTGCTTTTGAGATTGCCAGCTGATGGGACCATCCGCTAACATGGATACATAGCCGGATCTTGATCTCCTCCCCTTTCCGTCAGCTGCCCAATCTGAATCAACATATATTTTTACCGGTCTACCTGTAACAGAATACTTTATCCCATAGTTAATTGTACTCTTTAAATAGCGTAAAACGTGTTTTGCCGCCTTCCAGTGGTAGCTTGTTGCTTTTCCACTGAATTGACTGAGAGCATTCGCAGCAAACGCTACGTCCGGTCGTGTAGCATTTGATATGTATATAAAGGCTCCTACGAGTTCCCTAAATGGTGTCTCTGTCAACTCTTGTTCGTTCTTAGTTTCTTGATCGAATGTCTCGCTCGGTACTAATGGTGTATGCGCCGGCTTACATTCTTCTAATCCGAATTTTTCTAGGGTTTCCTCTATGTATTTTCGCTGATTTAACTTGATATTTCCTGTGTCTCCATTTCTTTCAACATGTATGCCGAGGATATTTGTAACTTTTCCTAGATCGTTAATTTTAAATTTCTTCCGTATTAGTTTCTTGACTTTCTCTAGTTCTTCTAAATCCTTTGCTGCTATTAATATATCGTCGACATAGACTAATAATATGAGATTTGCTTTATTTGCACTGCTCACATATGCACATGGATTAACTGGCGACCTTTCTAAACCAATTGTTGTTAAATAATTATCCAACGTTTGATACCAGTTTCTACCTGCCTGTTTTAACCCATATAACGGTTTATTTAATCTGCACACCTTATTTTCTTTTCCGTGCTTTACGAACATTTCCGGTTGCTTCATGTAAATTGTATCTGTCAATTCACCTTGTACGTACGCAGAAGCTACATCGATGTAATGCACATGCATTTTATTTTCGACTGCTCCTGCTAATAATGTGCGTATTATTTCGTATCTTGCGACGGGTGCGAACACTTCGTCGAAATCTACGCCCTTCTTCTGCTCATTTCCGCGAGCTACAAGTCTTGCTTTGAACTTGTTTATCGAACCATCCTGGTTCTGTTTTATTTTATATACCCACCTGTTGGTGAGAACCTTCCCGTTCTTTGGTTTATCTACTAGATCCCATGTTCCATTTTGCATAAGGGAGTCGTATTCTTTTTCCATGGCATCTTGTCATAATTGTCTTTGATCGCTCTTCATGGCCTGAGCAACCGTTCTTGGTTCCGTGTACTGTGCTTGACTAACATTTGCTGTATGGTGGAATAACTTTCTCGGCCTGCCTCTTTTTCCGGTTCGTATTAATTTTGGACGACCTCTCGTTCTTCTCTCAGTTGGCGTTTCGTTCTCGTCGATGGCTTCGCCATTCCTGATTTCTTCGTCGTCATCCCTGTTATCTTCTTCGCCATCCCTGTTATCTTCTTCGCCATCCCTGATTCCTTCTTCCGAGATGCTTTCTTCCGGCTCTGATTCGTCGATTTCTTCATTTTCTTCACTTGTTGCTGTGGTTCACTTGTTGCTTTGGTGCATTTTTAGTCGAAATTATAAAGATATCTTCGTTTTCCATTGTGTCGTTTCTTATGTCTTCGTGGAATCGTACATCTCTTCTTATTACTACGTTTCTCGTTCCTTGTTCCCATAGTCTATACGCTTTAGACTCTTGTGAATAGCCAACCAATGTGTACTCCTTACCTTTTGGCATGAATTTGTTCATTCCGGTTCCTTTTTCCAATGCAATTGCCTTGCTTCCGAAGATTCGTAGGAATCCAATGTATGGTTTTCTACCTGACCATTCTTCATATGGTGTCGAATTGTTTAATTTTTCGGTTGGGCATCTGTTCCGTATATAAACGGCTGTACTTACCGCTTCCGCCCATAGGGTCATGGGTAACTTTGACTGACAAGGAAACATATTCGGGTGTCCGCCTCCGATTTTGATTAAACTTGGTGGACATATTAAGCAGGTGAAAAAAAGGGACACGTTTTTTTTTATAGCTGCCCAATCGCAAGTTTAGGGGGTAAATTCACCCCTTGAAGTTTCAGCAGAAAAATGGTATCTCGAAAACTGTCACAGATATAAGAAATCTCCTTAAGGAAAAGTGTCATGGTTTTTTGAGGCAAAATAAATAGCGGTCACAGATTTTGTAAAAAGTAATTTGTTTATAACAAAAAAAATTATTGTTACATTATTTTCAGAGATACAACAGTTTACATAATGACAAGAAAGAACCGAAATTTTATTCTGAATCCATTGCTATATAATATGATGGATTTGCCTTCTACAGTTTTCCAAAATTTTCATATAATACGCAGACCGCACGGGTCCGCCGGACTGCGGCCGGACGAAGTGTACACGTATAGGCATACGGGCGGCTATTATTATGAGATACGCATTTATTAATCATAACAAGACGATATAAAATTTGTAATAGTAATATTAATTACATTAGTATGCATTGCAGTATGATATTGTTGCTTGGAAATTAATATCCGTTAATAACAAAATTCGTATAAAAATTAGAGATGTAATAGACATTAAATTCGAGAAGGCTACCAGTGTCTCTACTTTTATATATATAATCGCTATCGGACGAAAATGATTTCGGCAAATTATTATGATAATTATAATATTATAATAAATAATATAATAATATAATATATATAATAAATATATATATTATATTATTATTATTATTATTATATTATATTATTATAATTTATTATTATTTGATTATTCATTTTGCATTCAACATATCTTTACGGAATACCATTTCTGTGAAACTTATGTTCCGTAAATTCACAGTCTCCATACTATTAATATTAATATTGCATATTCATTCGAAATGAAACGAAATCAATTATTTAATTTGCCGAAATCATTTTCGTCCGATAGCGATTATATACATAAAAGTAGAGACACTGGTAGCCTTCTCGAATTTAATGTCTATTACATCTCTAATTTTTATACGAATTTTGTTATTAACGGATATTAATTTCCAAGCAACAATATCATACTGCAATGCACACTAATGTAATTAATATTACTATTACAAATTTTATATCGTCTTGTTATGATTAATAAATGCGTATCTCATAATAATAGCCGCCCGTATGCCTATACGTGTACACTTCGTCCGGCCGCATTCCGGCGGACCCGTGCGGTCTGCGTATTATATGAAAATTTTGGAAAACTGTAGAAGGCAAATCCATCATATTATATAGCAATGGATTCAGAATAAAATTTCGGTTCTTTCTTGTCATTATGTAAATTGTTGTATTTCTGAAAATAATGTAACAATAAATTTGTTTGTTATAAACAAATTACTTTTTACAAAATCTGTGACCACTATTTATTTTGCCTCAAAAAACCATGACACTTTTCCTTAAGAAGTTTTCTTATATCTGTGACAGTTTTCGAGATACCATTTTTCTGCTGAAACTTCAAGGGGTGAATTTACCCCATAAACTTGCGATTGGGCAGCTATAAAAAAAAACGTGTCCCTTTTTTTCACCTGCTTAATATGTCCACCAAGTTTAATCATAATCGGAGGCGGACACCCGAATATGTTTCCTTGTGAGTTAACATTGTACGTGCCATTTCCACTATCGTTCTATTGGCTCGTTCAGCGATTCCATTTTGTTGAGGTGTGTACGGGGTTGATAGCTGCCGCACTATCCCTTCCTTTTCTAAATATTCTGTGAATTGCTTTGATACATATTCCCTCGCGTTATCGCTACGTATTTTCTTGATTGGCTTGCCAATTTGTTTTTCAACTCGAGCTTTATATATTTTAAATGCGTTAAAAATTTCCGACTTTTCTTTCAGGATAGCTACTTCTGTGTATCTTGTCTTTTCATCAATAAAAGTAGCAAAATATTTTGCTCCCCCTAGTGATGATGTTCGCATAGGACCGCATATGTCCATATGTATTAGACCCAATGTGTCTTTCTCTGTGGTTTTTGAATTTGTGTATGGTAATTGATGGATTTTGCTAAGATCACATACCTTACATCTTGATCCGTTCTGTGTAGCCTGTTGTAGCATCTGCATTCCATCTACCATACCTTTGTCCTGCATTTTTCTTATGTCTTTAAAGTTTAGGTGGCCTAGTCTTTGATGCCACCTGGTCATTCTGTCATCTTGTTTACCTGTAAACATGCTTTGTTGCTCGCTTGAGAGCTTGACTACATATAAATCATTTTCTTTTGGTGCTGTCAGTACAACAGTACCATCCTTTCGCTTTATGACTGCTGAGTCTTTATGAAATGTTACGCTGTATCCATTTTTTGTTATACTTGGGACCGACATAAGGTTTGTTCTGAATTCAGGTACCCACATTACATCTTGTAATTTAATATTACTAACCTGTTTGTTTCTTGAATTCAGGCTTATTTTTACTTCTCCTTTACCTAGGGAAAAGGTGCTGCTATCTGTGGCTGTATGTATCTTGTCCTTGTGTTCTTCATTGAGTGTCTCGAACATTCTTTTGTCCTTGCACATGTGTGCAGTTGCCCCACTGTCTAGATACCATTCATTTGATTTAATATGAATAGTGTTGAGCGCACTTGCTGTCATTGCCTCTTCTGCTTGGTTTCTTAATGTGACAGTCTTCTGTTTGTTCTTGCAAAATCTGGCCATATGTCCAGTCTTGCCACATATATAGCATTTTCCATTGTATCTACTGTTGTTGATATTCTCAGGTCTCTGCTTCTGGAAGGGTTCCCTCTGTGTTTTCTTTTCTTGAAAAATCTTCTTGTTGGATAGCAACGCTGCCTCTTTATCAACGTCTTTTGATATGTCGTTGTCTGCCTTTCGTATTTCCTCTTCCAATAGCTGTATCTTCAGCTCGTCTAGGATAGGCATCGTTTCCCGTGATTCGATGGCTATACAAAATGTTTCATACTGAATGGGTAGAGAGGTCAACAACATAATTGGTATCACCGTGTCTGGCAATTTTATTCCAGCCTCTGTGAGTTGTTCTACTTTGTGAACAAATTCGTCCACATACTGTGCCATACTTTGGTTTCTTTCCTTCTTCATTCTGTACAATTGTTTGAACAGAACACACTGCCGCATGGGTCCTTTTGATTCATATACGTTTCTCAGTGCTTCCCATGCCTCTAACGAAGTGTTAGCCCGTTTAACATGATTTAACTGGGTTTTTTGTAAACTTAATATAATCAAATCAAGAGCTTTTTCATCTTTGAGTGTCCACTGTACGACATTGTCTTCCGGCTTAACAATCGTCCCATTTACATAACCCCACAGCTCGTTATAACGTAAAATGCTTTTCATTTGAATCTTCCAAGATTCATAATTACCGTCTTCTAGCTTTTCGATATGCTGTGTGCTTGTGACGCTCATGATGCTTGGCTGCTTTCTCACGACACGTGGCACTTGGTTACATTTAACCTCACTTTTTTTAAATTTCTTTGGTTATATCGTCCCTGGGCCCATAACCTATTAGGGTTTTATGTGCGTGCACACGCTCGGGCGTTCGCTAGGAGAAGGAAGAACGCACGGCGGCAGACAACGCGGTCGGTTTCCGCAAAACAAATGAAAGTCTTAACAAATTTTAATTTTAATTTTAATTTTAATTTTAATTTTAATTTTTATTGTTGTTTACGTTTACATTAATGTTTGAGTAATCCAGATCTCTTAGCCGTTAGGAGTTATGTCCCAACGTTGCCCGTCCCTGCCAACGAGGAGGCGGATCTGTTATTTTCTAGCTCTAGCTCTATTAATCTTTTATTTCTTTTCTCGAAAGCTTTTTCCGCGAATGCTGAGAAGTTTTTGAGTCTTTCTTCTGTATTTATCAAATAACTTTTTTCCGTTTGCGCGTTTAAAATTTCTCTGTATCTGTATTCTTGATATTCTGGGCATTTATATATTATGTGATTTACGTCTTCCTCTTCATTTAAATTACAAATAAGGCAGTTTTTGTTGTCTACACTTTTCCTTTTAAATAATGTACTATTTATGGGTCCATATCCGGTTATTAGATAAACACTAAATCTGTTTGGATTAAACCACCTATTGTTAGTTTTAAATTTAACGTCCTGAATGAATTCAGATGTATTTCTACCTTTCGTCTCAGCTTGCCATTTATTTTGCCATTCTTCATATATAATATTTTCTATTTTTTTAGTTTCCTCTTTTATACGTTCGGATTCTTCAGCAATTCGTAGATTTTCTCTTTGTATATAAGAATAGACTTTCCATTTAACTGTTTTATTTCGTTTTATTTTATTTATTAGCGCCTGTCTGATTATTGCTAAATCTAAAGGGAGAACTCCAGCTATGACTTGAAGCGCTACTGTGGATGAGGTTCTACATGCCTTGGTTAATAAAAGCAATATGGATCTTTGTGTAGCGAGAAGTTGCCTTAAAACGAATGCCTTTTGCGTCTCCTGAAACCACAAACTTGAGCCGTATGTTGCAATTGGGAGAAATACCGCACTATATAAAATTTTGATTATATTTGTTTTTATTCCCCATGAATCACGGGCAACCCTTTTTATTGCCATTGTCAGATTTATAATTTTACTTCGTATGTATTTCGCGTGTTCTATAAAATTTAATTTATTATCTATAATTATACCTAAATATTTTGTTTTATCAGAGTATTTTATCCTAGTATTATTAATTTTAATCAACGGCAACCTTACTCGATTTAAATTTCCTTTTATTAAGATAGCTATAGTTTTATTAATCGATATATTTAATTTGTGATTTTCACACCATGTTTTTAATATTTTTATACTCTTTTCCGACAGGAGTTCTAGTTCTAATCGTGAGTTACCTTTAACTATAATAACAAGATCATCTGCATAGGCAATTGTTTCTACATCGTGATCATCAATGTCATTTTGGAAGGTGTCCAAAAGGGTATCCATGCACCAGCCCCACGCCATGGGCCCAATAACGGAACCCTGTGGGCATCCCCTCTGCATGTAACAATTTATGTTTTCAAATTTGGATTTTACTGTCATTCTTCTGTTTTTAAAATAACTTTTTATAATTTTAATCATCGTGGTGCTACATTCAGCTTTTATGATTTTAGCTATTATTGCTGGCCACCATAGGCAATCAAATGCAGCTTCTATATCGATAAATATAGTGATAACGTATTTTTTATTAGTACTATTTATTCCAGTTCTTAAAGCAACTAAAGCATCTTCTGTAGATTTGCATGATCTAAAGCCAAATTGTTTTTCATTTTCTAAATTCTTTTCTTTATAATATGTTTGTATTCTATTTACTACTATCCGTTCAAAAATTTTTCCTACCGCAGAGAGGAGGGCTATAGGCCTATATGAATTTAAGAGAGACTTATCTCGTAAAGAATTGTTTAAAATAATTTTTAATTCTGCATGCTTCCACACCCTTGGGAAGACACAATTTCTCATACAATTGTTGAAAAGATTATAAATAATATGTCCATCAATATTATAAAGCTCACTGATTAGCTCTGATTGAAAATAATCTAATCCGGGGCCCTTGTTTTTTTTACATTTTTTTAGTGCGATTGAAATCTCTTGAAAAGAAATATCTGGTTCTAGGTTACTATTATAATATTTGTCATTACTCTTTTTTAATTCTTTTTGTTCCTCAGTTTCATTATTATCTATATCTTTGGGGACACATTTATTTAGGAGTACTTGAACCGTTTCACTCCAGCTCGTGGTCAGTTCGCCCGATGGGAGTTTTAGTGCGCTTAAATAGTCTTCCTTTTTTATTTTATTACGAATGATTTTATATACAAGGCTCCAAGGGTAACGATTCCCTTCTTTAGTTACAAAGTCTTTCCAGGATTTTTTCTTTGTTTTCCTAATCATAGCAGTATATTAATTTCGAATTATTTTAAATTTTAGTTTATATTCTGATATTAAGTTATAGAAATTTAGTTTTATTGCCCTATGTAGTTGTTTTTTACATTTATTTACTTCGATTTTTAGTTTTTTGAGCTCCTCAGTCCACCATGGAACTGTTTTATCCTTGTTACTTTTCCTGGGAATATTTTCGTTACAACATAGAGTGAGAAGTTTGCTGAAAATTTTTACTGCTTTATCTGGTTTTAGGTATTTTAACTCTTCCTTTATTTTGTTATCGAATTTACATTTTATATTTTTCCCAAAATCTTCCCAATTAGCCCTTCTTAAATTAAATGGTTGTTCTACATATAGGGTTTTATTTGAATTGAAATTTTTATGATTTATAGCATTTTGCACGTCCGTTATTATTTTAAAAGTAATCAAGTTGTGATCACTTGCTGCACAATCCAAGTTTACTTTCCATTCCTTAATAAATCTCCCAAAGTTTGAGCTGGCCAGCGTTATGTCAATATTTGATTGGCCACCTGATGTCATAAAAGTAAAAGGATTGTGTGGTTTATTTATTATTATTAAATTGTTTGTTAATATAAAATCTTCCATTAATCTACCTCGTTCGTTAGTTTTATCAGAAAACCAAGATTCCGAGCATGCATTCGAATCGATGGTTATTATAAATTTTTTGTCTTTTATTTTATTTAATATATTATTCATTATTTCTAAAAACTGTACAATTTGTATAGAGAATTGACAATAAACGTTTAAAATATAAAAATCACATGCATGTGTATATACTTCGAAACAAATGGCATGTTCACTTATGTCCGGAAGTACTAAAATATTTAATTTCTCTCGCCTAACCACAGCTGCCACCCAGGGGGTATTGCCAGAAGGTTGTAAAACTTTTAAATTGGAGGAATTGTAGCCACATACTAAATTTTTAAAACTATATGGTTCCTGTATACACAGGATATCTAGATCAAATTTATTTATTAAAATTTCCAACTCAGTGGCAGCTGCAGATGAGCGCTGAGCATTGATTTGGCCGATTACTAGGTCCATTTTATTTTGGATTTATAAATCTCCAAGTACCTCTGGAATTCCGGACATGCATTATTTTGGACACTATGTTTTATATCTTTGCGCTTTGCCCTTAAGCAATTTATACAGCTAGGGCTATCTTTACTAGGACAAACGTCCCGATTGTGCTCCTTCGAGCCACACGTCTCGCATAATTGATCTGGCACGTTACAATATTTTGCAATATGCCCGTGTCCGTGGCATTTGAAACAGCGTACTGTGTTAAAGAATTCTTTTAACCTATATACGCGCCACATCATATAGACTTTTCCCATTTTAATTAGTTCCTTGAAAATTTCACTGGGAACTTGTACAACCCAGTTGACTTTATTTTCCACTTTAGTCTTAAAGATATGTTTAAAATCTATTTCCTGTTTTAATTCCTGCATGTTTTTACTTAGATTTGTATTCATATTTAAATTCTTATTAATCAGATTTTCTATTAGTTCTTCCTTATTGTACTCCTTTTCAACATCATATATAATGATTGAAGGGTTAACTTTTTTCGGCTTTTCCATTTTTATTCCAATTTGACTTAGATTACTCATTTTTAATAACTCTACATCTTTTTTATCATTGACTTGTAAAACTAAACCTTTTGTTTTCATTTGTCTCATTCCACGTACTCTTATAGACTTGCTGGCTACTTTTATTTTTTCCATAACTTCTTTTTTTAGATCTTCATTATTTCTCTTGTCGTCCTCTTTCTCAGGTTTTAAAAGAACGACTTCATAATTTTCTTTGCTTTTGTAGCTACTAGGGTCCAGGCCGCCGCCCAGATTTGAGACACCGAGTGAACGTGAAGCAGCTTGTGCAAAGGTAATTTTCTGAGAGCTCATATGTTTTTCTTCTGTTTTTAAAACTTCATTTTCTAATATCTGTTGCTGCAATCTATTTTCCAATATAGACCACTTGTCCAAAATGAATTTAATACTAGATTTAGTGATCTTCTTATTCTCGTTGAAAAGAAACTCTTCAAGTTTTACGCGTTCGTCAAATACTTCTTTTAACGTGCTACTTTTTGGATTTTCTTTTTCTTTTTCTAATAAATCAATCACGTTTATATTTTCTAAACCTAATTCTCCTGTTTTTCTTTTCTTCATTCTGTGCGGCGTAGCTCCACCTGATGCACATTCCGAAATCAAGGATGAAGCAGAGCTTCTCCTACTATGCGCTTTGCTAAACGTATCAGGCAGCATCTCTATCTCCACACTACATTCCTCACTAACCTCTCCCCCCCGCCCCGTTTGTTTTTTAATTTTAGGTTCCATAACTTGTTCCCACGAGCGTGGTCGGAAGGTGTGGTCCACCGGGGCAGAGCCGCCTTACCCCGGTAGTAGATAGGGACATCTAGTGTTTTTAAGGAGAGCTTATTGTGTGGCAGGCGCCAGCTCGGTCATTTCAGGTTGTGCCTTGGGGCGTTTAACCTATTATAACGGTGTTGGGGGGCATGAACCACTGCGAAGGGACCCACATGTAGGTGTCGAATGTAGCAGGCTTGGAAAAACCCCTCTCTCACCTGTTACGGATCATCGTGGGGGTAGACTGTTCTCCTTTCGGAGAGGAGACCCACTTAGCCGCTGCGCCATCGGGGACCTCATATGAGATACGCGGTGTCACAGCGTTACCAGCGGGGGCCACGAGGAGGCGGGGTCTCCAGCTTGCGCTCAGTCTGTTGGTTAGTTGGTTAGTAAGTAATGATAAATTGCTCTAAATTGGCGTGTTAATTAATTGTGCAGGTTTTCGCGGCGTTTCAGTGCTTCCCTGGCGAAGGCTCGGAAATGTTTGAACGTTTTTCCTTGTGTGAGGTCCTTCAGCGCGCATGGCCACAAGATTCTGTGCTCTTCTATTTTCGTGATGAGAGTCCCTCTTATATCCTCTAGGTTTCGGCAGTCGAATATGATATGCTTTACGGTATCTTGTGATCCGCAGCTACATTGGTCGTTGTCGGTGAGTCCTAGTTCCTTGAGTTTGCTTCTTATATTTCCATGGCCCGAGAGAAGTTGAACCGTGTAGTGGTCGATTTGTAGCCTCTCCTTGGCAATTCTTTCTTGAATGTTGTCGAAAAAGCTGTGGGTTGTTCGTCCTTTTGTAGAGCGCGTCCATCTTTCTTGCCAAATCGCAGTGATTTCTTTTCTGATGCTTTTCCTTATTATGTTCATTTCTTTTATGCACGGTTGGGTTGGTTGCCTGGTGTAGTGTAAATTGCCTATTCCGAAGTCCAGGTTCTGTTTAAGTTTAAATATTGCTGCCCTTTCTTTTAATAAGAGGTCTATTGGGTGTGCGGCTGCTATCACGAGTAATGCGTCGTTTGAGATTGTCCTGTATGCTTTTGTGATCCTTAGTAGGGCATGTCTTTGTGCTTGAGCTAGGCGTCTTATGTGGTGTACATTTAGTCTGTCTTTCCAGCCGGCTGCTGCGTAGGTTGCTGTTGGTATAAATATACCTTTGTATAGGATTTTCATTACGTTTGCGTTCAGGCCCCATTGGGAGCTCGTGATGCGCCCCAGTGCGCTGAACGTATTTTTGCATTTTTCAGAGATGTGCTTAATGTGCGGAGTCATGTTGAAGCGCGTGCTTATGTTTATTCCAAGGTATTTCGTTGTTTGCTTCATTTTGAGTGTCGTGTTGGCCAGTACTACCTTAGGTGGTCGTCTGATGTCGAGGAGTCCTTTCAGAAGTATCATTTCTGATTTGGTTGCAGAGATTGTTAGCTTTTGTTTTGTGCTCCATTCGGTGAGAGCCTTGGTGCATACTGCCGCCTTTTCCTCTAGGACTTTTCGGGAGTTTCCTGTAATTAGTACGATTAAGTCGTCTGCATAGGCTATTGTTTCCAGTCCGGTGCTTCTAATTTTTTCTATTATTTCATCGAAAATGGTGTTCCAGAATTTGGGCCCTAGGATTGAACCTTGTGGGCATCCTTTATTGATTTTTTTCGTGATCTGTTTCTGCGTGCTTGTTATCGTGGCAGTTCGGTCCTGATAGGTAGCTTTGGATTATCTTGTAGATGTTCGTTGGGCAATTTCTTTCTTTTAAGTTGAGGAGGATGCCTGGCCACCAGACATTGTCGAAGGCTCCCGTGATATCGAAGAGGAGGCCTATTGCGTATTTTTCACTTGTTCCGTCTACTAGTTCTCTTAGTTTCACTATTGCTTGTTCTGTTGACCCGTTTTTTGTGAATCCGTATTGTCTGTTTGATGAAAGGTTGTGTTCACTGATGATGTGTCCCACTCGCTGCGAGATTAATTTCTCGAGGATTTTCCCCATGATGGGGAGGAGAGAAATTGGCCTATATGAGCGGGGGTCGGCTGGATTCTTTTCGGGGTTCTTGAGTAGAGCTCTGATGGTTGCTCTTTTCCATTGCTCTGGGAAGATACCTTGTTGGATGCAGCTGTTGTAGAGAAGGGTTTTTTCCACGTGAAGGAGCGGCCATGCTCGCCTGATGATGTCTGACTCTAGTAGGTCGTGACCGGGTGCTTTGTTTTTCGGTAGCCTTTTTACAATTTGTTCTATCTCAGTTTCCGTGAATGGTGGTGTATCTTCGCTGGTTGGGGGAGTGTTCGTGTTTTTCCTGATTTGTCTGTGCCAGTCTATTTCGTTTGCCAAGGTGTCGTTTGGTATCAGGGTGTCGAGGAGCACTCCTAGTGTGTCGTCTAGTGTCTTTGTCTCGGCTCCGTTGACTTTTATGTTATTTTGTGCTATTTCTGTTTTTAGTTTCCTTGTTTGAGTTTTGTATACAATACCCCTGGGGTCCTCGTTTCCTTTTTTTGTTACGAATTCTCTCCAGCTCTTCTGTTTCGCTCGTCTGATTGTGGTTATGTATTTGTTTCTGAGTGTCCTGTATTGCATTTTTTGGCTTTCGGAAATTTGTGTGTTGGCTGTGTTTTGGTATTTGTTTCTGGCTGAGCGGACTTCCTTTCTCTGTTTCGTGAGTGATCGGTTCCACCACGGTGTTGAATTGGCGAATCGGGTTTTCCTGGGAATGGCTATGTTGCTTGCTTCAATGATGGATTTTTCTATTTCTTGTGAGAGTGTCTGGGCGTTTGGTTGTTCCTCCGTGTGTGTGACTGGTTGGTTGGAGATGTATTCCGAGATGTGCTCCTCGAATTGCTCCCAGTTTGCTTTTTTAGTATTATATCTATTTGAGTTGAGGCGGTGGCCGCGGTGGTTATTTTCTGCTACTTCAAATTTTATCAGATTGTGGTCGCTGAGGGTGGCGTTTGGAGAGACGGTCCAGTTTCTTATTTTGTTCCGGTAAGAGTTGCTGGCGAGGGTGACATCGATATTCGAGCGTCCCCTGAAATTGTTGAATGTATGCGGCTGTGCGTGGTCATTTAATACGTGGAGGTTGTGTTGCGAGATGAAGTCTTCCAAGGCTTCACCTTTGTTGTCGGTGGTTTGGTTGTTCCAGAGAGTGGATTTGGCATTTGCATCCATGCATATTATTACATTCTCCCCTCTCAAGGTGCGTACGATTCTGTCGAGGTGTTGGAGATACGGTTCGATTCTTTCACAGTATTGAAGATAAGCTGAGATTAGATAGAATTTTTTCTGATGCTTTGGTAATTTCTGCGCATACGCAGTGGGTGTTGCTGTGTTCTGCTAGTTTCAGTACTTTGATGACGTGGTTGAGGATAGCTATGCCGGATTTGATTCTATCTGCTGCTGCTATTTTTGCAAATTTCTTATTGTCGGTGATGGTTCGCATTGTTAAACCTAAACCTTGTACTCTGCCTTTGTAGGCGTATGGTTCTTGTAATAGGAGTATGTCTATCTTGAGTTCGCGTGTGAGGTTCCTTAGCTCGTCCATGACTATTTTTGACCCTTGTGCGTTTATTTGTGCTATTTTTATGGAGTGTATGCTGTGCTGTGTCATGTTAGTCTTGGCTGCCATAGTCTGTTTTGGAAATGTATGTATTTATCGCGTGTTTGTAAGCCGGGCAGTCGTTTGAACGTGAGGAGTGGTTGTGGGGTTTTCCGGCTCTTTTGCAGTTAGTGCATGTGGGGTCTCTCTTTTTCGTAGTGCAGGTGTTGAAATTGTGGCCGTCCTTTCCGCAGTGGCCGCAGGTGTCTGTTTTTGACTGGCAGAATTTTGCTACGTGTCCAAATGCTTGGCATTTGTAGCATCTCGAGATGGCGAGGTAGTCCCTTATCGGGCATGCTTGCCATCCGATGAAGACTCTATTGCTTCTTCTGAGCGCTTCCCTGGCTTTAGGTGATACTTCGGCGACCCAGCTTGTTGTGTCCTTATTTCTTGCTCCCGTTTTGAATGCTAGTTTAAATTCTTCCTTGAACGTATTTTTAGGCATGTCGTCGGTATTTTGCTGGCGGATTGCCGTGGTTATCTCTTTCTCTGTTAGGTCCGTTGGTACATTGTGAATTATAATCAGCGGTCTTTTTTTTGCTGGAAGGCCGGCTTTGAGACCTGCCTTGGTTAAATTATTGTTTGCGAGGATTCTTTCCATGTCTTGCTTTGTTTGCGTTTCGAGCAGAATTCCTCCGTTACCGATTTTCCTGAGGTTCCTGATTTGTAGGCTTTCTTTCGCTGGGGATATATTTGCGATGAGCGTTTTTTTTGTTTCCTCGCTGTTGGTGTTTTCTTTCTGTTCTGCCGGATATATTGTTATAATATTTCTGGGGGGTTTGATCGTCCTTGCTGGGGTTATGCCTGTTGTGACCTTTGCTGCTTGTGCATAGGATTGCATGGTTGCTCCTGGCTGTCCTCTGATAGCCTTTATTTTTTCAAAGGCTCCGCTGATGGAAGCGTCGAGTTGTTTTATGGTGTCTTGCAGGCTATTTTTGTTGTTTAGTTGGGCGTGCAGGGTGGCGTTTTCCGCTTGTAGCTTTTGCAGTTGTTCCCGAGCTTCCTTTGCTTTGCTGTGTATGTGGTTTATGTCGTTTGCTGTGAGTTGCGTTCCTTTTCTGCTGCAGGTAATTATTATTTCGTCGAGGGGTGTGGTGGTGCTGCTCTGTTTTGATTTGCTGATCGGTTCGCTGTCGTCATCGTCGGTTGTCCCCTTAATTTGGTTTCCGGTTGATTGCTTCCGCTTGCTTCTTTTTCCTTTGGCACTGGTGGTGGGGAAGTCGGATTCTTCCGTGGTGGTTTCTTTCTTGTTTCTTTTCCTGTTTCTGGATTTTCCTGGTTTTGCTGTTGCGATTAATTCTTCGCACTCCATGGTTGCTTGTCATCGCGTGGTTTCCTGTGTATTCCTTATTCCTTGGCTTTTTCTTGCGCGTCCGAGCCAGTCGGGTAGCAGGGTGGCTTGAGTGTCCTCCACCTTGCGGTTTTTGTGATGCGAGGGGGATCGCTCAGGAGCGAGTAGAAAGCGCGCGAAAACCGTGCAAAAAGCGCGCGAATCCTAAAAGAAAGCGCGCGAAAATATTTCTGGCTCTTATATTGTGTACTTACCCGCACCAATCAGGAAGCAGCAGCCCACCCGGCCGCTCTCCAGGGTCCGCACTTCCTTGCTCGTTCAGCCGCTCCAATCAGGAGGCAGGAACCAACCTCATTCATTCTGCGTCCAGCGTTCGTTGCGGTCGGACGTGTCTTGTCGTGCAGCGCTGCGTAGTGTGTTTCGTGCCTCGTGTCGTGCTTCGCGCGTCGCGCGTAGCAACTGTTTCTTTTCTGTTCCATCGAACATTCTGGTTTCTTTCTCCGCTTCGCGTGTCGAAGTGCTCTAGTTTTTCGGTGTGCAGTGGTCGTCCTCTCCTTTCAGGGGGGACTGGCCACAACCTGTGAAAGTGCCTTTTGGCAAAAACAACGATTTACTTAAAGGCTGCCGGAAACGGCCCATGACGACCAAGTCGCGGGCTCCCCCCGGCTTTTCCTCCTCGTCTGCCGGTTCTCTCCCGGCAAGGAAATCTGCGATTCCTCGCGCAAAAGGCCCTGCCATCACGAGGGCTCTCCTGGCTGCGTCTTCTTCGGCGCTGAATGTCACTGGTGTTCCTGCGACAGGTACCGCTAAAGATAACCCGACGAGCAAGGTAAGCGTCTTGAAAGTTTCATCTCCGTCCAGGGGCCACGTGCTTGGTAACAGCCCCGGCCTGGCCACCATTTCCGTTTCTCCCTGCCGTTCTTCCGGTTCGCTCGGCTCGCAGGACGCATTCGAGCCTCCGCGCGAAAAGGCTGCGCGAATTGTAAAGCTATTCAATATTCCTGTTGAGCTGCAGGACCGCAGCTCTGATCACGTTGTCATTTCCAATTTAAATTCTAATATTAATAATTTTAACAATAATTCTAGTAGTAGTATTAGGGATATTCTTAATTCTAGCTTTAGTTCTTTGTCTCCATGCGCTAACGTCGCGTCCGCGTCGCCACCCCATTCCAGGCCGGCCTCCCCCCTTCCTAACCTTGACGAAAATTCTCGAAGCATCGAGATGCGTGACGTAGTAAACGTCCCCACCTCAAATCGCTTCTCCCCTCTCACGCGTGCCTTCGCCGCGGAGGTGGTGGACCCGCGCCCCCCCACTCCTCCTAGCCCCCGTCGGGCTTCCGCCAACAGCCGTACCGGTGCTACTGCACCTCCCGCGTCCCCTCGTCGTTCTTCCAACGCGAATGTACTTCTTGCTCGCCAGTCGGAAAAGACTCCGCCTATCTATATAACGAAATACTCCTCGTCGGCACACATCCTCGAGCAACAGCTCACTGAGATGTGTGGTGGAAAGACTTTTAAGCTAAAGCTCCTGAAGCAGGGGGTGAGAGTACAGTTCGACAACAAGGCCTCCCATGAGAAGCTTATTTTATTTCTCCGAGACAACAACCTCTCATTTTTCACTTTCACGCCTAACGCGGAGAAGATACTTAGCCTCGTTCTGAAGGGTCTTCCCCCGACTCCCTCGGAGGAGGTTCTGGGGGAGATCCGCAGAGCGGGTTTGAACCCTGTGAACTGCGTCTGCATTAGCAAATCTGCAGGCAGACCGGTATACAGGGTAAATTTCCCGGCTGGCACCTCCTTCAGCTCGGTGGCCAGAACGAGCTATCTGTTCAGCATTCGCGTCTACTGGGACAGATTCTTCTCAAAAAAATCTCACACCCAATGCTTCAGGTGCCAGGCCTTTGGCCATTCTGCAACGAACTGCAACGTAGCTCCTCGCTGCGTTAAATGTGCTGGTAACCACCACACGTCTCAGTGTGCCAAGTCTCTTGATGTTCCTCCCACTTGCTCGAATTGCTCCGGCCAGCACACGGCAAACTATTCCAAGTGCCCGGCTCTCTTGAAATATCTAAGCGCCCGCGAGGCTAAGACTCCCAAGGCCCCAACCTTCGCCGCTCCTTCCATACCGGTACCCCCTGTATATACTTCTCGTCCTGCGCCTGTCCTTGGTGGTGGGCTGTCATTCGCTGATGTCACGAGGGGCGTCGGTGCGCGCGTTGGGGAGCCTGGTCCACGATCGGCTCCGGGTCTCTCTGCCCACGAGGAGGTGGGAAATATTCACGACCTAATGGCCGAGTTCAAAAAATTGAACTCTCTTGTAAACGTCAAACTCATGCTCTCACTTGTGCGTGATCTAAACAGCAGACTCTCGGCCTGTCACTCCAACAGCGAGAAATTCCAGGTGTTTGTGGAGGTCTTGGGGAATATTGATTAGAGATGGCTTCTCTACCCAAGATCTTACTTTGGAATATTAGATCTTTCCGCGCAAACAAGAACGAGCTCCTGCTCCTCATCGCTCGAGAGCAGGCCGAGATTCTGCTGCTCACCGAGACGCGGTTTTCTCCGTCCGAGATCTCCTACCTAAGAAATAAGGCGTGGATCGGTAAGCTTGGATCATTCCAAAGACCCGACCCGACCTTCTGGGCAACTTATGCTGCCATTTCTAATAAATTTGAGGGGCACAAAATGCCCATTCTTGATAATCATGGCACCGACGTCTGCTTGGCGGAAGAGAAGGCGGAAATCCTGGCCCAGCAGTTTGAATCCGTTTTCAGCGAGGCATGCTCCCTCAGCACACCCCGCGAGGCTGAGATTAAGGACTTTATTTCCCACTTCCGGAGAGCTTCCACTCCTTGCTCCGATCTACTTTGCTCTGGGCTTTCTCCCCTCAGTATTTCCAAAATTATCTCTCATCTTGGCGACAAAAAATCTCCGGGCGATGACCGTTTGAGTTCTCAAATGTTAAAAAATGCGTCTAAAAAACTTATCTGCCAAGTGTATTACATTTTTCGTTCTTGTTTACGCACTGCTTACTTCCCTGGTGCGTGGAAACTGGCCCGTGTCTCAGCTATCCACAAGCCGGGAAAGCCAAAAAATTTAGCGTCCAGTTACCGGCCAATTAGCCTCCTTTCCATAATGGGTAAGGTGTTCGAATCTGTCATCCATGTGTACGTTAGTAAATTCGCCTCCGACAATGACATTATCATACCTCAGCAGTTTGGTTTTCGGCGGAAGCACTCGACCTTGCACCAGATTACTCGCATTGCGCAGCAGATCACGCATGGCCTTAATGTAAAACACGTCACGGCAATGGTTCTTCTGGACCTCCAGAAGGCCTTTGATTCCGTATGGCACGACGCTCTTATTTTTAAACTGCATGCCGCTGGTTTCCGGTGCGAGTTTCTGAAGTTGATTGACTCCTACTTGATGGGTAGAACTTTTTATGTCCGGGTGAACGGGGCCGCGTCAAGCGTTCGACCGGTCTCGGCTGGGGTGCCGCAGGGCTCGATCCTCGGCCCCTTCCTTTTCAATATCTTTATGAATGGCATCCCCACTCAAGCCAACTGCTCGCTGGCTCTGTACGCGGACGATACGGCGCTCCTTACCTCCTCCCGCAGACAGCGCGTGGCTCGCGACCGCCTCCAGCAATACCTGAACGCTGTGCTTGAATACTTCGCGCACTGGAAGCTGGCCATCAATGCTTCCAAGACCGAGGCCATCCTCTTCACGCGTCATCGCCGCCCCCCGGTTGACTGTCTGGTCGTTAACACCCACGAAATCCAATGGTCGAGCAAAGTCACCTACCTGGGCGTTGTCCTAGACTCGGGATTTACCTGGATGGCGGCGGTTAAAGACCGCATTACCAAAATGCACAGGGTTGCCAGTGCCCTTAGGCCCCACCTTTCGCGTTTTTCATGCTTGCATCTCGACATACGGCTCGCGATCTATAAAATGTGTATCCGCCCGGTTTTCACGTACGGCTTACCAGTGTACTGGGACTGTTTGCGCACCTATGGCCGGCGCAAAATCCAGGTCGCCCAAAATAAAGTTCTAAGGACCATCCTTAACCCGTGTCCCTGGCTCTCTGTCAGAAAGCTTCACCGTTACGCTAGGACCCCGCTCATTGAGACCTACGTAAACAGGCTCATTGCCGGTGTAAATTGCGATCGGCATGAAAACCCCCTGGTGCGTGGCCTTGCCGAGGTCAACATCCATACAATTCCATATCGTATCAAATACAATTTCCCCTTAAATTCTAGATTTGACCGCGCCTGATCAAGCGTGCCCCTTGGTCATCATCTCCTGTGTTCTTGTATTGCGCCTGTGTTGGTGCGAGCACATTGCTTGTTCTTGTTTGTTCGTCTATTTCCCTCGCTATTTTCCCCCACCCGCCTGTCGCGCTGCGCTCCCGTACCTATCTCGTCCGCACGCGCCGTGCCTCAGCCTCACCCAGCTGAGTGTTATTTTCATATCGTTTTTATTACTCCTGTCTCACATTACTCTTTTGGAGGTTTTTTGAAAATTTTCCTCCATATGTTTGTTTCCTTCCTTGACTGTTTTTTTCATACTCCCCTACTTCATGTAGTTAACGCCACGTTATCTTCAGGTTTGCCGGTAAGCTGGCCTTGCGCTAGCAGGAACGGCACACGTCGTGGGAGGGGGAAACCGGGGGGGAAATTTGCTTCTGCATCTCACCATATCCGGGTGCTTCCACCTCTTCGTCGCTGTTCCTCTCCCCCCCTACCTCCCCCTCCTCAAATCCCTGCCAGGTTTAAAAAAAAAAAAAAAAAAAGGAGGCAGGAACCAACCTCATTCATTCCTTGATCGATCGAGACACACGTGTCCTGACTCTCTCTGTCGCTGGTTCTCAGCACTATTCGTTCCATCGCGACAAGTGTTCCTAGTGCTCCCAGATCACACTGTGCTCCTAACTCACCAGTGACTATACACCTGACTATACACCCAGCAAGTGTAACTTCGCAGGCTGGCTCCGCCACCGCTGCGCCCGGGCAAAAACCCGAAAAGGATTGATCTATTCCGCCGTGCTCCGGGTCCGCGATCCGGTCCCTCGCTCACGGCCGAAAATGTCCGACTCCACACCACCACAACATCAAAGAGCACGAAAGGAGCCGACGAATTGAGGGTTCAACATCCCATCCAACTGGACCTGCGCCCAGTCTCACCTGCCTTCTCCCAGGGTTCAGTTGATTCGGACTGCTCCATCACGCCTACAATCATGTCAGAAACGTACGTATCCAAGAGGAAGAGAGTATCTCCAAGGAACTCGATCAACAGCTCCAGAGGTATCAACCCCACAGATTCCAGTCCCAACCCCAACAAGGACGTCGAAACCACCCTCGACATACCCACCTCCAACCGATTCTCGGTACTATCAGCATTCAACCAGGCTGAAGACGTAAGCACAAATTCAATCACCCGCACTGGCGGCACCACCGATCCGGGGAAACGCAGCCATGCCCCACCAAACACCATCATCGATGACCAGCTCTCCCAGAAAAGGGTAAGTCTGAAACCCCCTCCAATTTACATCTCAAATTTCTCATATAACATCGCGAAATTTGAGCGCGAATTAGTAGCAATGTACGGACAAACATTCAAGGTCAAGTTTCTCCGCGAAAAAATCCGGATCCAATTTGAAAAGGTTGAGTCCTTTAAACATTTTCAATCCTCCCTCCGCGAAGACAAGATCCCGTTCTTCACGTTCACCATCAACTCTGAGAAATCCCTCAGCATGGTGCTTAAGGGACTACCGAACACACCTGCTGAAGAGGTTCTCCAGGAAATTAAGGCCAAAGGTCTTAAACCGGTTTCCTGCGTCCAAATCCGCCGCCCCGGCCTAACCAGTCACCGCGACCTTGCGATCTACCGTGTTAACTTCCCCTCGGGCTCCACCATTAAAGAAGTGACGAAAATTAGCTACCTCTTTAGCGCTAGGATTTACTGGGATAAATTCCTATCCAACAGAAAGCACACCCAGTGCTTCCGTTGCCAAAAATTCGGGCACTCTGCCACAAATTGCACCTTACCCCCCCAGTG
This sequence comes from Nomada fabriciana, assembly GCA_907165295.1. NCBI lineage: Eukaryota > Metazoa > Arthropoda > Insecta > Hymenoptera > Apidae > Nomada > Nomada fabriciana. The sequence goes on from OU015699.1 coordinate 3,107,560, forward strand.
CGTAAAATGCGCAGGGAAACACCACTCGTCCGAGTGCAAAAAAACGCTGAGCGAAGCTCCCAAATGCACCAACTGCGGTGGCGACCACACCGCAAATTACTCTAAATGCCCATCTCTGGCATCATATCTACAGGCCCGTCAGGCCAATGACAAGGGCCCGCGCGGTCTAGCCCTCCAACCCACTACTGTCGCTCCTACCCGCGCACCTCCTCCCACGGTCCCAGCGCCGCCCCCAACCATAACTTCCCCGCGTACCACGTACGCTAACGTAGCGGCCGGAGTGCGTCACTCCTCACCCCATTATTCATCTCCCGCCCCCGCGATGGGCGACGGCACTAGCACCATGGCTGAACTAGCCGAAGCTATGAAAGAACTAAATTCACTGGTCAACGTCGACCAAATGCTGAACTTGACCCGAACTCTGATACAACGGCTGCGCAAATATCATTCCACGGCCGAAAAGTTCCAGGCCTTCTGGTCAGTATTCCAAAACATTGATTAAAATGTACCCGAAAATGCTACTCTGGAATGCTCGCTCGTTAGGACCCCGACGCAACGAATTAATCCTTGCCATAGCCGACTTGCGAATCGAGATCGCGCTAATTACGGAAACCTGGCTCCAACCCGGCAACTTCTTCTCAATCCCAGGCTACACCGCGGTTAGACACGACCGAAGCCCCCCGCGCAGGGGAGGGGGGGTCGCCATGTTGATTCACAATTCCATCGACTTCACTGTCATCAGCAACCCGCCTAATGTAAACATAGAAGCATGCTTCATTAAAATCTCATGTCCCAGCGTGGTGTTGGGGGTGGTCTACGTCCCGCCCGACACACGCATCACTACCAATATCCTAAACCCCCTAGTAAGAATTGGATCCCCATTCATGATAGGAGGCGACTGGAATGCCAAACACACATCCTGGAACAACTTCTCAACAAACCAATCAGGAAAAACTCTTTACAATCACATGTCCAAAACAGACTACAGAATCGTGCACCCCGACTCTCACACTCGTCTTGACGCCACCAGGAGACCCTCCACTCTAGATTTCTTCTTAACTAACGACCACCACGACCTCACCTGTATCACAAACGATCGTTTCGGCACAGATCACCTGCCTCTTATCCTAACCGCAAGAAACTCCACCCGCCCCGAAGGCCTCGACAGGGTAGTGGACTGGAACCAGTATTCCAACCTCACCAGCAACCTCAAACTAAAAACTAAATTCAACTCCGCAGAGGACATTGACAACTCCGTTCGTACAGTGACCTCCTTCATGCATGCCTGTCATCGACGCGCAACATCTAAATTTGACAATTCAGTCACCAAGCACCTACACCTTGTATCCGACGGGGAACTGCTGTCCCTAATACACCTCAGGCGACAGCTGCGTCGACGGGGGCAAACCTACGGGGGCGCCGTTGTCGCGGACCCCATCCGCGACATCTCCAAAGCAATAAAAAAACGGATATCGTACCTGCGCCACTCCAAATGGGAAAACACCCTCAGCTCCTTCAAGCACCCCGATCCCACCTTCTGGGCTACATTCCGCGCTTGCAACTCCGGGCGAGAACCCCGACACTTGCCCGCACTAAACTCCGGCGGCATCATTATAAACAAAGAAATCGACAAGGCAGAGGCCCTCGCAAAAAACTTTGCCAAAATTCATCACAATGCATTCCAGTTGCCCTCCCCCCACACGCCCGCAGTAAACGAAGTCCTGACCACCCTGGACGAGAGCACTGACGAAGCACCAGGAGCGCTGTGGTTCTCCCCCGCCTCTATCACTGACATCATTACCAAGCTAGGCAACAAAAAGGCCCCAGGCCCCGACAAAATAACCTCCCTGATGTTGAAGCATGCCTCAAATAAAATATCTTGTCAACTCTACTACATCTTTCGCGGTTGCATACTGAAAAGTCATTTCCCACAAGCATGGAAAGTGGCAAAGGTCACCCCAATACCAAAACCAGGAAAACCTCGCAAGTTAATCTCCAGCTACAGACCGATCAGCCTCCTCTCCATCCCGGGCAAGGTCTTCGAAAAATGCATATCAGCTTACTTTACCAGGCACCTCGCCGAAAAAAAGATAATCATCAACCAGCAATTCGGTTTTCGGCAACGTCACTCCACCATCCAGCAAGTGGTGCGCATTACGCAGAACATCTCGTTTTCACTCAACGTACGACGATGCGTAGCGATGATATTGCTTGACCTTGCCAAGGCGTTTGATACGGTCTGGCACGACGCCCTAATTTTCAAACTAAATAGCATCGGCCCCAACCGTAGCATTACCCGCCTAATTCGCTCCTACCTGACCAATAGACAACTGTTCGTGCGCTACAACGGCTCAAGCTCTGGGCTATACCAAATTCTCGCCGGAGTGCCCCAGGGATCCATCCTGGGACCCACACTCTTTAACTTATTCATAAACGACATCCCATCCGCGTTCAACTGCTCTCTAGCCTTATTTGCCGACGACACCGCGATCTTTTCCACCTCCTCGCAACTCCCAACACTAGTATCAAGGTTACAGAACTACCTTAATCAAATACTCGAGTTCTTTCAATCCTGGAAACTAATGATTAATCCTGACAAAACTGAGGCCATTCTTTTCTCGCGACGTTACTCCCGACACAAACTCAAACCACTATTTCAATTCTTCATTCACACACACCCTGTTCCATGGTCAAGCACCGTGCGGTACCTCGGCATTGTCCTTGACGAGCGCCTGAACTGGACTGCTGCCGTTAACGACCGCATCTCCAAAGCGTTAAAAGTCTACGGCTTTCTATCACCTCACCTACACCGTAAATCCTCGCTCAGGGTAGAACTCCGAATCAATATCTACAAGATGTGTATTCGCCCGGTACTCACATACGGAGCCCAAATTTGGTGGCCTCTTATCCCCAAATACATATGCAAAAAAGTCCAGATCATTCAAAACAAAATGCTAAAAATAATTTTACATAAACCAAGGCGCACTCCCACGGTAGAACTACATAAAATGGCCTCAGTCCCTCTAATCAAGGACCTTATCGCCAAACTAGTCCTCAACTACAAAGTTTCTGATCACGCTAACCCCCTCATACGACTCACCGGCTCCTTCCGAGCTGATCAAATTCCGTTCTCCAACCGCATCCCATTCCCAATGTTAAGAGCCTAAACCCGACATTGCGCCAACACGTCTAAAAACCGGAGCCTGAGTTCGAACATCCCTACTGAGCTAGCAACAGGTAGCTCCCACACCAACCGGGACCGAGAGGAACGCCCTCTCCTACACCCCCCACAACACTAACTACTAACATCCCACCTACTATGTCACCTAACAAATAACAACTCATAACCAATTCTACTGAACTACACGTGGGTTTTTTGAAAATTTTCCCATGATAACCTCACCTTATAAATCATCTGAAGTAGGTAACACCACTACACCATTCTGTCGGTAAATGGGCTCAAGCTCATAGGTACGACTCACGGGTGTGGGAAGTGGCCGGACAGTGCCCTCCCTCAACCCACTCATCGCCAAAAAAAAAAAAAAAAAAAAAAAAAAAGGAGGCAGGAACCAACCTCATTCTGCGTCCAGCGTTCGTCGCGGTCGGACGTGTCTCGTCGTGCAGCGCTGCGCAGTGTGTTTCGTGCCTCGTGTCGTGCTTCGCGCGTCGCGCGTAGCAACTGTTTCTTTTCTGTTCCATCGAACATTCTGGTTTTTCTCCGCTTCGCGTGTTGAAGTGCTCTAGTTTTTCGGTGTGCAGTGGTCGTCCTCTCCTTTCAGGAGGGACTCGCCACAACCTGTGAAAGTGCCTTTTGGCAAAAACAACGATTTACTTAAAGGCTGCCGGAAACGGCCCATGACGTCCAAGTCACGGGCTCCCCCCGGCTTTTCCTCCTCGTCTGCCGGTCCTCTCCCGGCAAGGAAATCTGCGATTCCTCGCGCAAAAGGCCCTGCCATCACGAGGGCTCTCCTGGCTGCGTCTTCTTCGGCGCTGAATGTCACTGGTGTTCCTGCGACAGGTACCGCTAAAGATAATCCGACGAGCAGGGTAAGCGTCTTGAAAGTTTCATCTCCGTCCAGGGACCACGTGCTTGGTAACAGCCCCGGCCTGGCCACCATTTCCGTTTCTCCCTGCCGCTCTTCCGGCTCGCTCGGCTCGCAGGACGCATTCGAGCCTCCGCGCGAAAAGGCTGCGCGAATTGTAAAGCTATTTAATATTCCCGTTGAGCTGCAGGACCGCAGCTCTGATCACGTTGTCATTTCCAATTTAAATTCTAATATTAATAATTTTAACAATAATTCTAGTAGTAGTATTAGGGATATTCTTAATTCTAGCTTTAGTTCTTTGTCTCCATGCGCTAACGTCGCGTCCGCGTCGCCACCCCATTCCAGGCCGGCCTCCCCCCTTCCTAACCTTGACGAAAATTCTCGAAGCATCGAGATGCGTGACGTAGTAAACGTCCCCACCTCAAATCGCTTCTCCCCCCTCACGCGAGCCTTCGCCGCGGAGGTGGTGGACCCGCGCCCCCCCACTCCTCCTAGCCCCCGTCGGGCTTCCGCCAACAACCGTACCGGTGCTACTGCACCTCCCGCGTCCCCTCGTCGTTCTTCCAACGCGAACGTACCTCTTGCTCGCCAGTCGGAAAAGACTCCGCCTATCTATATAACGAAATACTCCTCGTCGGCACACATCCTTGAGCAACAGCTCACTGAGATGTGTGGTGGAAAAACTTTTAAGCTGAAGCTCCTGAAGCAGGGGGTGAGGGTACAATTCGACAACAAGGCCTCCCATGAGAAGCTAATATCATTTCTCCGAGACAACAACCTTTCTTTTTTTACATTCACGCCTAACGCAGAGAAGATACTTAGCCTCGTTCTGAAGGGTCTTCCCCCGACTCCCTCGGAGGAGGTTCTGGGGGAGATCCGCAGAGCGGGTCTGAATCCTGTGAACTGCGTCTGCATTAGCAAATCTGCGGGCAGACCGGTATACAGGGTAAATTTCCCGGCTGGCACCTCCTTCAGCTCGGTGGCCAGAACGAGCTATCTGTTCAGTATCCGCGTCTACTGGGACAGGTTCTTCTCGAAGAAGTCTCACACCCAATGCTTCAGGTGTCAGGCATTTGGCCATTCTGCAACTAACTGTAACGTTGCTCCTCGCTGCGTTAAATGTGCTGGTGACCACCACACATCTCAGTGCGCCAAGTCTCTTGATGTTCCCCCCACTTGCTCGAATTGCTCCGGCCAGCACACGGCAAATTATTCCAAGTGCCCGGCTCTCTTAAAATATCTAAGCGCCCGCGAGGCTAAGACTCCCAAGGCCCCAATCTTCGCCGCTCCTCCCATACCGGTTCCCCCTGTATTTACTTCTCGTCCTGCGCCTGCCCTTGGTGGCGGGCTGTCATTCGCTGACGTCACGAGGGGCGTCGGTGCGCGCGTTGGGGAGCCTGGTCAGCGGTCGGCTCCGGGTCTCTCTGCCCACGAGGAGGTGGGAAATATTCACGACCTGATGGCCGAGTTCAAAAAATTGAACTCTCTAGTAAACGTTAAACTTATGCTCTCACTTGTACGTGATCTAAACAGCAGACTCTCGGCCTGTCACTCCAACAGCGAGAAATTCCAGGTGTTTGTGGAGGTCTTGGGGAATATTGATTAGAGATGGCCTCTCTACCCAAGATATTACTATGGAATATCAGATCCTTCCGCGCAAACAGAAACGAGCTCCTGCTCCTCATCGCCCGAGAACAGGCCGAGATTCTGCTGCTCACCGAGACTTGGCTTTCTCCATCCGAGATCGTCTCGATCCCTGATTTCGAGATAAATAGACATGATCGTGACTCGAGTGGGGGTGGGGTTGCCATTCTGATTCACCGCGCTCTGGCTTACCGGGCTATTACGCATAAATTTCCTATTCCGGTCGAGCACTGCTTCATCCGGCTCTCTTCCCCCGCGATTTATATTGGAGTAGTATACGCTCCGCCCAGAATCAAACTGTCGCCAAGCATGCTCGACATGATAACTGGTTTGGGTTCTCCCTTCATTGTCGGAGGCGATTTCAACGCCAAACACCCATTATGGAACAACCATAAATCCAATGCCAGTGACTGTGTCCTTCACACCCACTTTTCAAACTCTGCCTATGACATCATTTATCCGGATAAATGCACCTTCTTCTCTCCTCGTTTTCGTCCAACCACGTTGGACATTTTTCTCTCTTCTTACAACCGTTCTCTAAAATGTAATGCACTTGAGCTCGGTCCTTCTGACCATGTTCCGGTTTCCCTCCAGCCTGCCCTGTCTCAATCCGGCATCGGCCTTGATAGGAACATCGACTGGAAGCTCTACCGTCAACTTTCTAACGGTTTTCCCCTGAAAACGGACTTCGAATCCAGCTCTGCCATCGACGACTGCATAAGTCACATCACGACTCATATGCACTCCTCCGTCCGCCTCGCAACTACTAAGATCAACACTGCCTCCACACGCCACGGTTTTTTGCTGGGCGATGATTACCTCTCCGCTCTCATCAGGAGAAGGCGTAAAATCCGCAAGCTAATTCAGCGTATGGGCCTGCCCCACCTGAATGACGTCATTAAAGATCTTTCCGCGGGCATTAAGAGGCAAATCTCTTACCTAAGGAATAAGGCGTGGATCAATAAGCTCGGATCATTCCGAAGACCCGACCCGACCTTCTGGGCAACTTATGCTGCCATTTCTAGTAAATTCGAGGGGCACAAAATGCCCATTTTTAATAATCATGGCACCGACGTCTGCCTGGCGGAGGAAAAGGCAGAAATCCTGGCCCAGCAGTTCGAGTCCGTTTTCAGAGAGGCTTGCTCCCTCAGCACACCCCGCGAGGCTGAGATTAAGGACTTTATTTCCCACTTCCGGAGAGCTTCCACTCCTTGCTCCGATCTACTCTGCTCTGGGCTTTCTCCCCTCAGCATTTCCAAAATTATTTCTCGTCTTGGCGACAAAAAATCTCCGGGTGATGACCGTTTGAGTTCTCAAATGTTAAAAAACGCGTCTAAAAAACTTATCTGCCAAGTGTATTACATTTTTCGTTCTTGTTTACGCACTGCTTATTTCCCCGGTGCGTGGAAGCTGGCCCGTGTCTCAGCTATCCACAAGCCGGGAAAGCCAAAAAATTTAGCGTCCAGTTACCGGCCAATTAGCCTCCTTTCCATTATGGGTAAGGTGTTCGAATCTGTCATCCATGTGTACGTTAGTAAATTCGCCTCCGACAATGACATTATCATACCTCAGCAGTTTGGTTTTCGGCGGAAGCACTCGACCTTGCACCAGATTACTCGCATTGCGCAGCAGATCACGCATGGCCTTAATGTTAAACACGTCACGGCAATGGTTCTTCTGGACCTCCAGAAGGCCTTTGATTCCGTATGGCACGACGCTCTTATTTTTAAACTGCATGCCGCTGGTTTCCGGTGCGAGTTTCTGAAGTTGATTGACTCCTACTTGATGGGTAGAACTTTTTATGTCCGGGTGAACGGGGCCGCGTCAAGCGTTCGACCGGTCTCGGCTGGGGTGCCGCAGGGCTCGATCCTCGGCCCCTTCCTTTTCAATATCTTTATGAATGGCATCCCCACTCAAGCCCACTGCTCGCTGGCTCTGTACGCGGACGATACGGCGCTCCTTACCTCCTCCCGCAGACAGCGTGTGGCTCGCGACCGCCTCCAGCACTACCTGAACGCTGTGCTTGAATATTTCGCACATTGGAAGCTGGCCATCAATGCTTCCAAGACCGAGGCCATCCTCTTCACGCGTCAGCGCTGCCCCTAGGCCGACTGTCTCGTCGTTAACACTCATGAAATCCAATGGTCAAGCAAGGTCACCTACCTTGGCATTGTCTTAGACTCAAGATTTACTTGGATGGCGGCGGTTAAAGATCGCATTACCAAAATGCACAGGGTCGCCGGTGCCCTTAGGCCCCACCTCGCGCGTCTTTCATGCCTGCATCTTGACATACGGCTCGCGATCTACAAAATGTGTATTCGCCCGGTTTTGACGTACGGCTTGCCAGTATACTGGGACTGTTTGCGCGCCAATGGTCGGCGGAAAATCCAGATCGCCCAAAATAAGGTTTTAAAAACAATTTTTAACGCGCCCCCCTGGTTCTCTACCAGAAAGCTTCACCGTAACGCTGGAACTCCGCTCGTTGAAGCCTACGTAAACAGGCTCATTGCCGGTGTAAATTGCGATCAGCATGAAAACCCCCTGGTGCGTGGCCTGGCCGAGGTCAACATTCATACAATTCCATATCGTATCAAATACAATTTCCCCTTAAATTCTAGATTTGACCGCGCCTGATCAAGCGTGCCCCTTGGTCATCATCTCCTGTGTTCTTGTATTGCGCCTGTATTGGTGCGAGCACATTGCTTGTTCTTGTTTGTTCGTCTATTTCCCTCGCTATTTTCCCCCACCCGCCTGTCGCGCTGCGCTCTCGTACTTATTGCGTCCGCACGCGCCGTGCCTCAGCCTCACCCAGCTGAGTGTTCTTTTCATATCGTTTTTATTACTCCTGTCTCTACATTACTCTTTTGGAGGTTTTTTGAAAATTTTCCTCCATATGCTTGTTTCCTTTCTTGACTGTATTTTCATACTCCCCCACTTCACGTAGTTAACGTCATGTTATCTTCAGGATTGCCGGTAAGCTGGCCTAGTGCTAGCAGGAACGGCACACGTCGTGGGAGGGGGAAACCGGGGGGGAAATTTGCTTCTGCATCTCACCATCTCCGGGTGCCTCCACCTCTTCGTCGCTGTTCCTCTCCCCCCCTACCTCCCCCTCCTCAAGTCCCTGCCAGGTTTATAAAAAAAAAAAAAAAAAAAAACAGGAGGCAGGAACCAACCTGGACATTTACCCCCAGCTCTGAGAAAATTCTCAGCCTTGTTTTAAAGGGACTTCCACAGACTCCAGCTGAGGAAGTCCTACACGAAATCCGTCGATCCAATCTAAATCCGGTTAACTGTGCCTACATTAGCAAATCAGCAAGCAGGCCGGTATATAGAGTCAACTTTCCTGCAGGCACCAGTCTAAACTCGGTCTCAAAACTGAATTACCTCTTCAGTATTAGAATATACTGGGATAAGTTTTTCTCCAAGAAAAACCATACACAGTGCTTCCGGTGTCAGTCCTTCGGGCACTCCGCTACAAATTGTAATGTGGCGCCCCGCTGCGTCAAGTGCGCTGGCGACCATCACACGTCGCAGTGTGTCAAGACAGCAGAGACCACCCCCACGTGCGTTAACTGTAAAGGCCCTCACACGGCCAACTACTCTAAATGTCCGGCCCTGCTTAGCTATCTCAGCATCCGGGAAAACAAATTGCCTAAAACCATGCCCGTAAAATCTGTTCCCTTGCCTGAACCGCCGGTTAAAATTCCGATCAAAATCACGCGAGTGGCACCAACCCACAGCCGCGGATTATCGTTCGCCGATGCTACGAGGGGGGTGGGGTCACGCGGTGGGGAGCTCGGCGCACGGTCAGCTCCCGCTCGTTCCGCCCACGAGGAGGTCGGCAGTATTCACGACCTCATGGCGGAACTCAAAAAATTCCCTAGTCGACGTAAACCTCATGCTATCGCTTGTGCGCGATCTGAATAGCAAACTCTCGGCCTGTAACTCGAACAGTGAGAAGTTCCAAGTTTTTGTGGAGGTCTTGAGAAATCTTGATTAACATGGCTTCTCTACCCAAGATCCTGCTTTGGAACATGCGATCTTTCAACTTGAATAAAAACGAGCTCCTGCTCCTTATCGCCCGAGAGCAGGCCGAGATTCTGCTACTCACTGAGACGAGGCTATCACCGACTGAAAACATCTCGATCCCGGATTTCGAGGTCATTAGACACGACCGAAATTCCAGAGGGGGCGGAGTAGCTATCCTGATCCACCGTGCATTGAACTTCCGTACAATCACCCATAAACTCGCCATCCCGGTCGAGCACTGCTTCTTCAGGCTTCATTCACCTGCGGTCTATATTGGAGTAGTTTACGTTCCGCCCAGAGTCAAGCTGACACCGATCATGCTCGACATGATCTCAGGTTTGGGCTCTCCCTTCATCGTCGGAGGCGACCTGAACGCAAAGCACCCATTGTGGAACAACCACAGCTCAAATCTCAGCGGCAAAACTTTACACAAACACTTCTCCAATTCTGCTTATGACATCATTTACCCCGATAAATTCACTCGCTTTTCTCCTCGGTGCCGGGCTTCAACGCTAGATATTTTCCTTTCATCCTTCAACCATTCTCTGAAATGTAGTGCACTTGAGCTCGGTCCCTCTGACCACGCTCCGGTTTCTCTCCTGCCTGCCCTGTCTCACTCTGGCATTGGCCTTGATCGGACCATCGACTGGAAGCTTTACCGCCATCTCTCAAACGGTTTCCCCCTGAAAACGGACTTCGAGTCTAGCTCTAGCATCGATGATTGCATAAATAGCGTAACGGCTCATATGCACTCCTCCGCCCGATTGGCCACTACTAAAATGAGCACAGTTACATCTCGTCATGGGTTCCTTCTGAACGATGACTATCTTTCTGCCCTCATACGAAGAAGGCGCAAAATGAGGAAGTTGGCGCAACGCATGGGACTGCCCCTCTTAAACGATATCATCAAAGACCTCTCCGCAGGCATAAAAAGGCAGATATCCTACCTTAGAAATAAGGGATGGATAAACAAACTCGGCTCCTTCCGGAATCCCGATCCGACCTTCTGGGCGACCTACGCCACTATCACAAATAAATTCGAAGGGCACAAGTTGCCGGTGTTAACAAATCTTGGCATTGACATCTGCTCAGCGGAGGAAAAAGCCGAACTACTGGCTCAGCAGTTCGAATCCGTTTTCAGGGAGGCTCGCTCCCTCAGCACACCCCGCGAGGCTGAGATCAAGGATTTTATTTCTAACTTTCGGAAAGCCTCCACTCCTCGTTCCGACCTTCTTTGCTCTGGGCTCTCCCCCCTCAGCATTCACAAAATTATTTCAAGTCTTGGTGACAAAAAATCCCCGGGCGACGACCGCGTGAGTTCCCTAATGCTCAAACACGCTTCTAAAAAACTCATTTGCCAAGTGTACTACATCTTCCGTTTCTGCCTACGCACCGCATATTTCCCTGACTCGTGGAAACTGGCCCGCGTTTCGGCCATCCACAAGCCGGGCAAACCAAAAAACCTAGTCTCCAGCTACCGTCCAATAAGCCTTCTCTCCATAATGGGCAAGGTGTTCGAGTCCGTCATCCATGAATATCTCAGTAAATTTGCCTCCGACAACGATATAATAGTCCCTCAGCAGTTTGGCTTTCGGCGGAAGCACTCGACCTTACATCAGATCACTCGCATCGCGCAGCAGGTGACTCATGGCTTCAACATCAAAAATGTCACGGCAATGGTTCTCCTGGATCTCCAGAAAGCCTTTGACTCTGTTTGGCACGATGCCCTCATTTTCAAACTACGAGCCCTTGGTTTCCGATGCGAGCTTCTGAAGTTGATTGAATCTTACCTATCGGGTAGATCTTTTTATGTCCGTGTGAACGGAGTCGCGTCGGGTGCTCGACCAGTCTCGGCAGGGGTCCCCCAGGGCTCAATCCTTGGCCCTATACTTTTCAACTTGTTCATAAATGATATCCCCACCCTCACCACGTGCGCGCTGGCCTTGTTCGCGGACGATACTGCGCTCCTCACCACGTCGCGTCAGCCGCGGGTGGCTCGTGATCGCCTCCAGCGATACCTGGACACGGTCCTTAACTTCTTCATGGAGTGGAAATTGGCTATTAATGCCTCCAAGACCGAGGCCATCCTCTTCTCGCGCCCGCACCAATGCACCGCCGAAAAACTCGTGGTGAACACTCACATAGTCCAATGGTCCAAGGAAGTCACCTACCTCGGCGTCGTTCTGGATTCCAAGCTCTCCTGGGCAGCGGCGGTTAACGACCGCATTACTAAAATGCACAAGGTTGCGGCTGCCCTCAGACCACACCTGTCGCGTCATTCAAACTTACACTTAAACATTCGTCTCGCCATCTATCGCACGTGCATCCGTCCAGTGCTAACATATGGCTTGTTGGTTTACTGGGACTGCCTCAATTCATTGCTCCGACAAAAGACCCAGACCACCCAGAACAAGGTCCTAAAAACGATCCTGAACGTGCCCCCTTTCTTTTCCACGAAAAGGCTTCACCTCCGTGCGAGGACTCCGATGGTCGAGACCTTCATAAATAAACTCATCGCGGGCGTAAATTGCGAGAAGCATGCAAACCCGCTGGTACGCAGGTTGGCCGACGTCATCATTCACACGATTCCCTATCGTATCAAGTTCAAGTTCCCGCTGCACTCCAGGTTCGATCGCGCCCGGGATGGCGCGAACCCGTAAATCTTTCTCGTTCGTCCACACCGCTCACTGCCCCCCCCCCCTCTACTCGATCGCCTAGTAGCGCGCCAGCGCGCAGCACACCTCAGTTCTCACCCAACTGAGGCATGTCATCATCGTTCTCTTATTTTCCGCTACGTACTAACCTATTCCACTGGCGGTTTTTTGAAAATTTTCCGCCACATCTTATCTCCCTTGACTGTATTTACTACCCCCCACTTCATGCAGTTAACAGCATGCCATCTTCAGGTTTGCCGGTAAGCTGGCTACTTGCTAGCAGGTACGGCATTAAGTGCAGGAGGGGGTAAACTGGGGGGGAAATTTCCATCTCTTCCTTATCCCCCCCCACCTCCCTCTCGCCAAATTATCGTCAAATCATAAAAAAAAAAGGAGGCAGGAACCAACCTGGACGCTCTCCAAGGTCCGCGCTTCCTTGCACGTACACTCGCTCTTTTTTTTTTTTTTTTTTTTTTTTTAAACCTGGCAGGGCATTGAGGAGGGGGAGGTAGGGGGGGAGAGGAACAGCGACGAAGAGGTGGAAGCACCCGGATATGGTGAGATGCAGAAGCAAATTTCCCCCCCGGTTTCCCCCTCCCACGACGTGTGCCGTTCCTGCTAGCGCTAGGCCAGCTTACCGGCAATCCTGAAGATAACATGACGTTAACTACGTGAAGTGGGGAAGTATGAAAAATACAGTCAGGAAAGGAAACAAGCATATGGAGGAAAATTTTCAAAAAACCTCCAAAAGAGTAATGTGAGACAGGAGTAATAAAAACGATATGAAAATAACACTCAGCTGGGTGAGGCTGAGGCACGGCGCGTGCGGACGAGATAGGTACGGGAGCGCAGCGCGACAGGCGGGTGGGGGAAAATAGCGAGGGAAATAGACGAACAAACAAGAACAAGCAATGTGCTTGCACCAACACAGGCGCAATACAAGAACACAGGAGATGATGACCAAGGGGCACGCTTGATCAGGCGCGGTCAAATCTAGAATTTAAGGGGAAATTGTATTTGATACGATATGGAATAGTATGGATGTTGACCTCGGCCAGGCCACGCACCAGGGGGTTCTCATGCTGATCGCAATTCATACCGGCAATGAGCCTGTTTACGTAGGCTTCAACGAGCGGAGTTCCAGCGTTACGGTGAAGTTTTCTGGTAGAGAACCTGGGGGGCGCGTTAAAAATTGTTTTTAAGACCTTATTTTGGGCGATCTGAATTTTCCGCCGACCATTGGCGCGCAAACAGTCCCAGTATACTGGCAAGCCGTACGTCAAAACCGGGCGAATACACATTTTGTAGATCGCGAGCCGTATGTCAAGGTGCAGGCATGAAAGACGCGCGAGGTGGGGCCTAAGGGCACCGGCGACCCTGTGCATTTTGGTAATGCGATCCCTAACCGCCGCCATCCAAGTAAATCTCGAGTCTAAGACAATGCCAAGGTAGGTGACCTTGCTTGACCATGGGATTTCATGAGTGTTAACGACGAGACAGTCGGCCGAGAGGCAGCGCTGGCGCGAGAAGAGGATGGCCTCGGTCTTGGAAGCATTGATGGCCAGCTTCCAATGCGCGAAATATTCAAGCACAGCGTTCAGGTAGCGCTGGAGGCGGTCGCGAGCCACACGCTGTCTGCGGGAGGAGGTAAGGAGCGCCGTATCGTCCGCGTACAGAGCCAGCGAGCAGTCGGCTTGAGTGGGGACGCCATTCATAAAGATGTTGAAAAGGAAGGGGCCGAGAATCGAGCCCTGCGGCACCCCAGCCGAGACCGGTCGAACGCTTGACGCGACCCCGTTCACCCGGACATAAAAAGTTCTACCCATCAAGTAGGAGTCAATCAACTTCAGAAACTCGCACTGGAAACCAGCGGCATGCAGTTTAAAAATAAGAGCATCGTGCCATACGGAATCAAAGGCCTTCTGGAGGTCCAGAAGAACCATTGCCGTGACGTGTTTAATATTAAGGCCATGCGTGATCTGCTGCGCAATGCGAGTAATCTGGTGCAAGGTCGAGTGCTTCCGCCGAAAACCAAACTGCTGGGGTATGATAATGTCATTGTCGGAGGCGAATTTACTAACGTACACATGGATGACAGATTCGAACACCTTACCCATTATGGAAAGGAGGCTAATTGGCCGGTAACTGGACGCTAAATTTTTTGGCTTTCCCGGCTTGTGGATAGCTGAGACACGGGCCAGCTTCCACGCACCGGGGAAATAAGCAGTGCGTAAACAAGAACGAAAAATGTAATACACTTGGCAGATAAGTTTTTTAGACGCGTTTTTTAACATTTGAGAACTCAAACGGTCATCACCCGGAGATTTTTTGTCGCCAAGACGAGAAATAATTTTGGAAATGCTGAGGGGAGAAAGCCCGGAGCAGAGTAGATCGGAGCAAGGAGTGGAAGCTCTCCGGAAGTGGGAAATAAAGTCCTTAATCTCAGCCTCGCGGGGTGTGCTGAGGGAGCATGCCTCTCTGAAAACGGACTCAAACTGCTGGGCCAGGATTTCTGTCTTTTCCTCCGCCAGACAGACGTCAGTGCCATGATTATTAAAAGTGGGCATTTTGTGCCTCTCGAATTTACTAGAAATGGCAGAATAAGTTGCCCAGAAGGTCGGGTCGGGTCTTCGGAATGAACCGAGCTTACTGATCCACGCCTTATTCCTTAGGTAGGAGATTTGCCTCTTAATACCCGCGGAGAGATCTTTAATGACATCATTCAGGTGGGGCAAGCCCATACGCTGAATTAACTTGCGGATTTTACGCCTTCTCCTGATGAGAGCGGAGAGGTAATCATCGCCCAGTAAAATACCGTGACGTGTGGAGGCAGTGTTGATCTTAGTAGTTGCGAGACGGACGGAGGAGTGCATATGAGTCGTGATGCAACTTATGCAGTCGTCGATGGCAGAGCTGGATTCGAAGTCCGTTTTCAGGGGAAAACCGTTAGAAAGTTGACGGTAGAGCTTCCAGTCGATATTCCTATCAAGGCCAAAGCCGGAATGAGACAGGGCAGGCTGGAGGGAAACCGGGACGTGGTCAGAAGGACCGAGCTCAAGTGCATTACATTTTAGAGAACGGTTGTAAGAGGAGAGAAAAATGTCCAAAGTGGTTGGACGAAAACGAGGACGAGGAGAGAAGAAGGTGCATTTATCCGGATATATGATGTCGTAGGCAGAGTTTGAAAAATGGGTGTGGAGGACACGGCCGCTGGCATTGGATAAATGGTTGTTCCATAATGGGTGTTTGGCGTTGAAGTCGCCTCCGACAATGAAGGGAGAACCCAAACCAGTTATCATGTCGAGCATGCTTGGCGACAGTTTGATTCTGGGCGAAGCGTAAACTACTCCAATATAAATCGCGGGGGAAGAGAGCCGGATGAAGCAGTGTTCAACCGGAATCGGAAATCTATGCGTAATAGCCCGGTAAGCCAGAGCGCGGTGAATCAGAATGGCAACCCCACCCCCCCTCGAGTCGCGGTCACGTCTAATTATCTCAAAATCAGGAATCGAGACGATCTCGGACGGAGAAAGCCGCGTCTCGGTGAGCAGCAGAATCTCGGCCTGCTCTCGAGCGATGAGGAGCAGGAGCTCGCTCTTGTTTGCGCGGAAAGATCTAATATTCCAAAGTAAGATCTTGGGTAGAGAAGCCATCTCTAATCAATATTCCCCAAGACCTCCACAAACACCTGGAATTTCTCGCTGTTGGAGTGGCAGGCCGAGAGTCTGCTGTTAAGATCACGCACAAGTGAAAGCATGAATTTGACGTTTACAAGAGAGTTCAATTTTTTGAACTCAGCCATCAAGTCGTGAATATTTCCCACCTCCTCGTGGGCAGAGAGACCCGGAGCCGACCGTGGACCAGGCTCCCCAACGCGCGCACCGACGCCCCTCGTGACGTCAGCGAATGACAGCCCGCCGCCAAGGGCAGGCGCAGGACGAGAAGTATATACAGGGGGTACCGGCATGGAAGGAGCGGCGAAGGTAGGGGCCTTGGGAGTCTTAGCCTCGCGGGCGCTTAGATATTTTAGGAGAGCCGGGCACTTGGAATAATTTGCCGTGTGCTGGCCGGAGCAATTCGAGCAAGTGGGGGGAACGTCAAGAGACTTGGCACACTGAGACGTGTGGTGGTCACCAGCGCATTTAACGCAGCGAGGAGCTACGTTGCAGTTCGTTGCAGAATGGCCAAATGCCTGGCACCTGAAGCACTGGGTGTGAGATTTTTTTGAGAAGAACCTGTCCCAATAGACGCGAATGCTGAACAGATAGCTCGTTTTGGCCACCGAGCTAAAGGAGGTGCCAGCCGGGAAATTCACCCTGTACACCGGTCTGCCTGCAGATTTGCTAATGCAGACGCAGTTCACAGGGTTCAAACCCGCTCTGCGGATCTCCCCCAGAACCTCTTCCGAGGGAGTCGGGGGAAGACCCTTCAGAACGAGGCTAAGTATCTTCTCCGCGTTAGGCGTGAAAGTGAAAAATGAGAGGTTGTTGTCTCGGAGAAATAAAATAAGCTTCTCATGGGAGGCCTTGTTATCGAACTGTACTCTCACCCCCTGCTTCAGGAGCTTTAGCTTAAAAGTCTTTCCACCACACATCTCAGTGAGCTGTTGCTCGAGGATGTGCGCCGACGAGGAGTATTTCGTTATATAGATAGGCGGAGTCTTTTCCGACTGGCGAGCAAGAAGTACGTTCGCGTTGGAAGAACGACGGGGGGACGCGGGAGGTGCAGTAGCACCGGCACGGCTGTTGGCGGAAGCCCGACGGGGGCTAGGAGGAGTGGGGGGGGCGCGGGTCCACCACCTCCGCGGCGAAGGCACGCGTGAGAGGGGAGAAGCGATTTGAGGTGGGGACGTTTACTACGTCACGCATCTCGATGCTTCGAGAATTTTCGTCAAGGTTAGGAAGGGGGGAGGCCGGCCTGGAATGGGGTGGCGACGCGGACGCGACGTTAGCGCATGGAGACAAAGAACTAAAGCTAGAATTAAGAATATCCCTAATACTACTACTAGAATTATTGTTAAAATTATTAATATTAGAATTTAAATTGGAAATGACAACGTGATCAGAGCTGCGGTCCTGCAGCTCAACGGGAATATTAAATAGCTTTACAATACGCGCAGCCTTTTCGCGCGGAGGCTCGAATGCGTCCTGCGAGCCGAGCGAGCCGGAAGAACGGCAGGGAGAAACGGAAATGGTGGCCAGGCCGGGGCTGTTACCAAGCACGTGGCCCCTGGACGGAGATGAAACTTTCAAGACGCTTACCCTGCTCGTCGGATTATCTTTAGCGGTACCTGTCGCAGGAACACCAGTGACATTCAGCGCCGAAGAAGACGCAGCCAGGAGAGCCCTCGTGATGGCAGGGCCTTTTGCGCGAGGAATCGCAGATTTCCTTGCCGGGAGAGGACCGGCAGACGAGGAGGAGAAGCCGGGGGGAGCCCGCGACTTGGTCGTCATGGGCCGTTTCCGGCAGCCTTTAAGTAAATCGTTGTTTTTGCCAAAAGGCACTTTCACAGGTTGTGGCCAGTCCCCCCTGAAGGGAGAGGACGACCACTGCACACCGAAAAACTAGAGCACTTCAACACGCGAAGCGGAGAAAGAAACCAGAATGTTCGATGGAACAGAAGAGAAACAGTTGCTACGCGCGACGCGCGAAGCACGACACGAGGCACGAAACACACCGCGCAGCGCTGCACGACAAGACACGTCCGACCGCTACGAACGCTGGACGCAGAATGATGCACGTACACCCGCTCCAATCAGAGTGCACGAACCAACCTGGCCGCTCTCCAAGGTCCGCGCTTCCTTGCACGTACACCCGCTCCAATCAGAGTGCAGGAACCAACCTGGCCGCTCTCCTAGGTCCGCACTTCTTTGTACGTACACCCGCTCCAATCAGGAGGCAGGAACCAACCTGGCCATTCTGCGTCCAGCGTTCGTTGCGGTCGGACGTGTCTTGTCGTGCAGCGCTGCGTAGTGTGTTTCGTGCCTCGTGTCGTGCTTCGCGCGTCGCGCGTAGCAACTGTTTCTTTTTCTGTTCCATCGAACATTCTGGTTTTTCTCCGCTTTGCGTGTTGAAGTGCTCTAGTTTTTCGGTGCGCAGTGGTCGTCCTCTCCTTTCAGGGGGGACTGGCCACAACCTGTGAAAGTGCCTTTTGGCAAAAATAACGATTTCCTCAAAGGCTGCCGGAAACGGCCCATGACGTCCAAGTCACGGGCTCCCCCCGGCTTTTCCTCCTCGTCTGCCGGTCCTCTCCCGGCAAGGAAGTCTGCGATTCCTCGCGCAAAAGGCCCTGCCATCACAAGGGCTCTCCTGGCTGCGTCTTCTTCGGCGCTGAATGTCTCCGGTGTTCCTGCAAAAGGTACCGCTAAGAAAAATTCGCCAAGTAAGGTAAGCGTCCTCGAAGCTTCATCTCCGTCCAGGGGCCACGTGCTTGGTAACAGCCCCGGCCCGGCCGCCATTTCCGTTTCTCCCTGCCGTTCTTCCGGCTCGCTCGGCTCGCAGGACGCATTCGAGCCTCCGCGCGAAAAGGCTGCGCGAATTGTAAAGCTATTTAATATTCCCGTTGAGCTGCAGGACCGCAGCTCTGATCACGTCGTCATTTCTAATTTAAATTCTAATATTAATTTTAACAATAATTCTAGTAGTAGTATTAGGGATATTCTTAATTCTAGTTTTAGTTCTTTGTCTCCATGCGCTAACGTCGCGTCCGCTTCGCCACCCCATTCCAGGTCGGCCTCCCCCCTTCCTAACCTTGACGAAAATTCTCGAAGCATCGAGATGCGTGACGTAGTAAACGTCCCCACCTCAAATCGCTTCTCCCCCCTCACGCGAGCCTTCGCCGCGGAGGTGGTGGACCCGCGCCCCCCCACTCCTCCTAGCCCCCGTCGGGCTTCCGTCAACAACCGTACCGGTGCTACTGCACCTCCTGCGTCCCCTCGTCGTTCTTCCGACGCGAACGCACCTCTTGCTCGCCAGTCGGTAAAGACCCCGCCCATCTATATAACGAAATACTCCTCGTCGGCACACATCCTCGAGCAACAGCTCACTGAGATGTGTGGTGGAAAGACTTTTAAACTGAAGCTCCTGAAGCAGGGGGTGAAGGTACAATTCGACAACAAGGCCTCCCATGAGAAGCTTATATCATTTCTCCGAGACAACAACCTTTCATTTTTTACATTCACGCCTAACGCAGAAAAGATACTTAGCCTCGTTCTGAAGGGTCTTCCCCCGACTCCCTCGGAGGAGGTTCTGGGGGAGATCCGCAGAGCGGGTCTGAATCCTGTGAACTGCGTCTGCATTAGCAAATCTGCGGGCAGACCGGTATACAGGGTAAATTTCCCGGCTGGCACCTCCTTCAGCTCGGTGGCCAGAACGAGCTATCTGTTCAGTATCCGCGTCTACTGGGACAGGTTCTTCTCGAAGAAGTCTCACACCCAATGCTTCAGGTGTCAGGCATTTGGCCATTCTGCAACTAACTGTAACGTTGCTCCTCGCTGCGTTAAATGTGCTGGTGACCACCACACATCTCAGTGTGCCAAGTCTCTTGATGTTCCCCCCACTTGCTCGAATTGCTCCGGCCAGCACACGGCAAATTACTCCAAGTGCCCGGCTCTCCTAAAATATCTAAGCGCCCGCGAGGCTAAGCCTTCCAAGGCCCCAACCGTTGCCGCTCCTTCCATACCGGTACCCCCTGTATATACTTCTCGTCCTGCGCCTGCCCTTGGTGGCGGGCTGTCATTCGCCGATGTCACGAGGGGCGTCGGTGCGCGCGCTGGGGAGCCTGGTCTACGGTCGGCTCCGGGTCTCTCTGCCCACGAGGAGGTGGGAAATATTCACGACTTGATGGCCGAGTTCAAAAAATTGAACTCTCTTGTAAATGTTAAACTTATGCTCTCACTTGTGCGTGATCTTAACAGCAGACTCTCGGCCTGTCACTCCAACAGCGAGAAATTCCAGGTGTTTGTGGAGGTCTTGGGGAATATTGATTAGAGATGGCTTCTCTACCCAAGATCTTACTTTGGAATATTAGATCCTTCCGCGCAAACAGGAACGAGCTCCTGCTCCTCATCGCCCGAGAGCAGGCCGAGATTCTGCTGCTCACCGAGACATGGCTTTCTCCGTCCGAGATCGTCTCGATTCCTGATTTCGAGATAATTAGACATGACCGCGACTCGAGTGGGGGTGGGGTTGCCATCCTGATTCACCGCGCTCTGGCTTACCGGGCTATTACGCATAAATTTCCTATTCCGATCGAGCACTGCTTCATCCGGCTCTCTTCCCCCGCGATTTATATTGGAGTAGTATACGCTCCGCCCAGAATCAAACTGTCGCCAAGCATGCTCGACATGATAACTGGTTTGGGTTCTCCCTTCATTGTCGGAGGCGATTTCAACGCCAAACACCCATTATGGAACAACCATAAATCCAATGCCAGTGGCTGTGTCCTCCACACCCACTTTTCAAACTCTGCCTACGACATCATTTATCCGGATAAATGCACCTTCTTCTCTCCTCGTTTTCGTCCAACCACGTTGGACATTTTTCTCTCCTCTTACAACCGTTCTCTAAAATGTAATGCACTTGAGCTCGGTCCTTCTGACCACGTTCCGGTTTCCCTCCAGCCTGCCCTGTCTCATTCCGGCATTGGCCTTGATAAGAACATCGACTGGAAGCTCTACCGTCAACTTTCTAACGGTTTTCCCCTGAAAACGGACTTCGAATCCAGCTCTGCCATCGACGACTGCATAAGTAACATTACGACTCATATGCACTCCTCCGTCCGCCTCGCGACCTCTAAGATCAACACCGCCTCCACACGCCACGGTTTTTTGCTGGGCGATGATTACCTCTCCGCTCTCATTAGGAGAAGGCGTAAAATCCGCAAGTTAATTCAGCGTATGGGCTTGCCCCACCTGAATGACGTCATTAAAGATCTCTCCGCGGGCATTAAGAGGCAAATCTCCTACCTAAGGAATAAGGCGTGGATCAGTAAGCTCGGATCATTCCGAAGACCCGACCCGACCTTCTGGGCAACTTATGCCGCCATTTCCAATAAATTTGAGGGGCACAAAATGCCCATTTTTAATAATCATGGCACCGACGTCTGCTTGGCGGAGGAGAAGGCAGAAATCCTGGCCCAGCAGTTTGAATCCGTTTTCAGCGAGGCATGCTCCCTCAGCACACCCCGCGAGGCTGAGATTAAGGACTTTATTTCCCACTTCCGGAGAGCTCCCACTCCTTGCTCCGATCTACTTTGCTCTGGGCTTTCTCCCCTCAGCATTTCCAAAATTATTTCTCGTCTTGGCGACAAAAAATCTCCGGGTGATGACCGTTTGAGTTCTCAAATGTTAAAAAACGCGTCTAAAAAACTTATCTGCCAAGTGTATTACATTTTTCGTTCTTGTTTACGCACTGCTTACTTCCCCGGTGCGTGGAAGCTGGCCCGTGTCTCAGCTATCCACAAGCCGGGAAAGCCAAAAAATTTAGCGTCCAGCTACCGGCCAATTAGCCTCCTTTCCATAATGGGTAAGGTGTTCGAATCTGTCATCCATGTGTACGTTAGTAAATTCGCCTCCGACAATGACATTATCATACCTCAGCAGTTTGGTTTTCGGCGGAAGCACTCGACCTTGCACCAGATTACTCGCATTGCGCAGCAGATCACGCATGGCCTTAATGTTAAACACGTCACGGCAATGGTTCTGCTGGACCTCCAGAAGGCCTTTGATTCCGTATGGCACGACGCTCTTATTTTTAAACTGCATGCCGCTGGTTTCCAATGCGAGTTTCTGAAGTTGATTGACTCCTACTGGATGGGTAGAACTTTTTATGTCCGGGTGAACGGGGCCGCGTCAAGTGTTCGACCGGTCTCGGCTGGGGTGCCGCAGGGCTCGATCCTCGGCCCCTTCCTTTTCAATATTTTTATGAATGGCATCCCCACTCAAGCCAACTGCTCGCTGGCTCTGTACGCGGACGACACGGCGCTCCTTACCTCCTCCCGCAGACAGCGCGTGGCTCGTGACCGCCTCCAGCACTACCTGAGCGCTGTGCTTGAATACTTCGCGCACTGGAAGCTGGCCATCAATGCTTCCAAGACTGAGGCCATCCTCTTCACGCGCCATTGCCGCCCCTCGGTTGACTGCCTGGTGGTTAACACTCATGAAATCCAATGGTCGAACAAGGTCACCTACCTGGGCGTTGTCTTAGACTCAAGATTTACCTGGATGGCGGCGGTAAACGACCGCATTACCAAAATGCACAGGGTCGCCAGCGCCCTTAGGCCCCACCTTTCGCGTCTTTCATGCCTGCATCTTGTCATTCGGCTTGCGATCTATAGAATGTGTATTCGCCCGGTTTTAACGTACGGCTTGCCAGTTTACTGGGACTGTTTGCGCACCTATGGTCGGCGCAGAATCCAGATCGCCCAAAATAAGGTTTTAAAGACCATTCTTGACGCGCGTCCCTGGTTCTCTAACAGAAAACTTCACCGTTACGCTAGAACTCCGCTCATTGAGACCTACGTCAACAGGCTCATTGCCGGTGTAAATTGCGATCAGCATGAAAACCCCCTGGTGCGTGGCTTGACCGAGGTCAACATTCATACAATTCCGTATCGCATCAAATTCAATTTCCCCTTAAATTCTAGATTTGACCGCGCCTGATCAAGCGTGCCCCTTGGTCATCATCTGCTGTGTTCTTGTATTGCGCCTGTGTTGGTGCGTGCACATTGCTTGTTCTTGTTTGTTCGTTTAATTCCCTCGCTATTTCCCCCCACCCGCCTGTCGCGCTGCGCTCTCGTGCTTGTCGCGTCCGCACGCGCCGTGCCTCAGCCTCACCCAGCTGAGTGTTCTTTTTTCATATCCTTTTACTACTCCTGTCCCCACATTACTCTTTTGGAGGTTTTTTGAAAATTTTCCTCCATATTTTTGTTTCTTTTCTTGGCTGTATTTTCATACTCCCCCACTTCACGTAGTTAACGTCATGTTATCTTCAGGATTGCAGGTAAGCTGGCCTAGTGCTAGCAGGCACGGCACACGTCGTGGGAGGGGGAAACCGGGGGGGAAATTTGCTTTTGCATCTTAACATTCCCGGGTGCCTCCACCTCTTCGTTGCTATTCCTCTCCCCCCCCTACCTCCCCCTCCTCAAATTCCCGCCAGGTATATAAAAAAAAAAAAAAAAAGAGTGGAGGAACCAACATGGTCGCTCTTCAAGGTCCGCACTTCTTCCTTCGTCGAAAAAACAAACGCGCGTGGGTGACGCTAAGAGAAAAGCCGCACTTTCACGCACTTTCCTACGAACTCTCACTCTTCGCTATGTTTTTTAAGTCCTGTGGTGCCTGTTCGCTGTCAGGCACGCCGAGTGCCGTTTCCGATTGTTAAACCGACACTGGAGCCGGCGTGTGACGCCAGAAGTGACGCCACGAAAACAAAATGGCGGACACGTCAAAGACGACGCGCTTGGGGACGCCGAATAGAAATATTCCCGTATTTTCTAAAGAATAACTCTTAGATGAAAACTGTATTGCACACACTGTTCGCGTATCTTACGTAGATGCTTTAGTCACTTTGCCGGAATTCTTTGCGAAACTTTTACCGAGTAAAATGTGCAAAAATTGCGGAGCGATCTGAAACACGTCCGTACCGTACGAAGGTTGGCGCGCGACTAGTAGATAGGGACATTTTTTTTTTTTATATTTTCTAAACTTTTCTGCAGCTTGTGAGCCTCTGCTCATTACTGCAAACAACTCTTTTGTCGTAATATATTTCGAAATTGTTAAAATTTTTGGACACTGAATATCAAAAGGGTCACTTAGCCGTTGAAAACATCCAACGTTACCGTCCCCGCCACGTGGAGGCGGACTCACTACTCTCTAAAGAAAATTACTATTCTGTCTTCTCTTTCTGGTTCATAGGTTCTTGTTCATCGGTAAGAATATGTTTTTAACTATTTGAATAAATCTATAGTACTATGTTTTACTTTTCAGGTTCTTATCAACAACGATTATGTCATCATCTATTACTAAAACTAAAGTCCTCAGTCGCATTCAGGTAAGATTTTCGTTCATTATATGAGTCAAAAGCGAACCCTTCAAACAATTTGAATTGTTCCTCTGTGTCGATTAAATGTTCTAAAGCCCTTTCTGATCTTCGTAAAGAGTCGTATCTATATTGATCATAACCCTCACATTCAAATAATATATGATCTACCGTTTCTTCCACAGCTCCACACACCGGACAGGCCGGGGACTCAGACGCTCCCCTTCTGAACAGTGATGAATTAATGGCTCCATAACCTGTAATAAGGTAGACCGCCATCCTAGTAGGACGGAACCAGGGTCTTCCAACACAAAAGTCCACTGTACGAATGAACTTAAAAGTCTCTCTGCCGTGTATATTATTTGACCACCTGATCTGCCACCAGGACTGTATCCTTGATCCAATCAAGCTTAGGTTAGTTTTTCGGATCTCTTCATTATCCTCCTCAGTTGGCAGGATTCTCAAATCCTCCCAAACAACCGGGAGCCCACGTTTCAATAACCGCATCAAAGCAGATTTCACCACTTGCAGATCTATCGGCAAAACGCCACCAACAACTTGCATTGCCGCCGTCGACACGGTCCGGCATGTCCTTGTAATAATCATTAGAATTGCCCTTTGTGTTGCATTAAGATGTCTGACCACCACAGGCGATGTCACTTTCCTGAACCAAACAATTGCCCCATACGTAAGAATGGGGATACATACTGCCGAATACAGCGTATCAAGTATGGGCCTCCTGAGACCCCATTGTTCATGTGCCTGTCTTCTAAGGGTCAAAATATATTTAGTTAAATTTTTCCTTACACGTATAACGTGCGGAACAAATGTCAAATTACAATCAATAGTGACCCCAAGGTATTTGTGTTCTTTAACCATTTTTATATTTTTTCCATATATCTTGATTTGTGGTGGTCTGTGCAAATTTAATCTCCCCCTCACCAACATAGATCTGGTTTTGCGCTCAGATATTTTCAATTTGTTATTATTACACCAGTCCAAGAATTTGTTAATCACTATATTGGCATTATCCTCCAAGTCTTTCCTGGCGTTGCCCCGCACCAAGAAAGCCACATCGTCCGCATAGGCTATAACTTCGGTATCAGCACCATTCACTGTGTCTTCGAATTCGCGCAAAAACTTGTCGAGGCACCAATTCCAGGCGGCCGGGCCAAAAATTGAGCCCTGTGGGCATCCTCTCTTCACCTTATATCTAATCTCTTGGTAATTGTTACTGACACTAACGCTCCTTTTTTGGAAATAACTTCGAACAACCTTTATTATTTCAGAACTACAGCCTGAATCCACTAGTCTATTAATTATAGCCGGCCACCATAAATTGTCGAAAGCTCCAACGATATCGATAAAAATCACCAAAGCGTATTTACTATCCGTCCGGTTTATTTCATCCATAAGTCTAAGGAGAGCATCCTCCGTACCAACTCGCCGTTTGAACCCAAACTGTAGACGACTATCCATGTTGGCCTCATAGTAGTTATACTCAATTCTATTAATTAAAATACGCTCAAAAATCTTTGCCGTGACTGGCAAAAGCGCAATCGGCCTATAAGAGTTTATGTCCGTTTTGCTCAAATCAGCCCGCTTCGGGACAATGATCAAGTCCGCCGTCTTCCATTTTCTCGGGAAGGTCCCTTCTCTTAAGCATTTGTTATAAAGCACCAACAGCGCCCCCGCTCTGAATCGACAGAATCTCTTTATGACCTCAGGAGGAAAAAGGTCCATACCCGGGGCCCTACCGCTTTTCGTCTTCTTTAACGCTTCTCGGAGTTCACCTTCTGTGATATCTGCTTCCAAATTCAAATTGTTGTACTTATTATTGGCTAATCTAATTTCTTTTTGATAATCGTTTTCATGAGATTCCAAGTCCTGAGGAAAGAACTTTTCGCACAGAACCCGAATCGATTCTTCCCAGGTGTGAGTCACGTCTCCAGACGGTGTATTTAAACTACCTATCGTGATGTTTTTCTTTACTTTATTCCTGTTAATTTTGTGAAGCATACCCCAGGGGTCTCTATTTCCCTCTGATCTCACGAATTCTCTCCAGGAGGTCCTTTTAGCAATACGAATTTCCGTTGTGTAATCACGTTTAATTTGTTTAAATTTATTTTTACAATTTTCTATTAAATCTAATAGCCCCAGTCTGCGAGCCCGGCGCAACTGTCGGCCATACACAACAACTTCCTTCTTTAGTCTGTTCAACTTCTCAGACCACCAAGGGACACCCTGCGCAGCCCGCCTCCTGGCCGGAATCGTCTGTCTACATATTCTCCCCAGTGCTTCATTGAATAAGCCCAAAGCCCGATCGACACTCGAGGTCCGCATATGCTCAATAAATTCCTCCGAGAAGATCTCCTCGACCATCACTCCAAACCTATCCCAGTCGGCTCGCCTGAGGTTGTATCCTTCCCTTCTTCTACCCGGCAAGGGCAAACAATCTCGATCCTTTAGACTAAATGTGATCAAGCTATGGTCAGATGTTGTCCTCGAATCCTCCACACACCAATCCACCACATGTCTAATCATACTTGCGGTACTCAGGGTCACGTCAATATTAGATTCACCGTGTGTGCTAGAGAACGTAAAAACCTCCGATCGAACATTCAGCACTCTAAGGTCCCGTGCCAGAATTATTTCTTCCAGTCTTCTACCATTCTCGTCCGTGGATCCCGAGAACCAGCACCCAGACTTAGCGTTCGCGTCGGCGGTTATTATAACTTTTTGGCCTTCGACCTTACCTAGGATCCGTTCGAAGTCAATCATTACTCTCTCAAACGACACTGAGTATTGACAGTACATATTAATAACAAAAAACCTGAACCTATCATAACGAATCTCGATCAGCATGACGTGCTCACTCGGTCGGTGCTCTATAAGAAAACAATCCCAACTGCTTCGCGCAATGACAGCGACCCACGGCGTACTCCCGGCAGGGCTAAAAACGTTCAGCATCGGGGAATCATAACCACAGACCCTACCCTTAAACGAGTAGGGCTCCTGGACACAGACAATATCAACCTCACCCTGAACTAGCAATCCTCTAATTTCGGACGCAACTGCAATCGATCTCCCTGCATTGATTTGAGCGACCTTTACTTCCATTTTATTTTATTATAATAAAGGTCGATCTGTCTGATAAATTCAGGGCAGGTCTTACTGCGAAGACTATGGTTGACCTCCTTTCTTTTGAATCTCTGGCAGATCGGACACATAGGATTCTCCTTTCTAGGACATTCCGCACTAGCGTGCCCCGTATCCCCACAACTTTCGCAAACTTGTTTAGGTGCTGTGCAATACTTGGCAACATGCCCGTACGTATGGCATTTATAGCACCTAACAATATTTAAGTACTCCTTAACTCTATACGCCCGCCAAAGCATGAAAACTCTGCTGGCATCTAATATCTTTTTAAAAAATCTCCCCGGCAATTGCACAATCCAGTTGACTCTTCCCAAATTTTTTGTTTTATATGCATGTTTAAAAATTATTTCTTCCTTTAATTTAATTTTTTCCTCCTCATTCAACTCATCAAAATTCTTTTCTACAAAATCTGCCTTCAGCTCCTCAGCTTTAAGGTCCGCTTCCACCTCGTAAATTACAATGCAGGGATCGAGCTTTTTAGGCTCCGTAACACTGAGCCCAACACGACCGAAATCAACTTCCTTAATTTTTTCCACGTCTTCTCTGCTATTCACCTCTATCATCATTCCTTTATTTCTAAGCTGTCTAATGTTTTTAACTTTTAACTTCTTTCTCTGATTCATTAAAGCATCCGTTATTTCTTTTCCTAGTTCCACATTAGTTCTAGTATCTGCTTCATCCTTCGGTTTGATCAAAATAATTTCACTCTTAACAATTTCTTTTCCAGATTTACCAAACGGCAATCTAGCGCGAGGACCGCGCTCCCCGCCCACCGGAGCCGCTGCAACCTGCGCATAGGAAACTCTAACCGACTCAGATTCTCTAACCTTGATTTTCATCTTTTCTTTCTCTATCACTTCTCTTTGTAATCTAGTCTCCAGGATGGCCCATTTATCTAGAATATATCTGATAACATTCTTTGTCATTTTATTGGACTCATCGAATAAAAATTCCTCTAAGTTTTTTCTTTCACAATAAATCTCCTGCAGAACCGCGCTCAAATTTTCCATTTCTATATCGCCTACTACAAGATTCTCCTTATCTTTCTCAATATTTGTGACTTTCCTCCGCTTGGCTTTAGTTGGCGTAGAAGATGTTGACGCCTCACCCGCAAAAATAGACGAAGCTGAGCTACGTCTACTATGACCTCTAACTTGTGCCTCGGAAAGCATTTCGACATCGACACTACACTCCTCCAACTCACCCCTATCCCTCCCCGTTTGTTTTGTTTTTTTATTTTTAGATTCCATACTCGGTCCCACGCAAAGGTCGGAAAGGGTGGTCCACCGGGGCAGAGCCGCCTTACCCCGGTAAGGCTTAAATACAACCGGGTGCAGCCATGTTCCCGGAGGTTGGCCGCTAACGACTGGTGCACCCACCAGCCACGCTCCGGTGCAAAGTCCGGAACGCACCCCTTCGGCGCGCGCCATACCTTAGGGTGAGGGATTTTTTATAGAGGTTGTCATCCTCGCGGTCCGGCCGATTAAGGCAAGACCCCCGTTCCAGCGAAACATGACCACTGGTTTACGGTGTGCTAAGAGCTCGGGTACCTTGGGTTCGCTAAGACCCATACTGTGTCCGCCCTTGGATCGACCAAGGTCGACCCAAGGACAGACACAGCCCCTGAGGGGAGTAGATAGGGACAGATAGTGTCGGCATGTTGGTCGAGAGAACTACGCGCTGCGCCTCAGGGTTTCCCCTATAGCAGCTTTGCCAGCAAGATGTTGTTAGCGTTTGGGATACTTTCTATCGGCCACTGTCAGGGGAGCGGCGTGCGAAGTTGTGAGTGCACGCGGCTTGGAAAAACCCTGCTCTCGTCCGCGAGGATTCATTAAGCAAGTTGGATCTACCCGTGAGGGAGGCGGCTCGTTTAGTCAACCCTCCACGTCGCGAGCGACGGGGAGAGTTGTCCAGCGGGGACCACGAGGAGGTAGAGCCGCCAGCTTGCGCTTGATCCCAGCAGGTTGGCTTGCGCCGTTAAACCTCACCCACCACGGCGCGGAGGCGCCGCCTGCATTGGGGGTCGAGGTGTGTACAAATATGAAACACAGTATAATGACAGTATAATGAGAAAAAAAAAAAAAAAAAAAAAAAAAAAAAGGTCATCGCGCAGTTCGTCTGCTCCTTGTGCGGGGTGGGGATCGCGTATTAACAGAGGAGGTCCGCGGTTGAGTCGTGGCGGTTCGCGCTGTGTTTTCTGTCCATTCCTGTTCCTTTTTCCTGAGGATGAGTCTCGCGGTTTTGCTGAATTCTATGTAGTGGTCGTCTTCGGTTATGCGTCGGAGAGTGGGTGGCCATTGCTGACCAGCTCTTGTGGTAAGGGTCCGGAGGTCTTCCCGATCCCTTTCCCATCGACTGCACTCGAAAAGGACGTGAGCGGGTGTTTCTGCTATTTTGCCGCATTTGCAGAGGGAGCTGGGTGCGAGATTCATAGAATTCAGTTTGGCCGCGAAGTCTCCGTGTCCTGACAGGAATTGCGTTGTGTAGTGCGTCACTGGAAGAAACGGTCGCTCCAGTCTGTCCATTACGTTCGGGAAGATGTTGTGGGTGTGTCTACCGTCAGCGGAGTTGTCCCACCTGAGTTGCCATTCGGCAATCAGGGAGTTTGATATGAGTTTTGTCGCTTTTCGTGGATCTGAGTTCTCGGGGAATTGATGGCCATCGAGGCTGAAGGGGATTTGCTTCCTGATTTTGTATTTTAGGGCTGCTTGCCTTATTTTTAGGTCGATGGGGAGGGTTCCTGCTATGATTGGAAGGGCTTCCGTGGATACCGTTCTGTACGCTTTTGTGGTTCTGAGAAGTGCTGATCTTTGGGCTCTGAGGAGCTCTTTGATGGCAGATTTATTTAAGAGGTCATACCAGGCGGCTGCTGCGTACGTGGCGATTGGGACGAATAGTCCAGTGTAGAGAATGTTTAGGCACTTGGAGTCAAGGCCCCATTCTCTTCTGGCTACCGCGGCAAGAGAATTGAATTTTTGGGAGCATTTATTTTTTATTTGAATCGCGTGAGTGTTAATTTTGAGGCCGGTGTCGATATGAATGCCTAAATACTTGACTGTGTTTACGAGTTTCACTTGTTTCCCGTAGATCTTTATGTCGGGGGGTTTCTTTCCGTCAAGTTTGCCTTTTAGGAGTATCATCTCCGATTTTGAGGATGAGAGGGTCAGTTTTTCGTGATGACACCATTCCACGACCGCAGAGGCCGCGGCTTGTCCGCGGGTTCCCAGGTCGTTTCTGGAACTGGCGGGAGCTAGGATGAGGAGGTCGTCGGCATATGCCACGGCTTCGTGTCCTTGGCTTGCCAGGGTGGAGAGGAGGTCGTCGAACACGAGGTTCCATAAGCTAGGGCCTAGCATAGAGCCTTGTGGGCAGCCTCTGGAGACTGACTTACGGACTGAGCCGTGTTTACCTATAAGTGTGTCTTCCCTGTTTCTGAGGTAGTCAGCGATAACGTTGTATATATTGCTAGGACATTGTCTATTTTTTAGTTTGTGGAGGATGCTTGGCCAGCACACGTTGTCGAACGCTCCGGAGATGTCGAAGAGAAGGGCAAGTGTGTCGTAGTGGCGATGGGTTTGGTCAGTGAGTGCCCTGACGGTTAGGATGGCATCTTCCGTTGA
The DNA here is from genome assembly GCA_907165295.1 of Nomada fabriciana. Classification (NCBI taxonomy): domain Eukaryota; kingdom Metazoa; phylum Arthropoda; class Insecta; order Hymenoptera; family Apidae; genus Nomada; species Nomada fabriciana. The sequence goes on from OU015699.1 coordinate 3,138,748, forward strand.
TTTGCCTCGTTTGAAGCCAAACTGGCGGCTGGATGCAAATGGTGTATCATTGAAGAGACGGGAGAGTCGAAGGGCAAGAAGTTTTTCGAGGCATTTGCCGAGTATTGGAAGCAAGCAGATGGGTCTGTATGATGAGGTGAGGTTTTCGTCTTTTTCCGGGCCCTTCAGGAGAGCGCGTATGGAGCCAGTCTTCCATACCTTGGGAAAGATTCCCAGGGAGAGGCAGCTATTGAAGAGGGTATGGAGTTCCTCATGCAGGATACCGTATGAGGCTTTCAGGACCTCGACCTCGATTCCGTCGGGCCCCGGGGCCTTTCCGTTGTTTAAGCCGAAGACGGCGTTGTGGATTTCTGCTTCGGTGAATTCGTTTGCGTTCGGCGTGTCGGGGGGGGGGGGTGTCGCGGGTTTGTCTCATTGATTTTTGATCATCGGAGTAGTCGGCCGCGTCGTCCGGGACCAGGTTATTGAGCAGTTTTAAGGCAGATTGTTCCCAGGAGGTTTCTTCTCCGTGGGGGGAGGCGGCTAGAGCTTTTTCGGGAAGGATTTTCTGCATACGCAGTTTATATATTACTCCCCAAGGATTCGCGTTTCCCGCGTTGCTCGCGAAATCCTGCCAGCTGGTTTTCTTTGCCTTCTGTACTTCTGTTGTGTAGTGTCTTCTGGCCTGTGTGTATGTTTGTTTGTATCGCGCTTTTCGTGTCAAGTCCAGTTCCGACTGGAAGGCTTTCCGTGCCTTGTACGTTTTCTTTTTGAGGGTGGTCAGGGTTTCTGTCCACCATGGTACGGAGCGAGGATGTGACGTTTTCGTTTTAATAGAGGCATGGCAGGCGCGGATTATTGCGGACTGAAGGGAGGCGGCGGCTGAATCGATTTCCTCGGCGGAGTCGGTCCGAAGAGAGTTGCGTATGTTTTGCCTCTCTTTCAGGAGGGTTTCCTGGAATTTCTCCCAGTTCGCCTTTCTGACGTTGAAGCGAGGTTGCTGTGGGGTGTGAGCGGACGAGGGAGACGAGCTGAAGCTAAGGGTGAGCATATTGTGGTCGCTGGAGGTGAGGCCTTCTCTGACGCGCCAGTTCCGTATGTATGGGGTTGCTTGTGGCGTGGCCAGGGTAATGTCGATGCGCGTGCATCCTTTATGGGAGCGAAAGGTTGGTGGATTGCCGGGTTCATTCAACACGAGGAGGTTAGTTTCGGATATGGCATCCGAGAGTGCTTCCCCGCGCGTATCTGTAATTCTGCTGAACCAGAGTGCAGATTTCGCGTTCGCGTCAGCTCCGATGATCAATTTGGCGCGTGGTAGGTGGGCAACGATACGTTTGAGTTGATTAATGTATGGTTCTATCGCGTGTCTATGTTGAAAATACATGCTTACGAGGTATATTTTGCCGGAAGGGCTGGTGACCTCGATGCAGGTACAGTTGTCGTTGCTGAGGTATGGGATCTTTAGCACGGTTAGATTCGGGTTACGTATGTATATTGCGGCCATGGCGCTGGACCCGGGGGCCGAGCCACTTACGATGAGGGCGCGTGAACCGAAGCCGATAAAATTTCCCTTGGGGTTATACGGTTCCTGCATGAGAAGGATGTCGTAGTTGCGTTTGTCCATCTCCCTGGCCGTTTCCAGGGAGACGATTTGTGACCTCCTCATGTTAAGTTGGGCGATGTTAAGAGCTGGAGAGTCCGGGGAGTTATGGTTGTGTACCATAATCGATTCGCGAGAGAACCTGGTTTAATGCCGATATATATGCCGGGCAGGCGTTGCTTTTTATGCTGTGGTCGGGATTTTTCCCGGACCTCAGACAGGAGGCGCAGGTAGCGGGTTTGGATCTGTTGGGGCAGTTTTTGAACGCGTGGCCTTTTAAGGAGCAGTGTCCACATACCTCTGACTGCGCCTTGCAGTATTTCGTGGTGTGTCCATAGCCGTGGCACTTATAGCAGCGGGTTGCGGCGATGTAATCCTGAACTCTGCAGCAGTTCCATCCTATGTAAAGCCGCTCCTTTTGGATGAGAAGGTCCCTCGTTTCCTTGGAGGCTTCCAGGATTATGTTGCATTTCTCTTTCTGCCTGTCGCCCGTCCTGAAGGCAACCTTGAGCTGTTTGCTTGCTGAGTTCTTCTGGGGACCAGTGAGGTTCTGGTCGATGATGGCACTGAGGATGGCTTCGTTGCTGTCGGCCTGTGGTACTTCGTATATTATTAGTCGCGGGTTCCTCTTCTCGGGGGCCCCTACGACGAATCCAGCCGCTCGTAGCTTCTCGTTGGACATCAGGTTTCCTATGTCCTCTTTTCTTGTGGTCTCGAGCAGAGTAGATAGGGACAGAGGGAATCTCGTTAATCCATTCATGCGCGTCACTAATTAGATGACGAGGCATTTGGCTATGTTACTTTATTGTATTTAAGGAATACAATATTAGTCCAGTGTATATGTCGACTAGATACTAGAAGGCCCACTGGTAGGCAATTAATGGACTGGATTCATATATTGTCTATTATCATAAAATTTAAAAGATAAGTTATGTTGTTAAAATCCGTTAAGAGATAATGAATAAGTTATAATACTAATAATGTATAAATTAAAAATTGTAATATAATGTATAGATGTAAATTGTTATATCAAGTCACGGATAATTATAAGTATAAATGTATGATATTATAAGGCTTAGTTGTTGATTTAAATATATATATGTCATCCGATATAATTGCGTGTGATTAATATTACTTAAGTCCGTAGGTTGTATTCGTGCTATAAGGCTAGGCGAATATAAAGTGGAAGTAAAGGAGGACATAGATAGGCACTCACGCGCGTGCGACTAGTAATAACAAATAAATTAGTTGCGCACACACCACCATTAGCGCACACACCATACATCTAACTCACCAGCCGCACACCGCTCAACCCACTATGTCCTTCTCTTCTTCCTAGATCGCCACACGTGTGCCATGAAATACCGATGTATAGAGGAACCATAACGCAGGACGTTACAAGCAATAATTCGCTGGAGATAGTTTGGGAGTTTAAACGTGCGCCAGATTATATCATTTGATGGAGGCCAACATCCCCTTGCTCCAACCACAAATGGAAAAACTTGAGGTCGCTTTAGCAGGTTATATTTGAGCCTCACATTATCTAGGATTTCTGGTAGGTTATACTTGTCACGTTTTAGGTAAGCTGCATCCAGGAGACTGTTTTTAAACTCCCAAACGACCGTAGTTTCTATGATAGTGCCTATTTTATTCCTATTATCTATAACTAAAAGGTCTGGAATATATCTATTGTCTCTAGTGTGTACTCTAGGGGCCTCCTGAACGTTCAGACCTGTCTTCCTCAAATAATTGGCCAGGTCTTGAGTGACCCTGTCGTGTCGTTGGATACGCTGGTAGTGCGTGACAGGGCACCATTGTAAGATGTGTGAGAGCGTCTCTCTCCTGCCGACACAGGTCGGATACCTGCATTGTGCGGACTGTGCATTGATGTAGGGAGCGCCGCCTGTGGGTAGAAGACCAATACGCAGTTGTATTGCTCGTATATAATCCCTGCCGGACCTGAAGGGGGGTGGATCTAAAATCCAGCTATTGGCTGCAAGGGAACCATATTTCAGGCCATTCCCAAGGGCCGATTGGTGGAGAGCAGTTGCCCAGTGTCGAGAGACGGCAGAGCGTGTAGGTGGTAGGCTCTGGCATATAACATTAAGCTTTCGCATTAAGCGCTGGAAGGAGGGCGTCTGGAAAGCCGCCTCGAAGTCCGGATCTCTTTGCGTACTAATGCGCTGCAACCGACGGCGATATATGGTGCCTATTTGATGCCTCATACAAGGAATAGACAAGCCTCCGTCCCTTATGTTAGCATACAAAAACGCCGAGGGAGTCGTAATCGGGAGGTGTAAAGTGGCCTTCACGAACCGTTTAATGAGACGATCGATGAAGGTCAATTTCCCGGCAGTGATATCGGAGGATTGGTTGCAGTACAGTAGTCTTGGGACTAGATACCGATTTAAAATGAACAGTTTTTGCCATGGTCGTAAAGCGGCACGATGTAAGCGATCCAGCATATCCTCTAAGTTGGAGGTAGAGGGAGCAATCATGCCGTGCTGGTGATAATTATGACCCAGATATTTTAGTTGCTCCTGGACTTTTAGCGTTGGAATTGCTTTATCATTGATGCTGAAACGGGAACGGGTATCAACCGCAACCCGCTTGGAGCCTATGACGCGCGTTAACTGGAGCGCTCGGCATTTAGCTGGATTGACCTCCATATTTGTTCTGTTTAAGAAGGTATGTAGTTTGTGGAGGTGTTCCCTCATACCGTACACAGAGTTGCTGAACAGCACAATGTCATCCGCGAATAAAAGGCAGCCAATCTTAGTTGAACCCAATCTGACGCCGTCGGCCGGACAAATCGATGAAATTAAATTGTCCATTACGATATTAAATAGGATTGGGCTGTCCGTATCTCCTTGGCGCACCCCTCTTTTAATTTTAATAGGTGAACTTCTTTGTCTATGGCATTCAATAATAGTGTCTACCTCTCTATACGTCGACATTACATAGTTGACAGTGTGATCGTCAACACCCTTTGCAATCAAGGCTTGTTCAATGGCTAGGGGATGTATTTTATCAAAGGCCTTAGACAAATCGATAGATACGACATATAGAGGATTGCCATTATTTCGATGTTCTCGTACTATGGTATCGAGGATGGTAAAACTGGTCATGATCCCATCTCCTGGTGTAAATCCTCTCTGAGCGTAGTGTAGTTTAACGTTTTCAGAGAGACGGGCTGCTAAGATTTTATGCAGAAGGCGTGTGAATAAAGAAGATATTGTGATTGGGCGCCAATTGGAGACTTTAGACAAGTCACCCTTCTTAGGGATCAAGACCGTTCTATTCCGTTTAAATATAGAAGGGGTGCGACAGAGACCGAATACCAGATTCAATAGACCGACCAGGTCGGACATATCAGTGTTTCTCAAGTCCTCTCTCTTAATCCCATCTGGGCCGCAAGCTGATTGCTTTAACCGACGAAGTGTTAATTCCGTTTCTCTGAAGGAGATAGGGTAATTTAGCGGAATGGTTTCATTAGGCCGACCAGAGAGGGGGCCAGAATATACAGGACATTCCTCGAAAATAGAATGATATTCTTTTTCGATCTCCTCCATTGTTGGGAATGCGGCGGCATTCAGGTCTTTCTGATCTAAAATTGCGTGCGCCAGTTGGGTGGGATTTCGTGCAAACATACGCTGATAGTTGCTGAAGGTGGCCGACCTGACTGAGGCCCGGTTCTGCCTGCGTTTCTTATTGTTATTCTTAATACCCTTATCGTTATTCTTATATTTATTATATTTATTATATCTATTGTTATGCTTATTATGTACCTTATTGTTATTGTTATTATTGTTATTATTACGGTTGTTATTAGGATTATTATTACTATTTATGTTACTGTTATGGTGTAATGAGGCAATATTATGAATTATCATAGAAAACATTGTGTCAATGTCTGAAAAGGATTGGTCGCCCAGCACCGCATTTATGAGGGCCTGGACGTCATTAGTACACGAGGGAAGTAGTTCTTTTAAATATGTACATATATCTGCGTTTTGTATATGATTGCATGTCTTGTTGGCCAATGTTCCATTAGGGGAGAGGTCCAGGTTTCTATCGCATATAGTAGTGGGATTTTGGGTAATAAGGGTATTCCATGGCGCTATTGTGTCTATGTGCTGGAGACGGAGGCGTGGAGAGCGTAGCCGGGTGTTATCCGCTCTGGAGGTAGAGGGTACCGTTGAGGAGGGTGATAGACCTGAAGAGACTTCTGTAATTAAAGCTTGCAAACAAGTTTTGTAGGATGGTTTCTGGCGCTGCTTTTTAATGGCCTCCGCCGTGCGACCAGGGTGAAGACTCGCTAGTCGAATATTTATTTCTCCCTGAGGCAGACTGGGAGGCAGTTGTGTTTCCAACCGGGCGAGTTGTTTGTACTCAGCTAACGTCCATTTAGCTCTGCTGGATGGAGCTCTCTTTTCTGTTAATGCGACATCCTCCGCGTTGTAAATCGCGGGATGCGCGCGTTTAACATGTTGCCTGAGTCCGGCATAAGACTTATAGCACGAGGGACAATTCTCGCAGTGGTATGTGCCATCGCTTCTAGGAGGAGGTCTATTGCAGCGCCGTATATGTTGCTTCCTCTACGCCAGGGTTCTCGGTAATAGGCTTATACAACAACTAGGGCAACTAGAGTATTCTAAAACGTCGTTCGAAACTATATTTACATTTAAATCTAAGTCGGTATTTACATCTATGTCTAAGTCTAAATCTAATTCTAAATCTAAATCCATCCGTGAACCGACGGGATATCCATGAGACGTCGCCGGGTCGTCAACAGAAGAGCAATCGGGGTTCCGAGGCTTCTTTGGGTTTTCGGTAGCAATAATAGAGTGGAGCAGAGCTCCGGGATAGCCGTAGGCTGCTAACCCTTGGTATCCCTGACATAATGTCGTGGGCTTACGCCCGTTTCGGCCGGCTTCGTTAATTGGGACCAGGCACAGAAGGGGTCCCTTTTTCCAGAGCCACGTAGCCTTGCCTAAGGGCTGGACGTGAAGTTCGGCCTTGGGGAGGGTTTCCAGACGGAACAGAAGCGAGCTGGTCCCGAGCCTCCGTCCCCTGACCCCAGCATCCCCCATTAGACTCAGGGAGTAACCGGCAAGGTAGAAGTCCAGTTGCTCCCCATTCGCGGTTGAGCCTCTTAGCCGGGGTTTCGGATTTCTCCATCGACCCCGTTACCGGCAGGCACCTATAGGAGGTGGGCAACAACCGCTTGGTAGGGAGAGGCTAACGGACCCAATAAAGGGTCTGTAAGACGCATCACCTACCCAGTAACTATGGCCCTTAAGAGAGTCATAGTTACTCCCGCCGTTTACCCGCGCTTTCTTGAATTTCTTCACGTTGACATTCAGAGCACTGGGCAGAAATCACATTGCGTCAACACCCGCGGGGGCCATCGCAATGCTTTGTTTTAATTAGACAGTCGGATTCCCCTAGTCCGTGCCAGTTCTGAGCTGAGCGTTGAATGGCGGCCGAAGAGAACGACCACGACGGAAAATCCGTCACGGAAGCCTCGCAGCAAGGAAGATCCGCGGGAGGCCAAGGCACGGGACCGAGCTCGGATCCCGGTTTCGCACTGATGCGTCCGTTCACCTCGCACAGGCCCGGCACGTCGGCCAAACCCACTTCCCGACCAAGCCCGACACGCCCCGCTCCTCAGAGCCAATCCTTATTCCGAAGTTACGGATCCAATTTGCCGACTTCCCTTACCTACATTAATCTATCGACTAGAGGCTCTTTACCTTGGAGACCTGCTGCGGATATGGGTACGAACCGGCGCGACACCTCCACGTGGCCCTCTCCTGGATTTTCAAGGTCCGAGGGGAAGATCCGGACACCGCCGCAACTGCGGTGCTCTTCGCGTCCCAAACCCTATCTCCCTGCTAGAGGTTTCCAGGGAACTCGAACGCTTATACAGAAAAGAAAACTCTTCCCGGATCTCCCGACGGCGTCTCCAGGTCATTTTGGGTTACCCCGACGAACTCTCTCACGAGGGCCCGATTGGTATGCGGTTCCGCTGCCGGGTTCCGGAATAGGAACCGGATTCCCTTTCGCCCGACGGGTGTGTTTCTCTATCATATCGTTATATGTTTTAGGACACCTCATCTACATAGGATTTCTCTTAGGGCTTAGGATCGACTGACTCGTGTGCAACGGCTGTTCACACGAAACCCTTCTCCACGTCAGTCCTCCAGGGCCTCGCTGGAGTATTTGCTACTACCACCAAGATCTGCACCGACGGCGGCTCCAGGCAGGCTCACGCCCAGACCCTTCTGCGCACACCGCCGCGACCCTCCTACTCGTCAGGGCTTCATGGAGGACGGCCACCCGAGGGCGACGCGTCCCTCCCCACTTGCCGCTGACGGCGGAGTATAGGCGCGACGCTTCAGCGCCATTCATTTTCAGGGCTAGTTGCTTCGGCAGGTGAGTTGTTACACACTCCTTAGCGGATACCGACTTCCATGGCCACCGTCCTGCTGTCTTAAGCAACCAACGCCTTTCATGGTATCCCATAAGCGTCGACTTAGGCGCCTTAACTCTGCGTTTGGTTCATCCCACAGCGCCAGTTCTGCTTACCAAAATTGGCCCACTTGGCACTCTGATCCAAAATCTCGTGGCTTCATGTTTCAAGCAAGCCAGAGATCTCACCCATTTAAAGTTTGAGAATAGGTTGAGGTCGTTTCGGCCCCAAGGCCTCTAATCATTCGCTTTACCAGATGAGACTCGCACGCGTTCACAGAGGAACGAGCGAGTGCCAGCTATCCTGAGGGAAACTTCGGAGGGAACCAGCTACTAGATGGTTCGATTAGTCTTTCGCCCCTATACCCAGTTCCGACGATCGATTTGCACGTCAGAATCGCTACGGACCTCCATCAGGGTTTCCCCTGACTTCGTCCTGACCAGGCATAGTTCACTATCTTTCGGGTCCCAACGTGTACGCTCTAGGTGCGCCTCTTCTCGCAATGAGAACGAAACGCCCCGGGAGTGCGAGGCCGCATCGTAACGCGGCCCATCCTCCCTAGGTCGACGCTGAGGCCGACCTTCACTTTCATTTCGCCTTTAGGTTTATGCATCCCAATGACTCGCGCACATGTTAGACTCCTTGGTCCGTGTTTCAAGACGGGTCCTGAGAGTACCCAAAGCAGTAGCGTCGCCGACCGGTAATTCGAAGCTTGGCCAGTCCGAGGACACCGCCTGCTAACAGCTGGTCAGGCCCGGGGACGACACCGGGTCCGCGCCTCCGGGTTAAACTGACCTAGCTTGCGGCGGGCCTGACGCACATACATTCAGAGAATGGATTGGTTGCGGCCCGATACCGTGCGAGTACCGTCGTGCAGCCGGCCAGGCGACCGAGGGTCTGACACGCGTTACCATAAGGCGACGCGGCAGGCGCCCACTCGGGCCGTAGACCGACACACAACGGGTCGCGACGTTCTACTAGGGGAGAAGTGCACGACTACGTTACCGGAACATTCAGGCCGAAGGCGGCGTGCCCCTGCGATGTAACCACGAGGGCACATTCGGAGCATCGCGCGCCAACGGGAGCCAGCCTCGTTGACGATGAATCTCCCCATTCGATCTTTTGGGTTTCTCAGGTTTACCCCTGAACGGTTTCACGTACTCTTGAACTCTCTCTTCAAAGTTCTTTTCAACTTTCCCTCACGGTACTTGTTCGCTATCGGTCTCGTGGTCGTATTTAGCCTTAGATGGAGTTTACCACCCACTTAGGGCTGCACTCTCAAGCAACCCGACTCTAAGGAGAGATCCTCCCGAAACGCGTACCGGTCGCTACGGGCCTGGCACCCTCTGCGGGTAAATGGCCCCATTCAAGATGGACTTGGACGCGGTTCGACGCCACGGGATAAACGGATCCTCCCGAACACTACATTTCCCGGCGGCAGTACCGCGGGATTCAGTGCTGGGCTAATTCCTGTTCGCTCGCCGCTACTAAGGAAATCCTTGTTAGTTTCTTTTCCTCCGCTTAGTAATATGCTTAAATTCAGCGGGTAATCTCGCCTACTCTGAGGTCGTCTTGATACGTTATCGAGAAGTGTACCGCAAGGTACAAAAAAAAAAAAAAAGAAAAAAGAAGAACGGAAAAAAAAAATGGAAAAAAAATCGCGCGAGACACACGCTAGACATCCAATATAAATTCTAAACCGGGTACTTTTAACGTCCGTCCACTTGCGATAGCAGGATATAATTATCTCCTTGCCTTTCACATTTCGGGGACTGGACGACCGGTTTTGGATGCGCGGTCTCGGCGATCGGCAAAACTAAGGGACGCAAACCCGGGGCGACCAATTTTACATCGTCCATATATATTTATCTGATATGTTCGAGAGGGCCTCGCCAACGAGTATCCGATGTTCTCTGGTTCGGTTCACGCGTCGTCCCGTCTGTAAGAATGATTTTGTTTTCCTCTTCCCTTCAACTCCACCTCGGCACAACACGAACGCTCCACCCTACGACGACACACTTTCGTTCGAGACTCCGATCGGTCGAAGACGCCCACAATCGGGGTACAGAAACGTCGGAAGCAGAGCGCTAACTCGAAAACACGCGTAGGCAAGCTCCGAAGCACGGTTGGCGAAACGCGCGGACTTATCGCACGAACGTGGCTGGGTGGTCAACGGCGCGGCGGGCAGAGAGGCTGAGAGAGAGATATAGTGAGTGACAGGCGAGACGACGGGGAATCGTTCATCCCGTTGCAGTACTCGTGTGGAACTGTCTTCTCTCATTCTCTCTCTCTCACTTTCCTCTCTCGACAACCGCACGGCGCGCATCGACCGACATCCCAATCATCAGCGTTCTAGGATACCGCTGCGTAAAACACCACCCGTACAGGGAGACCTGGCACTAGGTGTGACCGAGGCACGTCAAACTTCCAACGACGACCCGCTCGATATGTGTGCATATCGACGCAAGAGTATATTATATGGTGTGTCCGTCTGTATAGGTATTGCGAACGGTGCCAAGGAGAACAGAAAAGATTCTCAACCATTCAATAACGACGGGGAAGGTGAAACACCACCTCCCAAAAGATACCTGGGGCCCTCTTGTGTATAACGAACATCAGGGACGATCCGGTCGCGCTCCTTCGAGCCCTTCCGTTCTGCCGTGCTCTTTTTCCAAATTTCATTCTCCTCAATTTCCTCTCTTCTCTCTCTTTATTATTTTCCTTTACTTCTCTCTCACGGACAGAGTTTCAATTTCGCCATGGAAATCTGTTCTCTCGGTCGCGCGAAAGGATTCGTTTCGGGCGACGTCGGGAGCGCGGTCTTTAAATACGTTTGCATCCAGGACAAAGCGACCTCTTAATGAAGTCGCAGGGCACCGGGACCAAACGCCCGCGACAAACGCCGACGAACGTCCAACAATCGCTCGTACGTCGCGAAAGTCTCAACGTTCCCCACTTTATTATCATCATCTCCTTTCCTTCCAAACGCCCGAAACCTGTAACGTTCTACGCGAACGACGGCGGGGATCCATCGGAATGGGAAAAGAAACGGGGGTTCACGTGAGCGAACGCAACGCAAGCAGTATTTAGTTACGTAAACGACCCTCAGCCAGGCGTGGTCCAGGATTTGGAATCCGTGGACCGCAATGTGCGTTCGAAATGTCGATGTTCATGTGTCCTGCAGTTCACACGTTGACGCGCAATTAGCTGCGTTCTTCATCGACCCACGAGCCAAGTGATCCACCGTTCAGGGTAATCGTATATAATTTTATTCATATTGTGTTTTTTGTTTCAATCCCTCTGGTACTTCGTTTCGAAATAAACACAGACCCTACGCAACCCGCCAGCGCGCGCGTGAAGCGAGGGCGTCGCCAACGTCTCGAGGTTCGCATAGGACACCCCATAAGAGACGAAAATTTTTGACGACACGATACGGTCCAATGACGAAGCACGCCGGGAGACGCTGACGCGTGTCCCCGACGGCCGGGCGAAGAGTACATTATGTTAAATGAACCGTCGAATGTCACGGGGTCGAGGGAAACGGCGGGAGATTTCCCGACACTAGTGTATCCTTCGACTCGCCGCGCGACTTCGAGAACGCACGCGATATCGGCGCGCAGCGCCCTTGGTTCGATGATCACGGTCCCCTTTGACGGGAGAATATTTATCTTGTTGTCGAGGAAGGGGTCGGGCGAAACACGCTGCCTCGGATAGCCTCGAGTCGGTCTTGCATCCCAATTATTCCGTAAAAGAGAATCGACGACGGACGAGATAGGACGGGCGCGTTCCCTCTTCCTCCACGTTCGTCGATCGAATTCTCCTCGTTTAAACGGCACAGGTGTCCGACGCACGAGCTGCGAGTGTTACCAAAGCCGGTTCCATCTATACTCCCGAAGCACCACTTCCTCTCCTACAATTTTTCATTCTCTTCCGCCTTCGGATACACATGATGTATCGTAACCTTTATATAACGGGCGCACATCAACGCCGATGCGTGTAATGCGATTTTCGTTCCAGGTTACCCGATCCGTGCACTATACAAATCTGGCACGGTTTCGTCTTCAATTGGACGCAAAATTTCCTTCACCGAGAGACAACGGCGAGGAGCACGCAACCCACGGGGCGATATTTCCCTCGGTAAAAAGAAACAAAAAGGAAAAGAAGAGAAGGAAAAGCGTTCGACAAATGTATTCCCTTTCTCCCCTATCTATCCTTCTGTCCTTCGCCAAGGTACTTACCGGCGCTCGCGCTGGAAGAGATCCTCGATGCGTGTCCCCTGTGAAAGGAACTCGGGAAACGTATACACGATCGGGACAAGAGGCAGGCGAAGAACGGTCTCTCTGAAACGCTCTCGTTTCTGGTCTCGTCTCACTCTCGGCTCGTCCCCAATCTGACACGGGGCATTGCGTACTCTCTAAACGTATCGGAAGTATTATAGAACGGCGGGTCGGTGTCGACCTCACGCAAGCGTCCTTTTAAAACTTCTCACGAAAACGTCGCGATAATACACGTTCATCCCGTTGCCGTGGAGGGCGAGAAGAGACGTCGCAGAATTCGAACTGGATCAGTCGGCCGCTTCGTCTGAACTTGAAATCCGAAAGGGTTCCCGGTTTCGACGCTTCTTATGACCTCGGCGGGCCAACGTCGATCGGTCAACGGACGGGAGGACAAAGTCTCCGCGCGTAAGCCGTGTGTCGTCGACGACGGTGCCGAGGCTCGTTCGATTTCGTTTTTCATTTGTTCGTTCGATATAGTTATGCTATCGGACGGTTTCTTTTCATTCTTTCTAATCTTGTAAGCCATGATGATTAGATATTATTTTTCGTGTGTGTCTTTCAGTGTTATTTCATTCGTTAATGATCCTTCCGCAGGTTCACCTACGGAAACCTTGTTACGACTTTTACTTCCTCTAAATGATCAAGTTTGGTCATCTTCCCGGTAACATCGGCAATGCTTCGGCATTGGCCGCGCACCAGTCCGAAGACCTCACTAAATCATTCAATCGGTAGTAGCGACGGGCGGTGTGTACAAAGGGCAGGGACGTAATCAACGCGAGCTTATGACTCGCGCTTACTGGGAATTCCTCGTTCATGGGGAATAATTGCAAGCCCCAATCCCTAGCACGAAGGAGGTTCAGCGGGTTACCCGGGCCTTTCGGCCAGGGAAAACACGCTGATTCCTTCAGTGTAGCGCGCGTGCGGCCCAGAACATCTAAGGGCATCACAGACCTGTTATTGCTCAATCTCGTGCGGCTAGAAGCCGCCTGTCCCTCTAAGAAGATTTGTTTGTACGTTGGTAGTAAAAACCCTCCGACCGAAGCCGGGGGCCTTCGAGATACCATAAGATACGTCTATTTAGCAGGCTAGAGTCTCGTTCGTTATCGGAATTAACCAGACAAATCGCTGCACCAACTAAGAACGGCCATGCACCACCACCCACCGAATCAAGAAAGAGCTATCAATCTGTCAATCCTTCCGGTGTCCGGGCCTGGTGAGGTTTCCCGTGTTGAGTCAAATTAAGCCGCAGGCTCCACTCCTGGTGGTGCCCTTCCGTCAATTCCTTTAAGTTTCAGCTTTGCAACCATACTTCCCCCGGAACCCAAAAGCTTTGGTTTCCCGGAAGCTGCCCGCCGAGTCATCGGAGGAACTTCGGCGGATCGCTAGGTGGCATCGTTTATGGTTAGAACTAGGGCGGTATCTGATCGCCTTCGAACCTCTAACTTTCGTTCTTGATTAATGAAAACATTTTTGGCAAATGCTTTCGCTTCTGTCCGTCTTGCGACGATCCAAGAATTTCACCTCTAACGTCGCAATACGAATGCCCCCATCTGTCCCTATTAATCATTACCTCGGGGTTCCGAAAACCAACAAAATAGAACCGAGGTCCTATTCCATTATTCCATGCACAGAGTATTCAGGCGAAGGTAGCCTGCTTTGAGCACTCTAATTTGTTCAAAGTAAACGTACCGGCCCACCTCGACACTCAGTAAAGAGCACCGCGATGGGATATTAGTTGGACCGCCCGCAAGGAGCTAAGCCCACCGGTAGGACGTACCACATAATGCCAGTTAAACACCGCGAGCGGTGAACCGACACTGTGACACACAGATTCAACTACGAGCTTTTTAACCGCAACAACTTTAATATACGCTATTGGAGCTGGAATTATCGCGGCTGCTGGCACCAGACTTGCCCTCCAATTGGTCCTCGTTAAAGGATTTAAAGTGTACTCATTCCCATTACGGGGCCTCGGATGAGTCCCGTATCGTTATTTTTCGTCACTACCTCCCCGTGCCGGGAGTGGGTAATTTGCGCGCCTGCTGCCTTCCTTGGATGTGGTAGCCGTTTCTCAGGCTCCCTCTCCGGAATCGAACCCTGATTCCCCGTTACCCGTTACAACCATGGTAGGCGCAGAACCTACCATCGACAGTTGATAAGGCAGACATTTGAAAGATGCGTCGCCGGTGCTATTAGACCATGCGATCAGCACAAAGTTATTCAGAGTCACCAAAGCAAACGATGGACGAACGGAAGACCGTCCGCCACCGATTGGTTTTGATCTAATAAAAGCGTTCCTTCCATCTCTGGTCGGAACTCTGGTTTGCATGTATTAGCTCTAGAATTACCACAGTTATCCAAGTAAATGTGGGTACGATCTAAGGAACCATAACTGATTTAATGAGCCATTCGCGGTTTCACCTTAATGCGGCATGTACTGAGACATGCATGGCTTAAGCATATGACTACTGGCAGGATCAACCAGGGAGCTGCTTCGTGCAAGATACATCATACGCGTACGTACAATGCTCTTTACGCAACTCTACAATTTCGTTATCGACGTCGTCGGCTCTCGTAGAGGACCGATCGACGAGGCATAATCGTGTTCTTAAATAATTCTGCGTTGTTTCCATAATTAAATTTTTGCCTGCCAACGCTACATATAATGTAAAATATGTATCCGGTATAAATACCATTGGTAACCTTCCTCTCCTCGTGCAAAAGTGCCTCAGCAACTTTAGCACGCCCAAATTTATATAAATTTCATTACATCGCCAATAGACGAGAAAATTTCATTTTTACTTCCTATCGCTCGAAGCGGAAGAGTTGATGCTCAGTTAGTACGAGTATAACGCCGCAGCGAAGATACAAGTCACCTGCGCCTTCCTTTGGACGCTCGCCACTACAGGGCCATTCGGTCTATGACACCGACCCGTGGCAATGCTGTACAGAGAGTAATTCGTCAACGTACGTGCAGACGACGAAAATTGCCTTTAGGCACGATGGAATAACATATTCCGAACACCGGTGAACTGTATCTCAGCCGAGGCCGTAGTACAGACACGCGATGCAACGCTCCAGCCGTTCGTACTTTTCGGTACGTTCGCCGGCTACCTCTCTCTTATAGGTACGGAACGGCCCCTGGGGACGCCGGCGCCGCACGGTCTTACGCACGGGACCATACGGGGCAAACCCGTCGTAACGGGGGGATATTCGCACAAGTTTTTAACAAGCTCGCCAATTACAAAACAACCGTTAATAACATTGCTCCCGCGGATAAACATTGCTAATTTACATATTTAACAAAAAAAAATTTTTTTTCAATTCTCGACTTCTAAGTGCCAGCGGCGTATTGTTTGGACACTTCGGACAGTAAACTGCCAGCGGCGTATTGCTTCGTCTACGTCGACTTCTAAGTGCCAGCGGCGTATTGTTTGGACACTTCGGACAGTAAACTGCCAGCGGCGTATTGTTTTGTCCCTGTTACCACCTAACTTCCAGCGGCATATTGCTTAGTCTACGTCGACTTCTAAGTGCCAGCGGCGTATTGTTTGGCCACTTCGGACAGTAAACTGCCAGCGGCGTATTGTTTTGTCCCTGTTGCCAGCAAACTTCCAGCGGCGTATTGCTTCGTCTACGTCGACTTCTAAGTGCCAGCGGCGTATTGTTTGGCCACTTCGGACAGTAAACTGCCAGCGGCGTATTGTTTTGTCCCTGTTGCCAGCAAACTTCCAGCGGCGTATTGCTTCGTCTACGTCGACTTCTAAGTGCCAGCGGCGTATTGTTTGGACACTTCGGACAGTAAACTGCCAGCGGCGTATTGTTTTGTCCCTGTTACCACCTAACTTCCAGCGGCGTATTGCTTAGTCTACGTCGACTTCTAAGTGCCAGCGGCGTATTGTTTGGACACTTCGGACAGTAAACTGCCAGCGGCGTATTGTTTTGTCCCTGTTGCCAGCAAACTTCCAGCGGCGTATTGCTTCGTCTACGTCGACTTCTAAGTGCCAGCGGCGTATTGTTTGGACACTTCGGACAGTAAACTGCCAGCGGCGTATTGTTTTGTCCCTGTTACCACCTAACTTCCAGCGGCGTATTGCTTAGTCTACGTCGACTTCTAAGTGCCAGCGGCGTATTGTTTGGCCACTTCGGACAGTAAACTGCCAGCGGCGTATTGTTTTGTCCCTGTTGCCAGCAAACTTCCAGCGGCGTATTGCTTCGTCTACGTCGACTTCTAAGTGCCAGCGGCGTATTGTTTGGCCACTTCGGACAGTAAACTGCCAGCGGCGTATTGTTTTGTCCCTGTTGCCAGCAAACTTCCAGCGGCGTATTGCTTCGTCTACGTCGACTTCTAAGTGCCAGCGGCGTATTGTTTGGACACTTCGTGGGAGACAATTCGTGGGAGATGGCAACATCGCCGGTGAAATACCACTACTTTCATCGTTTCTTTACTTACTCGGTTGGGCGGAGCGCGTGCGCCGAGGTTTCGACCCGGTTGTCACGGTGTTCTAGAGCCAAGCGTGTAAGAGTGGCGTGAAGGCTTCGTGCCGATCGTCGACAATACTCCCGCGTGATCCGATTCGAGGACACTGCCAGGCGGGGAGCCGCTTCCACAAGATCCGCTTCCGAACGGCAGGTTCGGGCCTGTAGAGATACCGACGTGACGGGGTGGCAACCCGCCGCATCGGGGAGCCCTGGGGCTCCAGCCTCCCCCGGACGTCCGAGAAAATCTCGGACGCCGACCCACTCCGGCCCTAAGGCGGGGGGCAGGCACATGGGTCCGAGGACCCTTGGAGTGGGCCAACTCGGGTAAGTCGGGGTCGTCAATCCCGTCACCAGCGTGTACTGGTGACCTGCCTTAAGAGAGTCATAGTTACTCCCGCCGTTTACCCGCGCTTTCTTGAATTTCTTCACGTTGACATTCAGAGCACTGGGCAGAAATCACATTGCGTCAACACCCGCGGGGGCCATCGCAATGCTTTGTTTTAATTAGACAGTCGGATTCCCCTAGTCCGTGCCAGTTCTGAGCTGAGCGTTGAATGGCGGCCGAAGAGAACGACCACGACGGAAAATCCGTCACGGAAGCCTCGCAGCAAGGAAGATCCGCGGGAGGCCAAGGCACGGGACCGAGCTCGGATCCCGGTTTCGCACTGATGCGTCCGTTCACCTCGCACAGGCCCGGCACGTCGGCCAAACCCACTTCCCGACCAAGCCCGACACGCCCCGCTCCTCAGAGCCAATCCTTATTCCGAAGTTACGGATCCAATTTGCCGACTTCCCTTACCTACATTAATCTATCGACTAGAGGCTCTTTACCTTGGAGACCTGCTGCGGATATGGGTACGAACCGGCGCGACACCTCCACGTGGCCCTCTCCTGGATTTTCAAGGTCCGAGGGGAAGATCCGGACACCGCCGCAACTGCGGTGCTCTTCGCGTCCCAAACCCTATCTCCCTGCTAGAGGTTTCCAGGGAACTCGAACGCTTATACAGAAAAGAAAACTCTTCCCGGATCTCCCGACGGCGTCTCCAGGTCATTTTGGGTTACCCCGACGAACTCTCTCACGAGGGCCCGATTGGTATGCGGTTCCGCTGCCGGGTTCCGGAATAGGAACCGGATTCCCTTTCGCCCGACGGGTGTGTTTCTCTATCATATCGTTATATGTTTTAGGACACCTCATCTACATAGGATTTCTCTTAGGGCTTAGGATCGACTGACTCGTGTGCAACGGCTGTTCACACGAAACCCTTCTCCACGTCAGTCCTCCAGGGCCTCGCTGGAGTATTTGCTACTACCACCAAGATCTGCACCGACGGCGGCTCCAGGCAGGCTCACGCCCAGACCCTTCTGCGCACACCGCCGCGACCCTCCTACTCGTCAGGGCTTCATGGAGGACGGCCACCCGAGGGCGACGCGTCCCTCCCCACTTGCCGCTGACGGCGGAGTATAGGCGCGACGCTTCAGCGCCATCCATTTTCAGGGCTAGTTGCTTCGGCAGGTGAGTTGTTACACACTCCTTAGCGGATTCCGACTTCCATGGCCACCGTCCTGCTGTCTTAAGCAACCAACGCCTTTCATGGTATCCCATAAGCGTCGACTTAGGCGCCTTAACTCTGCGTTTGGTTCATCCCACAGCGCCAGTTCTGCTTACCAAAATTGGCCCACTTGGCACTCTGATCCAAAATCTCGTGGCTTCATGTTTCAAGCAAGCCAGAGATCTCACCCATTTAAAGTTTGAGAATAGGTTGAGGTCGTTTCGGCCCCAAGGCCTCTAATCATTCGCTTTACCAGATGAGACTCGCACGCGTTCACAGAGGAACGAGCGAGTGCCAGCTATCCTGAGGGAAACTTCGGAGGGAACCAGCTACTAGATGGTTCGATTAGTCTTTCGCCCCTATACCCAGTTCCGACGATCGATTTGCACGTCAGAATCGCTACGGACCTCCATCAGGGTTTCCCCTGACTTCGTCCTGACCAGGCATAGTTCACCATCTTTCGGGTCCCAACGTGTACGCTCTAGGTGCGCCTCTTCTCGCAATGAGAACGAAACGCCCCGGGAGTGCGAGGCCGCATCGTAACGCGGCCCATCCTCCCTAGGTCGACGCTGAGGCCGACCTTCACTTTCATTTCGCCTTTAGGTTTATGCATCCCAATGACTCGCGCACATGTTAGACTCCTTGGTCCGTGTTTCAAGACGGGTCCTGAGAGTACCCAAAGCAGTAGCGTCGCCGACCGGTAATTCGAAGCTTGGCCAGTCCGAGGACACCGACTGCTAACAGCTGGTCAGGCCCGGGGACGGCACCGGGTCCGCGCCTCCGGGTTAAACTGACCTAGCTTGCGGCGGGCCTGACGCACATACATTCAGAGAATGGATTGGTTGCGGCCCGATACCGTGCGAGTACCGTCGTGCAGCCGGCCAGGCGACCGAGGGTCTGACACGCGTTACCATAAGGCGTAGACGAAGCAAACTTCCAGCGGCGTATTGCTTCGTCTACGTCGACTTCTAAGTGCCAGCGGCGTATTGTTTGGACACTTCGGACAGTAAACTGCCAGCGGCGTATTGTTTTGTCCCTGTTGCCAGCAAACTTCCAGCGGCGTATTGTTTCGTCTACGTCGACTTCTAAGTGCCAGCGGCGTATTGTTTGGACACTTCGGACAGTAAACTGCCAGCGGCGTATTGTTTTGTCCCTGTTGCCAGCAAACTTCCAGCGGCGTATTGCTTCGTCTACGTCGACTTCTAAGTGCCAGCGGCGTATTGTTTGGCCACTTCGGACAGTAAACTGCCAGCGGCGTATTGTTTTGTCCCTGTTGCCAGCAAACTTCCAGCGGCGTATTGCTTCGTCTACGTCGACTTCTAAGTGCCAGCGGCGTATTGTTTGGCCACTTCGGACAGTAAACTGCCAGCGGCGTATTGTTTTGTCCCTGTTGCCAGCAAACTTCCAGCGGCGTATTGCTTCGTCTACGTCGACTTCTAAGTGCCAGCGGCGTATTGTTTGGACACTTCGGACAGTAAACTGCCAGCGGCGTATTGTTTTGTCCCTGTTGCCAGCAAACTTCCAGCGGCGTATTGCTTCGTCTACGTCGACTTCTAAGTGCCAGCGGCGTATTGTTTGGACACTTCGGACAGTAAACTGCCAGCGGCGTATTGTTTTGTCCCTGTTGCCAGCAAACTTCCAGCGGCGTATTGTTTCGTCTACGTCGACTTCTAAGTGCCAGCGGCGTATTGTTTGGACACTTCGGACAGTAAACTGCCAGCGGCGTATTGTTTTGTCCCTGTTGCCAGCAAACTTCCAGCGGCGTATTGCTTCGTCTACGTCGACTTCTAAGTGCCAGCGGCGTATTGTTTGGCCACTTCGGACAGTAAACTGCCAGCGGCGTATTGTTTTGTCCCTGTTGCCAGCAAACTTCCAGCGGCGTATTGCTTCGTCTACGTCGACTTCTAAGTGCCAGCGGCGTATTGTTTGGCCACTTCGGACAGTAAACTGCCAGCGGCGTATTGTTTTGTCCCTGTTGCCAGCAAACTTCCAGCGGCGTATTGCTTCGTCTACGTCGACTTCTAAGTGCCAGCGGCGTATTGTTTGGACACTTCGGACAGTAAACTGCCAGCGGCGTATTGTTTTGTCCCTGTTGCCAGCAAACTTCCAGCGGCGTATTGCTTCGTCTACGTCGACTTCTAAGTGCCAGCGGCGTATTGTTTGGACACTTCGGACAGTAAACTGCCAGCGGCGTATTGTTTTGTCCCTGTTGCCAGCAAACTTCCAGCGGCGTATTGCTTCGTCTACGTCGACTTCTAAGTGCCAGCGGCGTATTGTTTGGCCACTTCGGACAGTAAACTGCCAGCGGCGTATTGTTTTGTCCCTGTTACCACCTAACTTCCAGCGGCGTATTGCTTAGTCTACGTCGACTTCTAAGTGCCAGCGGCGTATTGTTTGGCCACTTCGGACAGTAAACTGCCAGCGGCGTATTGTTTTGTCCCTGTTACCACCTAACTTCCAGCGGCGTATTGCTTAGTCTACGTCGACTTCTAAGTGCCAGCGGCGTATTGTTTGGACACTTCGGACAGTAAACTGCCAGCGGCGTATTGTTTTGTCCCTGTTGCCAGCAAACTTCCAGCGGCGTATTGCTTCGTCTACGTCGACTTCTAAGTGCCAGCGGCGTATTGTTTGGCCACTTCGGACAGTAAA
This sequence comes from Nomada fabriciana, assembly GCA_907165295.1. Lineage (NCBI taxonomy): Eukaryota > Metazoa > Arthropoda > Insecta > Hymenoptera > Apidae > Nomada > Nomada fabriciana. The sequence goes on from OU015699.1 coordinate 3,159,760, forward strand.
CTGCCAGCGGCGTATTGTTTTGTCCCTGTTGCCAGCAAACTTCCAGCGGCGTATTGCTTCGTCTACGTCGACTTCTAAGTGCCAGCGGCGTATTGTTTGGACACTTCGGACAGTAAACTGCCAGCGGCGTATTGTTTTGTCCCTGTTACCACCTAACTGCCAGCGGCGTATTGCTTAGTCTACGTCGACTTCTAAGTGCCAGCGGCGTATTGTTTGGCCACTTCGGACAGTAAACTGCCAGCGGCGTATTGTTTTGTCCCTGTTGTCAGCAAACTTCCAGCGGCGTATTGCTTCGTCTACGTCGACTTCTAAGTGCCAGCGGCGTATTGTTTGGACACTTCGGACAGTAAACTGCCAGCGGCGTATTGCTTCGTCTACGTCGACTTCTAAGTGCCAGCGGCGTATTGTTTGGACACTTCGGACAGTAAACTGCCAGCGGCGTATTGTTTTGTCCCTGTTACCACCTAACTTCCAGCGGCATATTGCTTAGTCTACGTCGACTTCTAAGTGCCAGCGGCGTATTGTTTGGCCACTTCGGACAGTAAACTGCCAGCGGCGTATTGTTTTGTCCCTGTTGCCAGCAAACTTCCAGCGGCGTATTGCTTCGTCTACGTCGACTTCTAAGTGCCAGCGGCGTATTGTTTGGCCACTTCGGACAGTAAACTGCCAGCGGCGTATTGTTTTGTCCCTGTTGCCAGCAAACTTCCAGCGGCGTATTGCTTCGTCTACGTCGACTTCTAAGTGCCAGCGGCGTATTGTTTGGACACTTCGGACAGTAAACTGCCAGCGGCGTATTGTTTTGTCCCTGTTGCCAGCAAACTTCCAGCGGCGTATTGCTTCGTCTACGTCGACTTCTAAGTGCCAGCGGCGTATTGTTTGGACACTTCGGACAGTAAACTGCCAGCGGCGTATTGTTTTGTCCCTGTTGCCAGCAAACTTCCAGCGGCGTATTGCTTCGTCTACGTCGACTTCTAAGTGCCAGCGGCGTATTGTTTGGCCACTTCGGACAGTAAACTGCCAGCGGCGTATTGTTTTGTCCCTGTTACCACCTAACTTCCAGCGGCGTATTGCTTAGTCTACGTCGACTTCTAAGTGCCAGCGGCGTATTGTTTGGCCACTTCGGACAGTAAACTGCCAGCGGCGTATTGTTTTGTCCCTGTTACCACCTAACTTCCAGCGGCGTATTGCTTAGTCTACGTCGACTTCTAAGTGCCAGCGGCGTATTGTTTGGCCACTTCGGACAGTAAACTGCCAGCGGCGTATTGTTTTGTCCCTGTTACCACCTAACTTCCAGCGGCATATTGCTTAGTCTACGTCGACTTCTAAGTGCCAGCGGCGTATTGTTTGGCCACTTCGGACAGTAAACTGCCAGCGGCGTATTGTTTTGTCCCTGTTGCCAGCAAACTTCCAGCGGCGTATTGCTTCGTCTACGTCGACTTCTAAGTGCCAGCGGCGTATTGTTTGGCCACTTCGGACAGTAAACTGCCAGCGGCGTATTGTTTTGTCCCTGTTGCCAGCAAACTTCCAGCGGCGTATTGCTTCGTCTACGTCGACTTCTAAGTGCCAGCGGCGTATTGTTTGGACACTTCGGACAGTAAACTGCCAGCGGCGTATTGTTTTGTCCCTGTTGCCAGCAAACTTCCAGCGGCGTATTGCTTCGTCTACGTCGACTTCTAAGTGCCAGCGGCGTATTGTTTGGACACTTCGGACAGTAAACTGCCAGCGGCGTATTGTTTTGTCCCTGTTGCCAGCAAACTTCCAGCGGCGTATTGCTTCGTCTACGTCGACTTCTAAGTGCCAGCGGCGTATTGTTTGGCCACTTCGGACAGTAAACTGCCAGCGGCGTATTGTTTTGTCCCTGTTACCACCTAACTTCCAGCGGCGTATTGCTTAGTCTACGTCGACTTCTAAGTGCCAGCGGCGTATTGTTTGGCCACTTCGGACAGTAAACTGCCAGCGGCGTATTGTTTTGTCCCTGTTACCACCTAACTTCCAGCGGCGTATTGCTTAGTCTACGTCGACTTCTAAGTGCCAGCGGCGTATTGTTTGGCCACTTCGGACAGTAAACTGCCAGCGGCGTATTGTTTTGTCCCTGTTACCACCTAACTTCCAGCGGCGTATTGCTTAGTCTACGTCGACTTCTAAGTGCCAGCGGCGTATTGTTTGGACACTTCGGACAGTAAACTGCCAGCGGCGTATTGTTTTGTCCCTGTTGCCAGCAAACTTCCAGCGGCGTATTGCTTCGTCTACGTCGACTTCTAAGTGCCAGCGGCGTATTGTTTGGCCACTTCGGACAGTAAACTGCCAGCGGCGTATTGTTTTGTCCCTGTTGCCAGCAAACTTCCAGCGGCGTATTGCTTCGTCTACGTCGACTTCTAAGTGCCAGCGGCGTATTGTTTGGCCACTTCGGACAGTAAACTGCCAGCGGCGTATTGTTTTGTCCCTGTTACCACCTAACTTCCAGCGGCGTATTGCTTAGTCTACGTCGACTTCTAAGTGCCAGCGGCGTATTGTTTGGCCACTTCGGACAGTAAACTGCCAGCGGCGTATTGTTTTGTCCCTGTTACCACCTAACTTCCAGCGGCGTATTGCTTAGTCTACGTCGACTTCTAAGTGCCAGCGGCGTATTGTTTGGCCACTTCGGACAGTAAACTGCCAGCGGCGTATTGTTTTGTCCCTGTTACCACCTAACTTCCAGCGGCGTATTGCTTAGTCTACGTCGACTTCTAAGTGCCAGCGGCGTATTGTTTGGACACTTCGGACAGTAAACTGCCAGCGGCGTATTGTTTTGTCCCTGTTGCCAGCAAACTTCCAGCGGCGTATTGCTTCGTCTACGTCGACTTCTAAGTGCCAGCGGCGTATTGTTTGGCCACTTCGGACAGTAAACTGCCAGCGGCGTATTGTTTTGTCCCTGTTGCCAGCAAACTTCCAGCGGCGTATTGCTTCGTCTACGTCGACTTCTAAGTGCCAGCGGCGTATTGTTTGGACACTTCGGACAGTAAACTGCCAGCGGCGTATTGTTTTGTCCCTGTTACCACCTAACTTCCAGCGGCGTATTGCTTAGTCTACGTCGACTTCTAAGTGCCAGCGGCGTATTGTTTGGACACTTCGGACAGTAAACTGCCAGCGGCGTATTGTTTTGTCCCTGTTGCCAGCAAACTTCCAGCGGCGTATTGCTTCGTCTACGTCGACTTCTAAGTGCCAGCGGCGTATTGTTTGGACACTTCGGACAGTAAACTGCCAGCGGCGTATTGTTTTGTCCCTGTTGCCAGCAAACTTCCAGCGGCGTATTGCTTCGTCTACGTCGACTTCTAAGTGCCAGCGGCGTATTGTTTGGACACTTCGGACAGTAAACTGCCAGCGGCGTATTGTTTTGTCCCTGTTGCCAGGAAACTTCCAGCGGCGTATTGCTTAGTCTACGTCGACTTCTAAGTGCCAGCGGCGTATTGTTTGGACACTTCGGACAGTAAACTGCCAGCGGCGTATTGTTTTGTCCCTGTTGCCAGCAAACTTCCAGCGGCGTATTGCTTCGTCTACGTCGACTTCAAAGTGCCAGCGGCGTATTGTTTGGACACTTCGGACAGTAAACTGCCAGCGGCGTATTGTTTTGTCCCTGTTGCCAGCAAACTTCCAGCGGCGTATTGCTTAGTCTACGTCGACTTCTAAGTGCCAGCGGCGTATTGTTTGGACACTTCGGACAGTAAACTGCCAGCGGCGTATTGTTTTGTCCCTGTTGCCAGCAAACTTCCAGCGGCGTATTGCTTCGTCTACGTCGACTTCTAAGTGCCAGCGGCGTATTGTTTGGACACTTCGGACAGTAAACTGCCAGCGGCGTATTGTTTTGTCCCTGTTACCACCTAACTTCCAGCGGCGTATTGCTTAGTCTACGTCGACTTCTAAGTGCCAGCGGCGTATTGTTTGGCCACTTCGGACAGTAAACTGCCAGCGGCGTATTGTTTTGTCCCTGTTGCCAGCAAACTTCCAGCGGCGTATTGCTTCGTCTACGTCGACTTCTAAGTGCCAGCGGCGTATTGTTTGGACACTTCGGACAGTAAACTGCCAGCGGCGTATTGTTTTGTCCCTGTTACCACCTAACTTCCAGCGGCGTATTGCTTAGTCTACGTCGACTTCTAAGTGCCAGCGGCGTATTGTTTGGACACTTCGGACAGTAAACTGCCAGCGGCGTATTGTTTTGTCCCTGTTACCACCTAACTTCCAGCGGCGTATTGCTTCGTCTACGTCGACTTCTAAGTGCCAGCGGCGTATTGTTTGGACACTTCGGACAGTAAACTGCCAGCGGCGTATTGTTTTGTCCCTGTTGCCAGCAAACTTCCAGCGGCGTATTGCTTCGTCTACGTCGACTTCTAAGTGCCAGCGGCGTATTGTTTGGACACTTCGGACAGTAAACTGCCAGCGGCGTATTGTTTTGTCCCTGTTGCCAGCAAACTTCCAGCGGCGTATTGCTTAGTCTACGTCGACTTCTAAGTGCCAGCGGCGTATTGTTTGGACACTTCGGACAGTAAACTGCCAGCGGCGTATTGTTTTGTCCCTGTTACCACCTAACTTCCAGCGGCGTATTGCTTAGTCTACGTCGACTTCTAAGTGCCAGCGGCGTATTGTTTGGACACTTCGGACAGTAAACTGCCAGCGGCGTATTGTTTTGTCCCTGTTGCCAGCAAACTTCCAGCGGCGTATTGCTTAGTCTACGTCGACTTCTAAGTGCCAGCGGCGTATTGTTTGGACACTTCGGACAGTAAACTGCCAGCGGCGTATTGTTTTGTCCCTGTTGCCAGCAAACTTCCAGCGGCGTATTGCTTCGTCTACGTCGACTTCTAAGTGCCAGCGGCGTATTGTTTGGACACTTCGGACAGTAAACTGCCAGCGGCGTATTGTTTTGTCCCTGTTGCCAGCAAACTTCCAGCGGCGTATTGCTTAGTCTACGTCGACTTCTAAGTGCCAGCGGCGTATTGTTTGGACACTTCGGACAGTAAACTGCCAGCGGCGTATTGTTTTGTCCCTGTTACCACCTAACTTCCAGCGGCGTATTGCTTAGTCTACGTCGACTTCTAAGTGCCAGCGGCGTATTTTTTGGACACTTCGGACAGTAAACTGCCAGCGGCGTATTGTTTTGTCCCTGTTGCCAGCAAACTTCCAGCGGCGTATTGCTTAGTCTACGTCGACTTCTAAGTGCCAGCGGCGTATTGTTTGGACACTTCGGACAGTAAACTGCCAGCGGCGTAT
>OU015699.1:3170000-3190000 GCA_907165295.1 Nomada fabriciana
CGTCCGACAATTTCAAACAGCCTATATTACACACCTTGCGTAATTTCTCTCTAACTATTTTATGCAGGAGACCCCAAGGGTCCCTGTTACCCTCTTTCCTAACAAAATCTTGCCATGAAAACACCTTAGATCTTCTAACTTCCACCACAAAATCATTCCTAGCTTTTCTATAATTTTTAACATATTGTTCGATCATATCTGTCAAATTTAATTTTCGCGCCCTACCTAATTGTCGCTTCAAACTCCTCATTTTTCTTTTCAAGGTCTCAAGTTTCTCCGTCCACCAAGGAACCAAATTTCCAACCTTTTTCTTTTTGGGAATTGCACGCAAACAAATTTTGAATAGTATTTTAGTAAAATTTTTGCACATATTATCGAGATTCATTTTATTCAATTCTTTCAGATATTCCTCAGTAACATATTCTTCTACCAAGCTGTCGAACAACTCCCAGTCAGCCCGTCGGACATTAAAAGGACGATTCAACTTTGTGTCACGTGAGGGAACATTTCCATTTATTTTTATCAAAATTAAATTATGATCTGAAGCTGAAATTAGTTCCGAGACCGACCAACATTCAATATATCGAGCCATACTTTGAGAACAGAGGGTCAAATCTATGTTTGGTGCCCCGTGTGAACTGGCATACGTAGTGATGTCGGAGGGAGAATTAACGATAACAAGACCATATTCTACTATTAAATCTTCTAATTTTTTGCCATTGTCATCCGTTACATTCGAAAACCAACATTGAGACCTCGCGTTGGCATCCATAACTATAATCAATTTTTCGGCCCGTAAGTCCCTGAGACATTTTTCAAGTTGTAATATAAATTCATCGATCAAAATTGAGCATTGACAGTACAAATTCACAATATAAAATTTTACGTCAGCAAAACAGCAATGCGTAACCATCATATGCGGCGAGTCATAAATATTCAGAGGGAAAGTCTCAAAATCATTTTTAACCACCAGAGAGACCCATGGTCTCTCGACACGCGGGAAAATAACGTCTAACATACTTGAATTATAACCACATACTCTGCTCCCAACAACGTATGGTTCTTGTATGCATAGCATATTACACTTATTACCAATGATCAGACTCCTTAGCTCCGCAGCCACAGCAACTGACCTCATGGCATTTATTTGGCCTATTACTAGTGCCATTGTATCTTGTTTTTATAAAGCTCAACTTGCCGTATATATTCCGGACACAGTTTGCTACGCAAACTGTGCACCGTATCTTTCCTTTTAAACCTTATGCATACCGGGCAATGCGGATCATCTTTATTTTTACTTTTATCTTTTAAATGATCAGAACTACCACATGTTTCACAGAGTTGTGAAGGAGCGCTACAATGTTTGGCAATGTGCCCGTAAGTATGACACTTGAAGCACCTCGCAATATTAATATATTCCTTCAACTTATACGTACGCCAAAACATAAAAGCTCTACCTTCTGCCATTAACTTGTCATACGCAAATGCGGGCAACTGTACGATCCAGTTAACCCTTCCCTCGTTTTTTGTCTTGAATGCATACTTAAATTTTAATTCCTTCGAAAGTAAACTTTTTTGATTTTCAGAGAACCCATCAAAATTTTTGGACAGCAAATCATCTATTAATTCATCCGGTTTATAATCCTTTTCCACATCAAAGATCAAAATTGAGGGGTCAATCTTTTTTGGTTCAGCTACGTTTAGGCCCAAAGTATCCAAATTCACCTCTTTGATTAAATTTACGTCGTTTTTGTCTTGAACCTCGATTAGCATTCCCTTCGTTCTCAGTTGCCTCATGTTTCTAACTTTTAAGTTCTTTCTTTTTTCTTCCAGTGCTTTAGTAATCTGGGATTTCAATTCATCATTCGTTCTTTTATCTGTATCATCCTTAGGCTTAATTATGATAATTTCACCTTTACTGCTTTTCCGCATTTCTGTCCGCTTAGTCAAAGCCACAGCTTCGACGTTCTGACCCCGGAAAGAAGGCACCGACGCGGCCTGGGCATAGGTCAACTTCTTCCTGCAAGCTTCTACAGCCATTAATTTCTCTTTTTCGACTATCTCTCTCTGTAAAATCAATTCCATATGGCTCCACTTCGATAAAACAAATTTAGCCACCGCCTTACTGACTTTATTCGACTCATTAAACAAAAAAGACTCTAAATTTTCGCGTTCAAGTCGAACTTCATCTAATACATGCTTGTTCTCTAAACCACTGGTGCTTGCATCATCCAAACCAATTCCCCGCCTACGCTTCAACCGCGGCGTGCCCTCCCGTGAGGAAGCAAAAGAACTACTTCTACTGTGTCCCCTTATTGGAGAACCCGGCCTACTACTACCCGCCTCCTCGACCTCCATAGATTGTTTGTTTAAATTAGACATCATAACTGGTCCCACGAGCGTGGTCGGAATGTGTAGTCCACCGGGGCAGAGCCGCCTTGCCCCAGCAAGGCTTAAATAAAACCGGGTGCAGCCATGTTCCCGGAGTTTGGCCGCTAACGGCTGGTGCACCCACCAGCCACGCTCCGGCGCAAAGTCCGGAACGCACCCCTTCGGCGCGCGCCATACCTTAGGGTGAGGGATTTTTTATAGAGGTTGTCATCCTCGCGGTCCGGCCGGTTAAGGCAAGACCCCCGTTCCAGCGAAACATGACCACTGGTTTACGGTGTGCTAAGAGCTCGGGTACCTTGGGTTCGCTAAGACCCATACTGTGTCCGCCCTTCGATCGACCAAGGTCGACCCAAGGACAGACACAGCCCCTGAGGGAAGTAGATAGGGACAGAGGGAATCTCGTTAATCCATTCATGCGCGTCACTAATTAGATGACAAGGCATTTGGCTATAACCTGTGTCTAATTTAAAACAAACTAAACATACTTCCGCGCGAATTATACACCAGCGCGTGAGGTGTCTATAAAACTAAATAACTTAACAGAATGAATAAGCGCAAGCCTACTTTCTAGCGTCCGCTGCCATAAGATCTGCCTGCGGTTCGTGGAAAAATTAGGAACGGGGACCCTTTCGGGAGGCGATCTTAGCCGCACCGAAGTGCGTTCTCAGGGAGGCCTCGCGAAGGCGTCGCCCCGGGCTCTCCATGCATAGAGCCCGCCCCGCGCCCTATTACACAATAGTATAATAGGACTCGCACCGCTTGGTGTAAAAGGCCAAGACGGGCTTCTAATTCTCTTTCTGCTGGCAGCTGCATCGTCAAAGGTTCAAATCTTCAATCAGCTTTCGCCTTGTCAGAAGTTAAACACTCAAGTGCCTTCCAGCAGTCCCAATCTGAGACATACTGCCCCGTTCGTCCAACCTCCCTTAAAAGGAAGGTAGAGTTCCAGGGCAGCGCCGTAGGGACACAGTCACCTGAAAATAAAATGATAATTAATATTCTGCGGCTTACGCCTTGTCTTATGTTAAGATGCTGTAGTAGCTTTCTGGCAGTCCCAATCTGAGACATACCGCCCCGTTCATCCAACCTTCCTTAAAAGGAAAGCAGAGTTCCAGGGCGGCGCCGTCCGGCTACAGTCATATTATAAAATAATAAATAAATAAATAAATAAATAAATAAATAAGTTAGACGGCACGTAATAAATAACATATATCCTTGGTATTTACACCGTGTAATCGTAGTCAATGAACTCGTTCACGATCTCTATGGTCGATCGGAGAGCTATGAGTGAAGCCGTCAAGCATTCTTTCTTCCCGAGCCCTAGGGTCTTCATATTTTGTATAGTGTATCCGGGCATAGCTCCTCTGCATCCCACAACTATTGGTAACACATCTGCCCTTACGCTGTTCGTTTTGATCCTTATGTATTCCGCGGTGTCCATGTACTTCCTTTCCTTCTCCCTGTAAGCTTGTTTCAGGTTTTCCTTATCTTCATATCTAACAGTCACATCGACCACGTAAACCCTATCACGGTCTTTAATAACCATATCGGGCTTACGCGTGTCGCCTATGACGTTGATTGTTGGTTCCATGAACACCGCACAGTCTTTAGGCATTTTACTTTTAATGAGGTTGCAAATCTCATTATGCCTATGTATTCTTTTGGGCTTCGTGTGGGTGCAATTGCCCACTATATGCCCTAGGGTCTCCACCTGGACGCCGCACCTTCTACATCTTACGTCCAAGTTCTTTTTGGCCCTATTTAGTGCCACCTTGGTGCCTATTGTATTTGTCCGTAGTTTTAATGCGTCCAGGTATCTTGACGGCTTTAGCAATTCTGGGTTATACAACCAGCTATTGCCAATTCTATCGCCAAGGAAGTCTCTTACTCCTTGGCCCTGGGAGACGAGCTGCCTCCATTTCTCCGTGTCTTGTCTCCTGAGGGCTTTGCGCGAAGCCTCCAATTGCTCGACTGAGATCCCTCTGTCCCAGTCGAGCCCCACTGACGCGGCGTACTTTCGCACCGTTGCCTCCTGCCCTAGCAATGCCTCTTTCACCACCACATCTTCCGACTCTTTCATTTTTAGGGCATTTCTAATTTTCGCCACTTTGACTATATTTTCCACCCTCTGGACACCTATTCCTCCATGACTCTTTGCAGTGTATATTATTCCATCTGTTGTAGATGGATGGAGGTGTAAGATCTTTTTGATCTCCTGTTTAATTTCGTGGTCTATCTGCTTTAAGGTGCCCAGGGGCGGTGGGTTTGCAACCAATTTATGTATAAACCTCGGCAGGAGGTATGTTCTTATTAAGTTCACCTTTTGGTGCGGTTTCAGCTTAAGCCGCTTTACTCCTTTCACCGCGTCAATTATCTCCTTTGGTGAGGCCCGGCTTAGCCCTCTCCATGGATCTATATTGATCCCGAGATATCTGATAATTGCCTCGGGATCTGCATATGGGATCGCCACACCTGTCACTTCCAATCGGGGATCCACCATATGCCATGTTTTCTGCGCTTGCACGATCTGGAACGCTGAGCATTTAGAGGCCGCTATGCTCATGCCTAGTTCCTTTAAATTATTCGTGAGCACCTTTATTTGTTTGGCGGCCTCCTTCTTGGTTCTTGCCAGCAGAACCAGATCGTCTGCAAACGCCAGTATGGAGACATTCTCGTCTCCCAACTCAATGCCCTCCGTCGCCTTGTTAATTTTGCCTATGATCGGCTCTATTATTAAATTGAATAATAGGGGCGATAGCGGGTCGCCTTGCTTAACTCCCCTTAGTAGGTCCATTTCTATTACTTCTCCATGCCTACATGTTATTCTCGTTTTGCAGCCGCTGTACATCCTTTTGACATATTGTCCAACGGCTGCAGGGACCCCTTTTCTTCTGAGGCAGCCGCCCATCACACTGTGAGGGACCGTGTCGAAGGCCTTCGACACATCAACTATTGTTACCACACCTCCTCCGTGTGCTTTCATTTTTGACAGGGCACTACTGAGGATGGCAATATTGTGTTTGCAGCCATCCTCCTTGGTAAATCCCATCTGTCTCAGGTCTTGTGCTATCTTACTCCTGATTCTCTTGTCAATCATTGCCGAGTATAACCTACTCATTAGAGACCCGATAGTAATCGGTCTCCAATTGCTGACCTCATCCACGCTCTTCCCTGGTTTGGGAATGAGCGTGGTGCGGTTCAGCCTCCATTCGTCAGGAAATACCCGGCTCATTAGCAGAAGGTTAAACAATTTACCAAGTATATGTAGCACCCCGTCTTTTCTAAGATGGGTCTTTCCAACACCATCGATACCCGCTGCGGTGTTATTCTTTATTGTCTTAAACTTCGACACGATCTCCTCAAGTGTAACGGGCGTCCATAGTTCTTCCATTGTGCTGCCTGCGCCACTCTCTCTTCTATCCCTCTTAACTTTTACTTGGGGTCCGGCCACACCCCAGAGGTCCCTGTACAATGGACCTACTTCTTCTTTCACAGGGGCTTCAATCCCTTTTCGTTCATTTAGTGGCTTGCCCACTATCGCCCAGTCAACTAACCTCGGGGGGCACTTTTTGTACATTTCTTGTGCTCTGGCATATTCGTATTGCCTTTCCGTAGTTTTCTTTTTCTTTCTACGTGCCCCCCTTGCGCTTTCTGGCCCTTGCTGGCCTCTCGTGGCCCTGCTCCGTGCTACAGGGCCCTCGCGGACGTCGCCTTTAGTGTGTTCTATTATTTCCTGTATTACTCGGTCGACGTCCGCGGGGAAGATCCTCCTCCAGTCCGCCATGTTTTCAATTTTCTTTTCTACTTCCCTGAGCGGATGCCTCTCACTCAGGTGGTTGCTCTGTATGGCGTCCCTGAGGGGATCCTCCCATCTTTCTCTACCCATGCTCCTTCGGGGAGCTTCCTCTAACTCCTCTGTGGCCGACTCGTAGACCAAGCTCCCCGACGAGGAATCATCGGCATCTTCGACTACTATTCTCCTACCCCCAGCGGGTAGGTGCCTCCTTTTATCGCTTATTTGCTTGCAAGTCTTATGCGGCAGGAACTCCCTGATCCTAACATTAGGATATCTGTCCTCTCGGAACCTCCTGTCCAGCATAATCAGGAGGTCTACTTCTTCCTTAGACCAAGCCGAGGCTCTATTGCTTGGTCTGTTCCTGCCGCTTTCGCTCTGTTCTATTCTCTTCAGGTTCCGCGCCATGGGATGCTGGTGCCTTTCATGTTGGGCCAGCCCTCTTTGGGTCCGGAATGTTCTGTTACATTCAGGGCACCTTTCCCCTCTTTCATCCTCGGCTTCCTCTTCTACTATTATGCCTTTACAGTGTGGCTTGTGACACTGCCAGCCATGAAGCTTTTCAAAACTCCTATGGCAGGCAGCGCACCTCCACACTGCTCTTTGCCGAGGATGTCTCTCATCCATGTGATTTAGGAATTGCGCCTCTTGCAAGAAGCACATATCCGGACCCTCTCCGGCGCAGAACCTGCAAACGATATACCCGCTGAGGGGCAGGTCCGTTATCTGTTCCATCTCATGTCCGGGTGCAAAAGCAGTGTCGTAATCCAAGGTCCTTCCATCCATTGCGGACAAGTCCGCCACAGGGGCTCCAGGACCGGGGGCCCCTGCGTCCGAGGCTTCTTCTTCTGTTTGTCTTTCCATTATTTGATTAATGAGTTTGATCCGTACTATTATTCTGTTCCATATCCAACCATATCCTATGTACCTGCCAGATCGTAAGGACAAAACCACCAGGATGGCAGACCGGTCCGGCCGTAGACGGCGTTTTAGAGTCCGCTGGGGATGTGGCCGTCAGGTCACTGTGACCCTTTTTCTAAGTGCTGGCGGCGTATTGCTTTGCGCCACCAGAGCAAAACGGCGCGGGCCCCGCCGTTGAGCCCCGGAGGCACATCGCTCCACGCCACCAGGCAGGTGGATGGCAAATTTTCTAAGTTCCAGCGGCGTATTGCTTTACGCCGCCGGACTGTATCCTGGTCCGTGTTCCAGGTTCCTTAGATCGCACCACATCCCCAACGTGTTTTGGGGCACTACGTGCCCCATAAGTATCACCATCTTTCGATTTTATGCTATACATAGCATGCTAAATAATAATAATAATAATAATTATTATTTCTGTTTAGCCGTCTTCCGGCCCGGCCAGCCCGCCATCCAGCTCAGGTAGGTGGGGTCGCCAGTCCCCAACGGTGCTGCCCCTCACCGCCTTGCCAGCTCGAGTGGGTGGGGTCGCCACTCCCCAACGGTGTCGCCCTCACCGCTCTGCCCTTAAGAGAGTCATAGTTACTCCCGCCGTTTACCCGCGCTTTCTTGAATTTCTTCACGTTGACATTCAGAGCACTGGGCAGAAATCACATTGCGTCAACACCCGCGGGGGCCATCGCAATGCTTTGTTTTAATTAGACAGTCGGATTCCCCTAGTCCGTGCCAGTTCTGAGCTGAGCGTTGAATGGCGGCCGAAGAGAACGACCACGACGGAAAATCCGTCACGGAAGCCTCGCAGCAAGGAAGATCCGCGGGAGGCCAAGGCACGGGACCGAGCTCGGATCCCGGTTTCGCACTGATGCGTCCGTTCACCTCGCACAGGCCCGGCACGTCGGCCAAACCCACTTCCCGACCAAGCCCGACACGCCCCGCTCCTCAGAGCCAATCCTTATTCCGAAGTTACGGATCCAATTTGCCGACTTCCCTTACCTACATTAATCTATCGACTAGAGGCTCTTTACCTTGGAGACCTGCTGCGGATATGGGTACGAACCGGCGCGACACCTCCACGTGGCCCTCTCCTGGATTTTCAAGGTCCGAGGGGAAGATCCGGACACCGCCGCAACTGCGGTGCTCTTCGCGTCCCAAACCCTATCTCCCTGCTAGAGGTTTCCAGGGAACTCGAACGCTTATACAGAAAAGAAAACTCTTCCCGGATCTCCCGACGGCGTCTCCAGGTCATTTTGGGTTACCCCGACGAACTCTCTCACGAGGGCCCGATTGGTATGCGGTTCCGCTGCCGGGTTCCGGAATAGGAACCGGATTCCCTTTCGCCCGACGGGTGTGTTTCTCTATCATATCGTTATATGTTTTAGGACACCTCATCTACATAGGATTTCTCTTAGGGCTTAGGATCGACTGACTCGTGTGCAACGGCTGTTCACACGAAACCCTTCTCCACGTCAGTCCTCCAGGGCCTCGCTGGAGTATTTGCTACTACCACCAAGATCTACACCGACGGCGGCTCCAGGCAGGCTCACGCCCAGACCCTTCTGCGCACACCGCCGCGACCCTCCTACTCGTCAGGGCTTCATGGAGGACGGCCACCCGAGGGCGACGCGTCCCTCCCCACTTGCCGCTGACGGCGGAGTATAGGCGCGACGCTTCAGCGCCATCCATTTTCAGGGCTAGTTGCTTCGGCAGGTGAGTTGTTACACACTCCTTAGCGGATTCCGACTTCCATGGCCACCGTCCTGCTGTCTTAAGCAACCAACGCCTTTCATGGTATCCCATAAGCGTCGACTTAGGCGCCTTAACTCTGCGTTTGGTTCATCCCACAGCGCCAGTTCTGCTTACCAAAATTGGCCCACTTGGCACTCTGATCCAAAATCTCGTGGCTTCATGTTTCAAGCAAGCCAGAGATCTCACCCATTTAAAGTTTGAGAATAGGTTGAGGTCGTTTCGGCCCCAAGGCCTCTAATCATTCGCTTTACCAGATGAGACTCGCACGCGTTCACAGAGGAACGAGCGAGTGCCAGCTATCCTGAGGGAAACTTCGGAGGGAACCAGCTACTAGATGGTTCGATTAGTCTTTCGCCCCTATACCCAGTTCCGACGATCGATTTGCACGTCAGAATCGCTACGGACCTCCATCAGGGTTTCCCCTGACTTCGTCCTGACCAGGCATAGTTCACCATCTTTCGGGCCCCAACGTGTACGCTCTAGGTGCGCCTCTTCTCGCAATGAGAACGAAACGCCCCGGGAGTGCGAGGCCGCATCGTAACGCGGCCCATCCTCCCTAGGTCGACGCTGAGGCCGACCTTCACTTTCACTTCGCCTTTAGGTTTATGCATCCCAATGACTCGCGCACATGTTAGACTCCTTGGTCCGTGTTTCAAGACGGGTCCTGAGAGTACCCAAAGCAGTAGCGTCGCCGACCGGTAATTCGAAGCTTGGCCAGTCCGAGGACACCGCCTGCTAACAGCTGGTCAGGCCCGGGGACGGCACCGGGTCCGCGCCTCCGGGTTAAACTGACCTAGCTTGCGGCGGGCCTGACGCACATACATTCAGAGAATGGATTGGTTGCGGCCCGATACCGTGCGAGTACCGTCGTGCAGCCGGCCAGGCGACCGAGGGTCTGACACGCGTTACCATAAGGCGACGCGGCAGGCGCCCACTCGGGCCGTAGACCGACACACAACGGGTCGCGACGTTCTACTAGGGGAGAAGTGCACGACTACGTTACCGGAACATTCAGGCCGAAGGCGGCGTGCCCCTGCGATGTAACCACGAGGGCACATTCGGAGCATCGCGCGCCAACGGGAGCCAGCCTCGTTGACGATGAATCTCCCCATTCGATCTTTTGGGTTTCTCAGGTTTACCCCTGAACGGTTTCACGTACTCTTGAACTCTCTCTTCAAAGTTCTTTTCAACTTTCCCTCACGGTACTTGTTCGCTATCGGTCTCGTGGTCGTATTTAGCCTTAGATGGAGTTTACCACCCACTTAGGGCTGCACTCTCAAGCAACCCGACTCTAAGGAGAGATCCTCCCGAAACGCGTACCGGTCGCTACGGGCCTGGCACCCTCTGCGGGTAAATGGCCCCATTCAAGATGGACTTGGACGCGGTTCGACGCCACGGGATAAACGGATCCTCCCGAACACTACATTTCCCGGCGGCAGTACCGCGGGATTCAGTGCTGGGCTAATTCCTGTTCGCTCGCCGCTACTAAGGAAATCCTTGTTAGTTTCTTTTCCTCCGCTTAGTAATATGCTTACATTCAGCGGGTAATCTCGCCTACTCTGAGGTCGTCTTGATACGTTATCGAGAAGTGTACCGCAAGGTACAAAAAAAAAAAAAGAGAAAAGAAGAACGGAAAAAAAAAATGGAAAAAAAATCGCGCGAGACACACGCTAGACATCCAATATAAATTCTAAACCGGGTACTTTTAACGTCCGTCCACTTGCGATAGCAGGATATAATTATCTCCTTGCCTTTCACATTTCGGGGACTGGACGACCGGTTTTGGATGCGCGGTCTCGGCGATCGGCAAAACTAAGGGACGCAAACCCGGGGCGACCAATTTTACATCGTCCATATATATTTATCTGATATGTTCGAGAGGGCCTCGCCAACGAGTATCCGATGTTCTCTGGTTCGGTTCACGCGTCGTCCCGTCTGTAAGAATGATTTTGTTAACCTCTTCCCTTCAACTCCACCTCGGCACAACACGAACGCTCCACCCTACGACGACACACTTTCGTTCGAGACTCCGATCGGTCGAAGACGCCCACAATCGGGGTACAGAAACGTCGGAAGCAGAGCGCTAACTCGAAAACACGCGTAGGCAAGCTCCGAAGCACGGTTGGCGAAACGCGCGGACTTATCGCACGAACGTGGCTGGGTGGTCAACGGCGCGGCGGGCAGAGAGGCTGAGAGAGAGATATAGTGAGTGACAGGCGAGACGACGGGGAATCGTTCATCCCGTTGCAGTACTCGTGTGTACTGTCTTCTCTCATTCTTTCTCTCTCACTTTCCTCTCTCGACAACCGCACGGCGCGCATCGACCGACATCCCAATCATCAGCGTTCTAGGATACCGCTGCGTAAAACACCACCCGTACAGGGAGACCTGGCACTAGATGTGACCGAGGCACGTCAAACTTCCAACGACGACCCGCTCGATATGTGTGCATATCGACGCAAGAGTATATTATATGGTGTGTGCGTCTGTATAGGTATTGCGAACGGTGCCAAGGAGAACAGAAAAGATTCTCAACCATTCAATAACGACGGGGAAGGTGAAACACCACCTCCCAAAAGATACCTGGGGCCCTCTTGTGTATAACGAACATCAGGGACGATCCGGTCGCGCTCCTTCGAGCCCTTCCGTTCTGCCGTGCTCTTTTTCCAAATTTCATTCTCCTCAATTTCCTCTCTTCTCTCTCTTTATTATTTTCCTTTACTTCTCTCTCACGGACAGAGTTTCAATTTCGCCATGGAAATCTGTTCTCTCGGTCGCGCGAAAGGATTCGTTTCGGGCGACGTCGGGAGCGCGGTCTTTAAATACGTTTGCATCCAGGACAAAGCGACCTCTTAATGAAGTCGCAGTGCACCGGGACCAAACGCCCGCGACAAACGCCGACGAACGTCCAACAATCGCTCGTACGTCGCGAAAGTCTCAACGTTCCCCACTTTATTATCATCATCTCCTTTCCTTACAAACGCCCGAAACCTGTAACGTTCTACGCGAACGACGGCGGGGATCCATCGGAATGGGAAAAGAAACGGGGGTTCACGTGAGCGAACGCAACGCAAGCAGTATTTAGTTACGTAAACGACCCTCAGCCAGGCGTGGTCCAGGATTTGGAATCCGTGGACCGCAATGTGCGTTCGAAATGTCGATGTTCATGTGTCCTGCAGTTCACACGTTGACGCGCAATTAGCTGCGTTCTTCATCGACCCACGAGCCAAGTGATCCACCGTTCAGGGTAATCGTATATAATTTTATTCATATTGTGTTTTTTGTTTCAATCCCTCTGGTACTTCGTTTCGAAATAAACAGAGACCCTACGCAACCCGCCAGCGCGCGCGTGAAGCGAGGGCGTCGCCAACGTCTCGAGGTTCGCATAGGACACCCCATAAGAGACGAAAATTTTTGACGACACGATACGGTCCAATGGGCGATATTTCCCTCGGTAAAAAGAAACAAAAAGGAAAAGAAGAGAAGGAAAAGCGTTCGACAAATGTATTCCCTTTCTCCCCTATCTATCCTTCTGTCCTTCGCCAAGGTACTTACCGGCGCTCGCGCTGGAAGAGATCCTCGATGCGTGTCCCCTGTGAAAGGAACTCGGGAAACGTATACACGATCGGGACAAGAGGCAGGCGAAGAACGGTCTCTCTGAAACGCTCTCGTTTCTGGTCTCGTCTCACTCTCGGCTCGTCCCCAATCTGACACGGGGCATTGCGTACTCTCTAAACGTATCGGAAGTATTATAGAACGGCGGGTCGGTGTCGACCTCACGCAAGCGTCCTTTTAAAACTTCTCACGAAAACGTCGCGATAATACACGTTCATCCCGTTGCCGTGGAGGGCGAGAAGAGACGTCGCAGAATTCGAACTGGATCAGTCGGCCGCTTCGTCTGAACTTGAAATCCGAAAGGGTTCCCGGTTTCGACGCTTGTTATGACCTCGGCGGGCCAACGTCGATTGGACAACGGACGGGAGGACAAAGTCTCCGCGCGTAAGCCGTGTGTCGTCGACGACGGTGCCGAGGCTCGTTCGATTTCGTTTTTCATTTGTTCGTTCGATATAGTTATGCTATCGGACGGTTTCTTTTCATTCTTTCTAATCTTGTAAGCCATGATGATTAGATATTATTTTTCGTGTGTGTCTTTCAGTGTTATTTCATTCGTTAATGATCCTTCCGCAGGTTCACCTACGGAAACCTTGTTACGACTTTTACTTCCTCTAAATGATCAAGTTTGGTCATCTTCCCGGTAACATCGGCAATGCCGAAGCATTGGCCGCGCACCTGTCCGAAGACCTCACTAAATCATTCAATCGGTAGTAGCGACGGGCGGTGTGTACAAAGGGCAGGGACGTAATCAACGCGAGCTTATGACTCGCGCTTACTGGGAATTCCTCGTTCATGGGGAATAATTGCAAGCCCCAATCCCTAGCACGAAGGAGGTTCAGCGGGTTACACGGGCCTTTCGGCCAGGGAAAACACGCTGATTCCTTCAGTGTAGCGCGCGTGCGGCCCAGAACATCTAAAGGCATCACAGACCTGTTATTGCTCAATCTCGTGCGGCTAGAAGCCGCCTGTCCCTCTAAGAAGATTTGTTTGTACGTTGGTAGTAAAAACCCTCCGACCGAAGCCGGGGGCCTTCGAGATACCATAAGATACGTCTATTTAGCAGGCTAGAGTCTCGTTCGTTATCGGAATTAACCAGACAAATCGCTCCACCAACTAAGAACGGCCATGCACCACCACCCACCGAATCAAGAAAGAGCTATCAATCTGTCAATCCTTCCGGTGTCCGGGCCTGGTGAGGTTTCCCGTGTTGAGTCAAATTAAGCCGCAGGCTCCACTCCTGGTGGTGCCCTTCCGTCAATTCCTTTAAGTTTCAGCTTTGCAACCATACTTCCCCCGGAACCCAAAAGCTTTGGTTTCCCGGAAGCTGCCCGCCGAGTCATCGGAGGAACTTCGGCGGATCGCTAGGTGGCATCGTTTATGGTTAGAACTAGGGCGGTATCTGATCGCCTTCGAACCTCTAACTTTCGTTCTTGATTAATGAAAACATTTTTGGCAAATGCTTTCGCTTCTGTCCGTCTTGCGACGATCCAAGAATTTCACCTCTAACGTCGCAATACGAATGCCCCCATCTGTCCCTATTAATCATTACCTCGGGGTTCCGAAAACCAACAAAATAGAACCGAGGTCCTATTCCATTATTCCATGCACAGAGTATTCAGGCGAAGGTAGCCTGCTTTGAGCACTCTAATTTGTTCAAAGTAAACGTACCGGCCCACCTCGACACTCAGTAAAGAGCACCGCGATGGGATATTAGTTGGACCGCCCGCAAGGAGCTAAGCCCATCGGTAGGACGTACCACATAATGCCAGTTAAACACCGCGAGCGGTGAACCGACACTGTGACACACAGATTCAACTACGAGCTTTTTAACCGCTACAACTTTAATATACGCTATTGGAGCTGGAATTATCGCGGCTGCTGGCACTAGACTTGCCCTCCAATTGGTCCTCGTTAAAGGATTTAAAGTGTACTCATTCCGATTACGGGGCCTCGGATGAGTCCCGTATCGTTATTTTTCGTCACTACCTCCCCGTGCCGGGAGTGGGTAATTTGCGCGCCTGCTGCCTTCCTTGGATGTGGTAGCCGTTTCTCAGGCTCCCTCTCCGGAATCGAACCCTGATTCCCCGTTACCCGTTACAACCATGGTAGGCGCAGAACCTACCATCGACAGTTGATAAGGCAGACATTTGAAAGATGCGTCGCCGGTGCTATTAGACCATGCGATCATTACAAAGTTATTCAGAGTCACCAAAGCAAACGATGGACGAACGGAAGACCGTCCGCCACCGATTGGTTTTGATCTAATAAAAGCGTTCCTTCCATCTCTGGTCGGAACTCTGGTTTGCATGTATTAGCTCTAGAATTACCACAGTTATCCAAGTAAATGTGGGTACGATCTAAGGAACCATAACTGATTTAATGAGCCATTCGCGGTTTCACCTTAATGCGGCATGTACTGAGACATGCATGGCTTAATCTTTGAGACAAGCATATGACTACTGGCAGGATCAACCAGGGAGCTGCTTCGTGCAAGATACATCATACGCGTACGTACAATGCTTTTTACGCAACTCTACAATTTCGTTATCGACGTCGTCGGCTCTCGTAGAGGACCGATCGACGAGGCATAATCGTGTTCTTAAATAATTCTGCGTTGTTTCCATAATTAAATTTTTGCCTGCCAACGCTACATATAATGTAAAATATGTATCCGGTATAAATACCATTGGTAACCTTCCTCTCCTCGTGCAAAAGTGCCTCAGCAACTTTAGCACGCCCAAATTTATATAAATTTCATTACATCGCCAATAGACGAGAAAATTTCATTTTTACTTCCTATCGCTCGAAGCGGAAGAGTTGATGCTCAGTTAGTACGAGTATAACGCCGCAGCGAAGATACAAGTCACCTGCGCCTTCCTTTGGACGCTCGCCACTACAGGGCCATTCGGTCTATGACACCGACCCGTGGCAATGCTGTACAGAGAGTAATTCGTCAACGTACGTGCAGACGACGAAAATTGCCTTTAGGCACGATGGAATAACATATTCCGAACACCGGTGAACTGTATCTCAGCCGCGGCCGTAGTACAGACACGCGATGCAACGCTCCAGCCGTTCGTACTTTTCGGTACGTTCGCCGGCTACCTCTCTCTTATAGGTACGGAACGGCCCCTGGGGACGCCGGCGCCGCACGGTCTTACGCACGGGACCATACGGGGCAAACCCGTCGTAACGGGGGGATATTCGCACAAGTTTTTAACAAGCTCGCCAATTACAAAACAACCGTTAATAACATTGCTCCCGCGGATAAACATTGCTAATTTACATATTTAACAAAAAAAATTTTTTTTTCAATTCTCGACTTGTAAGTGCCAGCGGCGTATTGTTTGGACACTTCGGACAGTAAACTGCCAGCGGCGTATTGTTTTGTCCCTGTTGCCAGCAAACTTCCAGCGGCGTATTGCTTCGTCTACGTCGACTTCTAAGTGCCAGCGGCGTATTGTTTGGACACTTCGGACAGTAAACTGCCAGCGGCGTATTGTTTTGTCCCTGTTACCACCTAACTTCCAGCGGCGTATTGCTTAGTCTACGTCGACTTCTAAGTGCCAGCGGCGTATTGTTTGGCCACTTCGGACAGTAAACTGCCAGCGGCGTATTGTTTTGTCCCTGTTGCCAGCAAACTTCCAGCGGCGTATTGCTTCGTCTACGTCGACTTCTAAGTGCCAGCGGCGTATTGTTTGGACACTTCGGACAGTAAACTGCCAGCGGCGTATTGTTTTGTCCCTGTTACCACCTAACTTCCAGCGGCGTATTGCTTAGTCTACGTCGACTTCTAAGTGCCAGCGGCGTATTGTTTGGCCACTTCGGACAGTAAACTGCCAGCGGCGTATTGTTTTGTCCCTGTTGCCAGCAAACTTCCAGCGGCGTATTGCTTCGTCTACGTCGACTTCTAAGTGCCAGCGGCGTATTGTTTGGCCACTTCGGACAGTAAACTGCCAGCGGCGTATTGTTTGGCCACTTCGGACAGTAAACTGCCAGCGGCGTATTGTTTTGTCCCTGTTGCCAGCAAACTTCCAGCGGCGTATTGCTTCGTCTACGTCGACTTCTAAGTGCCAGCGGCGTATTGTTTGGACACTTCGGACAGTAAACTGCCAGCGGCGTATTGTTTTGTCCCTGTTACCACCTAACTTCCAGCGGCGTATTGCTTAGTCTACGTCGACTTCTAAGTGCCAGCGGCGTATTGTTTGGCCACTTCGGACAGTAAACTGCCAGCGGCGTATTGTTTTGTCCCTGTTGCCAGCAAACTTCCAGCGGCGTATTGCTTCGTCTACGTCGACTTCTAAGTGCCAGCGGCGTATTGTTTGGCCACTTCGGACAGTAAACTGCCAGCGGCGTATTGTTTTGTCCCTGTTGCCAGCAAACTTCCAGCGGCGTATTGCTTCGTCTACGTCGACTTCTAAGTGCCAGCGGCGTATTGTTTGGACACTTCGGACAGTAAACTGCCAGCGGCGTATTGTTTTGTCCCTGTTGCCAGCAAACTTCCAGCGGCGTATTGCTTCGTCTACGTCGACTTCTAAGTGCCAGCGGCGTATTGTTTGGACACTTCGGACAGTAAACTGCCAGCGGCGTATTGTTTTGTCCCTGTTACCACCTAACTTCCAGCGGCGTATTGCTTAGTCTACGTCGACTTCTAAGTGCCAGCGGCGTATTGTTTGGCCACTTCGGACAGTAAACTGCCAGCGGCGTATTGTTTTGTCCCTGTTGCCAGCAAACTTCCAGCGGCGTATTGCTTCGTCTACGTCGACTTCTAAGTGCCAGCGGCGTATTGTTTGGCCACTTCGGACAGTAAACTGCCAGCGGCGTATTGTTTTGTCCCTGTTGCCAGCAAACTTCCAGCGGCGTATTGCTTCGTCTACGTCGACTTCTAAGTGCCAGCGGCGTATTGTTTGGACACTTCGGACAGTAAACTGCCAGCGGCGTATTGTTTTGTCCCTGTTACCACCTAACTTCCAGCGGCGTATTGCTTAGTCTACGTCGACTTCTAAGTGCCAGCGGCGTATTGTTTGGCCACTTCGGACAGTAAACTGCCAGCGGCGTATTGTTTTGTCCCTGTTGGCAGCAAACTTCCAGCGGCGTATTGCTTCGTCTACGTCGACTTCTAAGTGCCAGCGGCGTATTGTTTGGACACTTCGGACAGTAAACTGCCAGCGGCGTATTGTTTTGTCCCTGTTACCACCTAACTTCCAGCGGCGTATTGCTTAGTCTACGTCGACTTCTAAGTGCCAGCGGCGTATTGTTTGGCCACTTCGGACAGTAAACTGCCAGCGGCGTATTGTTTTGTCCCTGTTGCCAGCAAACTTCCAGCGGCGTATTGCTTCGTCTACGTCGACTTCTAAGTGCCAGCGGCGTATTGTTTGGCCACTTCGGACAGTAAACTGCCAACGGCGTATTGTTTTGTCCCTGTTGCCAGCAAACTTCCAGCGGCGTATTGCTTCGTCTACGTCGACTTCTAAGTGCCAGCGGCGTATTGTTTGGACACTTCGGACAGTAAACTGCCAACGGCGTATTCTTTTGTCCCTGTTGCCAGCAAACTTCCAGCGGCGTATTGCTTCGTCTACGTCGACTTCTAAGTGCCAGCGGCGTATTGTTTGGCCACTTCGGACAGTAAACTGCCAGCGGCGTATTGTTTTGTCCCTGTTGGCAGCAAACTTCCAGCGGCGTATTGCTTCGTCTACGTCGACTTCTAAGTGCCAGCGGCGTATTGTTTGGACACTTCGGACAGTAAACTGCCAGCGGCGTATTGTTTTGTCCCTGTTACCACCTAACTTCCAGCGGCGTATTGCTTAGTCTACGTCGACTTCTAAGTGCCAGCGGCGTATTGTTTGGCCACTTCGGACAGTAAACTGCCAGCGGCGTATTGTTTTGTCCCTGTTGCCAGCAAACTTCCAGCGGCGTATTGCTTCGTCTACGTCGACTTCTAAGTGCCAGCGGCGTATTGTTTGGCCACTTCGGACAGTAAACTGCCAACGGCGTATTGTTTTGTCCCTGTTGCCAGCAAACTTCCAGCGGCGTATTGCTTCGTCTACGTCGACTTCTAAGTGCCAGCGGCGTATTGTTTGGACACTTCGGACAGTAAACTGCCAGCGGCGTATTGTTTTGTCCCTGTTACCACCTAACTTCCAGCGGCGTATTGCTTAGTCTACGTCGACTTCTAAGTGCCAGCGGCGTATTGTTTGGCCACTTCGGACAGTAAACTGCCAGCGGGGTATTGTTTTGTCCCTGTTGCCAGCAAACTTCCAGCGGCGTATTGCTTCGTCTACGTCGACTTCTAAGTGCCAGCGGCGTATTGTTTGGACACTTCGGACAGTAAACTGCCAGCGGCGTATTGTTTTGTCCCTGTTACCACCTAACTTCCAGCGGCGTATTGCTTAGTCTACGTCGACTTCTAAGTGCCAGCGGCGTATTGTTTGGCCACTTCGGACAGTAAACTGCCAGCGGCGTATTGTTTTGTCCCTGTTGCCAGCAAACTTCCAGCGGCGTATTGCTTCGTCTACGTCGACTTCTAAGTGCCAGCGGCGTATTGTTTGGCCACTTCGGACAGTAAACTGCCAACGGCGTATTGTTTTGTCCCTGTTGCCAGCAAACTTCCAGCGGCGTATTGCTTCGTCTACGTCGACTTCTAAGTGCCAGCGGCGTATTGTTTGGACACTTCGGACAGTAAACTGCCAACGGCGTATTGTTTTGTCCCTGTTGCCAGCAAACTTCCAGCGGCGTATTGCTTCGTCTACGTCGACTTCTAAGTGCCAGCGGCGTATTGTTTGGCCACTTCGGACAGTAAACTGCCAGCGGCGTATTGTTTTGTCCCTGTTGGCAGCAAACTTCCAGCGGCGTATTGCTTCGTCTACGTCGACTTCTAAGTGCCAGCGGCGTATTGTTTGGACACTTCGGACAGTAAACTGCCAGCGGCGTATTGTTTTGTCCCTGTTACCACCTAACTTCCAGCGGCGTATTGCTTAGTCTACGTCGACTTCTAAGTGCCAGCGGCGTATTGTTTGGCCACTTCGGACAGTAAACTGCCAGCGGCGTATTGTTTTGTCCCTGTTGCCAGCAAACTTCCAGCGGCGTATTGCTTCGTCTACGTCGACTTCTAAGTGCCAGCGGCGTATTGTTTGGCCACTTCGGACAGTAAACTGCCAACGGCGTATTGTTTTGTCCCTGTTGCCAGCAAACTTCCAGCGGCGTATTGCTTCGTCTACGTCGACTTCTAAGTGCCAGCGGCGTATTGTTTGGACACTTCGGACAGTAAACTGCCAGCGGCGTATTGTTTTGTCCCTGTTACCACCTAACTTCCAGCGGCGTATTGCTTAGTCTACGTCGACTTCTAAGTGCCAGCGGCGTATTGTTTGGCCACTTCGGACAGTAAACTGCCAGCGGGGTATTGTTTTGTCCCTGTTGCCAGCAAACTTCCAGCGGCGTATTGCTTCGTCTACGTCGACTTCTAAGTGCCAGCGGCGTATTGTTTGGACACTTCGGACAGTAAACTGCCAGCGGCGTATTGTTTTGTCCCTGTTGCCAGCAA
>OU015699.1:3195000-3207500 GCA_907165295.1 Nomada fabriciana
TTTAATTTGGCTTTACAACTTTCAATTGAGTCCAGTAGCCTCAACCTACGAGCTCTACGCAGCTGTCGGGCATACGCCACAACCTCCTTCCGCGATCTGCTCAGGTCTTCGGTCCACCAGGGGACACTCTGCGCAACTTGCCTTCTGGCCGGAATTGTCTCCCTACAGATCTTCTCCAGTGCCGCGTTAAACACTCCTAAAGCACGATCAACACCCAGGGTCCGCATACGCTGGATAAACTCGTCCGAGAATGTCTCCTCTGCCATCCTTTCGAATTTCTCCCAATCAGCCCGTCGGATGTTATAACCTCTCCTTCTTTTGCTCAGGAAGGACAGACCATCTCTGTTCTTAAGCCTGAATGTAATCAAGCTGTGGTCCGAAGTTGTCCTCGAGTTCTCCACCCGCCAGTCAGTCACATATCTGCTCATTCGTGCAGTGCTCAAAGTCACGTCGATATTGGATTCGCCGTGCGTACTAGAGTACGTAAACACGTCCGAACGAATATTCAAAACTCTAAGGTCTCGTGCTAGGATTATTTCCTCGAGGATTCTGCCATTCTCGTCCGTGGTTCCCGAGAACCAGAACCCGGACTTCGCGTTCGCATCCGCCGTTATTAGAACTTCTTGATTTTCAACCCTACTCAAGAGCCATTCAAAATCAGTCATAAAACTCTCAAAAGAAATCGAGTACTGGCAGTACAAATTGATTATGTAGAACTTAAATCTACCATAGCGAATCTCCACTAGCATTATATGGTCACTCAACCGATGCTCAATATGAAAGCAATCCAGGCTTCTTCGCGTGATGACAGCGACCCAGGGTGTACCACCACTGGGGCTAAAAACATTCAGCACCGGGGTGTCATAACCGCAAACCCTACCCCCAAACGAGTAAGGCTCTTGAATACACACTACGTCCACCTCACCCCGAACTAGCAGCTTTCTAATTTCCGACGCTACTGCCGTTGATCTCATGGCATTGATCTGCGCGATTTTTAGTTCCATTTTAATTTGTTGTAATAAATTTCTATCTGTCTAAGATATTCGGGGCAGGTCTTGCTACGAAGACTATGGCTAACGTCCTTCCTCTTAAATCTTTGACAGATTGGACATATCGGATTCTCTTTTTTCCGGCACTCTGTACTTGCGTGCCCTGTTTCCCCGCAACATTCGCAGATTTGATTAGCCGCTGAGCAGTACTTAGCCACATGGCCGTATGTATGGCACTTGTAGCAACGAACAATATTTAAGTATTCCTTAACTCTGTACGCACGCCAGAGCATGAACACTCTATTCGCTTCCAAAATTTTTCTAAACGATCCACCTGGCACCTGCACGATCCAGTTGACTCTTGCCGGGTTTTTGGTTTTAAATGCATGTTTGAAATTTATTTCATCTTTTAGTTTGGATTTTTCCGCCTCGTTTAATTCATCAAAGTTTTTCTCAATGAAATCCGCCTTCAGCTCCTCAACTTTGAGATCCTTTTCTACGTCATATATGACAATACAAGGATCAAGTTTCTTCGGCTCCGTAACACATAGCCCGACCCCACCGAAGTCCACCTCCTTAATCTTTTCTACGTCTTCTTTGCTTTTAACCTCTATCATCATGCCCTTATTTCTTAGTTGTCTCATGTTTTTTACTTTCAGACTCTTCCGCTTATCCTTTAGAGCCTCCGTTACTTGCTTACCTAGTTCCTCATTTGTTCTTTTGTCCGAATCATCCATAGGTTTAATTAAAATAATTTCGCTCTTTTCTTTTTCTTTCCCAGGTTTACCGTATGTCAATCTAGCGCGAGCACCACGTTCTCCAAACACTGGAGTCCCAGCTGCTTGCGCATAGGATACCCTAGAAGATTCCATTCCTTTACATTTGACTCTAAATTTTTCTTTCTCCATGATCTCTCTTTGTAAAGAGGTCTCAAGGATGGCCCATTTATCAAGAATAACCCTGATCGCATTTTTGGTCATTTTATTCGACTCGTCGAAAAGAAATTCTTCCAAGTTCCTTCTCTCAGCATAAATCTCCTGGAGTGTTGCACACAGTGCTTCCTCTTCTGTATCACCAACTTCCATGCTTACATTACCTTTCTCGATGTCTGCTACTCTCCTCCTCTTAGCCTTGGTTGGTGTAGATGTTATCGACAATTCTCCCGCAAACAGAGACGAAGCCGAACTACGTCTACTGCTGCTTTTAGCTTGCGACTCTGATCCCTTCATGGTCACTTCTTCGAGATCTTCGTCCTCATTTCTCCTTTCACTCTGTTTCGGTTTGTTTTGTTTCTGTTTGTTTTGTTTTGTTTTATTAGTATCCATATCTGGTCCCACGAGTACGGTGGAAATAAGGTCAACTGAGGCAGAGCCACCATTGCCCCAGCAAGGCTAGATAAAATCAGGTTTCGCCAGGTACCTGAAGTTTGGCCGCTAACGACTGGTGCACCCACCAGCCACGCTCCGGCGCAAAGTCCGGAACGCACCCCTTCGGCGCGCGCCATACCTTAGGGTGAGGGATTTTTTATAGAGGTTGTCATCCTCGCGGTCCGGCCGGTTAAGGCAAGACCCCCGTTCCAGCGAAACATGACCACTGGTTTACGGTGTGCTAAGAGCTCGGGTACCTTGGGTTCGCTAAGACCCATACTGTGTCCGCCCTTCGATCGACCAAGGTCGACCCAAGGACAGACACAGCCCCTGAGGGGAGTAGATAGGGACAGAGGGAATCTCGTTAATCCATTCATGCGCGTCACTAATTAGATGACGAGGCATTTGGCTATGTATCAATACGGGCACCGTGAGGAAGAATATGGATAATACTCAACCACGGTTTTGGGTCCGTATTGACATTGCTGGGCAAGTTGTTCTTTGGTGTTACACCCAGGATAGGCGCCTAAAGAGACCTCACGTGAGGCTCATACGAAAATAATGGCGCAAACATTCACACAACATGTTCTCTACCCAACACCCACAGTGGCCACAGTCCCAGGCACGGTCAGTCTCCGGTTAGGATGATATCTTGACGTGATGCTATTGAATCTACGCCAATTCATCCATGAGCCCCACAGCACACGAGTAGTTAGACTCCGCAACTGGGACTTAGTCAGGCCCAGGAAGCGGAGCTCCCTATCACTCTGGGGACTCCAAACACCTCGCCAACTTATGGTAATGGCGGTAAACGTGACATTTTCACGAGTCACTCCAGCGTGGTCTGCAACTAGCTGACTTAAGCCGGGGATGGACTCGTACTTGGTTACCTTACGACCATGGGCTAGATCCAATGCCTGCTCACTGGATACTATCTGCGCGTCTACTACGATCGCTACCCCGTCCTTCGAGATCGTGAGGTCCGGTCTTCGGAGCCCTATAGACGTGGAGAAGCCCAGCTCTTCATCCACAGTCCATCCCTTCTGTCGCAGAAATACAGCAGCACGACGGCAAAGATCGTTATGCCGCAGGATCCTACCTCCGTGCGTTCGGAAGCAGCGCTGAACGCAGTGCGACGGGGTCTCCTTCTCAGGACACCCCGCGCGACAACGAACCTCGCGCCCCTCACGCCCGCGAGAGACCCTCACTCTAGACGGGAGACAGTTGGCGCGCACGTGGTGATAATGCACATAATCAGCCCCTGGTATGCCGGAAGAACCCTCCGACACCCAGTGCGTGCTCAGGGAACTAGCAGCAGACTGACGCAGCCCACTGCCATCACAAGAGCCGTGCAACGCGGCAGCACAACTCCGTCTGAGTTCGGCGGTAGTAGAGACCCTCTCACCTCGGAAGAGCATCTGTGATTCACACCAGGCAAGCTGGCGTGCAACATACGTTGACTCAGCAGACGCCCTCGCCGGAGGGAAAGAACTTCTACACAACCGCTGGAGCCGCTGATACTTCAGGACAGGGATTAAGATCTTAAACAGTGGCAACCCGAGACCACCCTCACGTATCGGCGCATGGAAGTATCCAGAAGGGACATCATGGGGCAAACGCAGCCATGCGCGCGCCGTGTCGCGGACACGGACGTCCGCCGCCTTAAGAGTCTTCGCGGTCACGTTACCCACAACCCAACGGTGGAAAAACCGTGGGAGCAGGCAATCCCGGAGCAGCCGCAACCTTTGTTGAGGTTTAAGCGGTGCCCGGGAGAGGCGAGCCAGCGCAGACTCCAATGGGACAGACTCAACGTGTTCCCTAGTACCCTCGTATTCCGTGCCCAAGTACCTCCAGACGTCGGTCGGAGACCTTTGCGGTAGGGTGACACCATCGAGCTGGAAGGATGGTGCTGTAAGAACCCTAGTTTTCTTGTCACGTCCGGAGGCCGCGAGGGACAGAACGCCGGTTTTCTTGGCATTGATCTCTAGCCCCGATCTTCGGAAGGCAAGCACAAGCCGGTCCAAATTCTCCTGCAGACCCATAGGCGTTCTGGCTAGGAGGACTATGTCATCGGCATAGGCGAGGGCGTCAATCTTGACGCCACCTAGTTCGAAGCCAACATCCTGAGAGAGTGTCTCTAAAGCTCGATCAACCACTAGATTGAACAATAGAGGCGAAAGCGGGTCCCCCTGCCGCACACCACGACCTAAACGCATAGGCATTCCATAATCCCCTTGAGGTGACTGCAGGACGGTGTATGCATTGCCGTAGACTGACCTCACGTAACCGAGGAAGGCTGGTGGAAGACCAACCTCCTCGGCCGCTTTTAGAATGGCCTTGTGTGATACCGTGTCGAAGGCTTTCGACAGGTCCACACAAGCGATATGAACGGGACGGCTCAACCTGCGGGCTTCTCTCAGCACCGTAGTGAGGATGGTGACGTTCTCACACACCCCATCTACGGGCCGGAAACCTCGCTGACGCTCGTCCCAGATGTTTAAGAGAGACAGTCTACTGGCTAAAATCTTATGGAACTGTCTAATTGTGACGGAACCCACACTCAGGGGCCGGTAGTCGGCAGGTGAAGGCCTGTCCGGCATACCAGCCTTCCTGAGGAAGACCGTCCTGGTCGTGGACATACGTGCAGGAACCTTACTCGCTAGGAGGAGCAGGTTATATAGCAGTGCTCGCAGCGCGGCGGGTACCGTGTTCCACAGCCGCGGCGACACGCCATCCAAACCTGGTGCGGAACCAGCCCTTACGGCATGCTTCTCAACGTCCTTAGGCGTGATAGGCAACCATAGGGAAGACAAATCAGGCGGAGGAGAACCATCCTCATGGCCTGTGCTCTGGCCGATGCCTTCGAGGTGGATACCCCGGGCAGTCGGACCACCGGTCCATCGATGCCTCACGCTGAACGGGCGTCTGGGGAGACCAGTCATATCTCCATCGGCGGCACTGACTCGCTCTATCAGCGGACGCCAGTAACCGTCGAATTCGACAGAGGACGGGCGATTCCCTTCAACATCACCGTCCAGGATCTTACTGAGGCACGCGCGCAAGTTCCTTCTAAAAAGAGTTTGAACTTCAGCAAACTCTTTCCTGCGCTTCTCCAACCTATTCTCGACTCTCTCAGGACGACGCTGTCCACGTCGAGGGACACGATGAGGACGCCTCCTCACACCTTCAGGAAACACGTCGCCTAGCCATCGTGAGATGGCATCGGCAACCGCGCAACCATCCAGAGCCGACTGCGCTATTTCACGCAGACGGCCAGCCTGAAAGCTTTCGAAACGCGCCGTCCGCTCAATGAGCTCGCGGATCGCGTCTCTCAGCTTATCCAGATCTTGTGGAGCAGGACTGGGAGGAGGGACGCACAAGTTGGGCGAACTGATGGTCGAGGGAGCCGTTCTCTGTGCTCCCGCGCCGTCCTCGACATCACCCGGAGAACCCGGGCTAGCCTGTTGGCAGAAACCGAGGACCATCTCGCGATAAGCGGCCTGACGCCGCTTACCCTTAATGGCCTCTACGGTCCTATGGGGGAACCGATCATGAAGGTGTTGGTTTATGAATCTAATCCCCCCGGCCAAGGTAGCGTTCGCCTCGGCCCGAGCCATCAGTCGCACCTCCTCATCATTCCAACGAGCTTTCACTCGATCGACGTTTACAGCATCGTTGGCCTCGACAGGGTGTGCACTGGTTTTATGCACACCTCGGCCTATGCAGGTCGGAAATCCCCTGCCGCAGTGCTCACAGATGAAAAGTCCCGGCACAGCGGGATTAACACCGCTGGAACTCTCCCGGGAATGGAGACCTGCTTGGGCCAGGGTACTGCCGTCACTGTGGGTGGGCATGTCGGTCACACTCTCAATCACTCGTAGTGGCCGGGCCATCCGAGAACCCGGCCGTGGAATTCTTTTATTCGTACTATCCATTGTTGACTACGAGTTGGGGGAGCTATCAGATTGGCAGCCGATAGTCCCCCATATAGCCTATCCCGTTTTTGGCCTCACAACTTCCGTGGGATTAGGCACTTGAGCCGAAGCCCTTTGAGGCGCTTTCACAGAGGCAGTTCTTGGTTTCCCTCGAGATCTTAAGAGGTACTTACGGTGGGAACCACTAGAAGGTGACTGCTTGCTAACTATGACTCGGAGTTCTCTCGGATACTAGTACCGGCAAGCCGGCCCGACACCTCATTGATCACTCCATACTATGCCCCCAGGGGACTTAGTCTCGGATACTAGCACCGACAAGTCGGCCCGACACCTCAAGCGACCAGTCCCATCACGCCCGGAGACTTTAGCTACAATACTGCCACCATGCTCTTACCGCTAGCGGCCCAGTGCTTGCGGATGATATAAAACCTGGCGGCATATGGCCCTTGAAATAGTAGCGTGGTGGCACAGACAAAACTTGGATAGAAATCCAAGTCATGCCGCGCCACCCCCAGCAAGACGTGAAAAATTCACGGCTGGGAGCCAGGAACAAGCACTAGGCGATGTTTGAGGCACCGCGACTAAGTGCCCGCGGCGTATTGCTTTTCGAGGAATAAGCATCGGTGTAGTGGCACCGCGGCTAAGTGCCAGCGGCGTATTGCTTTTATTCCAGCGGCAAGTCATAGCGGCAGCATGCCTGCTAGAGGCCATAGTATAACATATATAATAAATATATATGATTAAACGCCACTAATACGATGGCGAAACAAGTGAATACCTGCGCCACCATGCACGAATGGCGCTTAAGAGAGTCATAGTTACTCCCGCCGTTTACCCGCGCTTTCTTGAATTTCTTCACGTTGACATTCAGAGCACTGGGCAGAAATCACATTGCGTCAACACCCGCGGGGGCCATCGCAATGCTTTGTTTTAATTAGACAGTCGGATTCCCCTAGTCCGTGCCAGTTCTGAGCTGAGCGTTGAATGGCGGCCGAAGAGAACGACCACGACGGAAAATCCGTCACGGAAGCCTCGCAGCAAGGAAGATCCGCGGGAGGCCAAGGCACGGGACCGAGCTCGGATCCCGGTTTCGCACTGATGCGTCCGTTCACCTCGCACAGGCCCGGCACGTCGGCCAAACCCACTTCCCGACCAAGCCCGACACGCCCCGCTCCTCAGAGCCAATCCTTATTCCGAAGTTACGGATCCAATTTGCCGACTTCCCTTACCTACATTAATCTATCGACTAGAGGCTCTTTACCTTGGAGACCTGCTGCGGATATGGGTACGAACCGGCGCGACACCTCCACGTGGCCCTCTCCTGGATTTTCATGGTCCGAGGGGAAGATCCGGACACCGCCGCAACTGCGGTGCTCTTCGCGTCCCAAACCCTATCTCCCTGCTAGAGGTTTCCAGGGAACTCGAACGCTTATACAGAAAAGAAAACTCTTCCCGGATCTCCCGACGGCGTCTCCAGGTCATTTTGGGTTACCCCGACGAACTCTCTCACGAGGGCCCGATTGGTATGCGGTTCCGCTGCCGGGTTCCGGAATAGGAACCGGATTCCCTTTCGCCCGACGGGTGTGTTTCTCTATCATATCGTTATATGTTTTAGGACACCTCATCTACATAGGATTTCTCTTAGGGCTTAGGATCGACTGACTCGTGTGCAACGGCTGTTCACACGAAACCCTTCTCCACGTCAGTCCTCCAGGGCCTCGCTGGAGTATTTGCTACTACCACCAAGATCTGCACCGACGGCGGCTCCAGGCAGGCTCACGCCCAGACCCTTCTGCGCACACCGCCGCGACCCTCCTACTCGTCAGGGCTTCATGGAGGACGGCCACCCGAGGGCGACGCGTCCCTCCCCACTTGCCGCTGACGGCGGAGTATAGGCGCGACGCTTCAGCGCCATCCATTTTCAGGGCTAGTTGCTTCGGCAGGTGAGTTGTTACACACTCCTTAGCGGATTCCGACTTCCATGGCCACCGTCCTGCTGTCTTAAGCAACCAACGCCTTTCATGGTATCCCATAAGCGTCGACTTAGGCGCCTTAACTCTGCGTTTGGTTCATCCCACAGCGCCAGTTCTGCTTACCAAAATTGGCCCACTTGGCACTCTGATCCAAAATCTCGTGGCTTCATGTTTCAAGCAAGCCAGAGATCTCACCCATTTAAAGTTTGAGAATAGGTTGAGGTCGTTTCGGCCCCAAGGCCTCTAATCATTCGCTTTACCAGATGAGACTCGCACGCGTTCACAGAGGAACGAGCGAGTGCCAGCTATCCTGAGGGAAACTTCGGAGGGAACCAGCTACTAGATGGTTCGATTAGTCTTTCGCCCCTATACCCAGTTCCGACGATCGATTTGCACGTCAGAATCGCTACGGACCTCCATCAGGGTTTCCCCTGACTTCGTCCTGACCAGGCATAGTTCACCATCTTTCGGGTCCCAACGTGTACGCTCTAGGTGCGCCTCTTCTCGCAATGAGAACGAAACGCCCCGGGAGTGCGAGGCCGCATCGTAACGCGGCCCATCCTCCCTAGGTCGACGCTGAGGCCGACCTTCACTTTCATTTCGCCTTTAGGTTTATGCATCCCAATGACTCGCGCACATGTTAGACTCCTTGGTCCGTGTTTCAAGACGGGTCCTGAGAGTACCCAAAGCAGTAGCGTCGCCGACCGGTAATTCGAAGCTTGGCCAGTCCGAGGACACCGCCTGCTAACAGCTGGTCAGGCCCGGGGACGGCACCGGGTCCGCGCCTCCGGGTTAAACTGACCTAGCTTGCGGCGGGCCTGACGCACATACATTCAGAGAATGGATTGGTTGCGGCCCGATACCGTGCGAGTACCGTCGTGCAGCCGGCCAGGCGACCGAGGGTCTGACACGCGTTACCATAAGGCGACGCGGCAGGCGCCCACTCGGGCCGTAGACCGACACACAACGGGTCGCGACGTTCTACTAGGGGAGAAGTGCACGACTACGTTACCGGAACATTCAGGCCGAAGGCGGCGTGCCCCTGCGATGTAACCACGAGGGCACATTCGGAGCATCGCGCGCCAACGGGAGCCAGCCTCGTTGACGATGAATCTCCCCATTCGATCTTTTGGGTTTCTCAGGTTTACCCCTGAACGGTTTCACGTACTCTTGAACTCTCTCTTCAAAGTTCTTTTCAACTTTCCCTCACGGTACTTGTTCGCTATCGGTCTCGTGGTCGTATTTAGCCTTAGATGGAGTTTACCACCCACTTAGGGCTGCACTCTCAAGCAACCCGACTCTAAGGAGAGATCCTCCCGAAACGCGTACCGGTCGCTACGGGCCTGGCACCCTCTGCGGGTAAATGGCCCCATTCAAGATGGACTTGGACGCGGTTCGACGCCACGGGATAAACGGATCCTCCCGAACACTACATTTCCCGGCGGCAGTACCGCGGGATTCAGTGCTGGGCTAATTCCTGTTCGCTCGCCGCTACTAAGGAAATCCTTGTTAGTTTCTTTTCCTCCGCTTAGTAATATGCTTAAATTCAGCGGGTAATCTCGCCTACTCTGAGGTCGTCTTGATACGTTATCGAGAAGTGTACCGCAAGGTACAAAAAAAAAAAAAAAGAAAAAAGAAGAACGGAAAAAAAAAATGGAAAAAAAATCGCGCGAGACACACGCTAGACATCCAATATAAATTCTAAACCGGGTACTTTTAACGTCCGTCCACTTGCGATAGCAGGATATAATTATCTCCTTGCCTTTCACATTTCGGGGACTGGACGACCGGTTTTGGATGCGCGGTCTCGGCGATCGGCAAAACTAAGGGACGCAAACCCGGGGCGACCAATTTTACATCGTCCATATATATTTATCTGATATGTTCGAGAGGGCCTCGCCAACGAGTATCCGATGTTCTCTGGTTCGGTTCACGCGTCGTCCCGTCTGTAAGAATGATTTTGTTTTCCTCTTCCCTTCAACTCCACCTCGGCACAACACGAACGCTCCACCCTACGACGACACACTTTCGTTCGAGACTCCGATCGGTCGAAGACGCCCACAATCGGGGTACAGAAACGTCGGAAGCAGAGCGCTAACTCGAAAACACGCGTAGGCAAGCTCCGAAGCACGGTTGGCGAAACGCGCGGACTTATCGCACGAACGTGGCTGGGTGGTCAACGGCGCGGCGGGCAGAGAGGCTGAGAGAGAGATATAGTGAGTGACAGGCGAGACGACGGGGAATCGTTCATCCCGTTGCAGTACTCGTGTGGAACTGTCTTCTCTCATTCTCTCTCTCTCACTTTCCTCTCTCGATAACCGCACGGCGCGCATCGACCGACATCCCAATCATCAGCGTTCTAGGATACCGCTGCGTAAAACACCACCCGTACAGGGAGACCTGGCACTAGGTGTGACCGAGGCACGTCAAACTTCCAACGACGACCCGCTCGATATGTGTGCATATCGACGCAAGAGTATATTATATGGTGTGTGCGTCTGTATAGGTATTGCGAACGGTGCCAAGGAGAACAGAAAAGATTCTCAACCATTCAATAACGACGGGGAAGGTGAAACACCACCTCCCAAAAGATACCTGGGGCCCTCTTGTGTATAACGAACATCAGGGACGATCCGGTCGCGCTCCTTCGAGCCCTTCCGTTCTGCCGTGCTCTTTTTCCAAATTTCATTCTCCTCAATTTCCTCTCTTCTCTCTCTTTATTATTTTCCTTTACTTCTCTATCACGGACAGAGTTTCAATTTCGCCATGGAAATCTGTTCTCTCGGTCGCGCGAAAGGATTCGTTTCGGGCGACGTCGGGAGCGCGGTCTTTAAATACGTTTGCATCCAGGACAAAGCGACCTCTTAATGAAGTCGCAGTGCACCGGGACCAAACGCCCGCGACAAACGCCGACGAACGTCCAACAATCGCTCGTACGTCGCGAAAGTCTCAACGTTCCCCACTTTATTATCATCATCTCCTTTCCTTCCAAACGCCCGAAACCTGTAACGTTCTACGCGAACGACGGCGGGGATCCATCGGAATGGGAAAAGAAACGGGGGTTCACGTGAGCGAACGCAACGCAAGCAGTATTTAGTTACGTAAACGACCCTCAGCCAGGCGTGGTCCAGGATTTGGAATCCGTGGACCGCAATGTGCGTTCGAAAAGTCGATGTTCATGTGTCCTGCAGTTCACACGTTGACGCGCAATTAGCTGCGTTCTTCATCGACCCACGAGCCAAGTGATCCACCGTTCAGGGTAATCGTATATAATTTTATTCATATTGTGTTTTTTGTTTCAATCCCTCTGGTACTTCGTTTCGAAATAAACAGAGACCCTACGCAACCCGCCAGCGCGCGCGTGAAGCGAGGGCGTCGCCAACGTCTCGAGGTTCGCATAGGACACCCCATAAGAGACGAAAATTTTTGACGACACGATACGGTCCAATGACGAAGCACGCCGGGAGACGCTGACGCGTGTCCCCGACGGCCGGGCGAAGAGTACATTATGTTAAATGAACCGTCGAATGTCACGGGGTCGAGGGAAACGGCGGGAGATTTCCCGACACTAGTGTATCCTTCGACTCGCCGCGCGACTTCGAGAACGCACGCGATATCGGCGCGCAGCGCCCTTGGTTCGATGATCACGGTCCCCTTTGACGGGAGAATATTTATCTTGTTGTCGAGGAAGGGGTCGGGCGAAACACGCTGCCTCGGATAGCCTCGAGTCGGTCTTGCATCCCAATTATTCCGTAAAAGAGAATCGACGACGGACGAGATAGGACGGGCGCGTTCCCTCTTCCTCCACGTTCGTCGATCGAATTCTCCTCGTTTAAACGGCACGGGTGTCCGACGCACGAGCTGCGAGTGTTACCAAAGCCGGTTCCATCTATACTCCCGAAGCACCACTTCCTCTCCTACAATTTTTCATTCTCTTCCGCCTTCGGATACACATGATGTATCGTAACCTTTATATAACGGGCGCACATCAACGCCGATGCGTGTAATTCGATTTTCGTTCCAGGTTACCCGATCCGTGCACGATAAAAATCTGTCACGGTTTCGTCTTCAATTGGACGCAAAATTTCCTTCACCGAGAGACAACGGCGAGGAGCACGCAACCCACGGGGCGATATTTCCCTCGGTAAAAAGAAACAAAAAGGAAAAGAAGAGAAGGAAAAGCGTTCGACAAATGTATTCCCTTTCTCCCCTATCTATCCTTCTGTCCTTCGCCAA
>OU015699.1:3210000-3212500 GCA_907165295.1 Nomada fabriciana
CATCATACGCGTACGTACAATGCTCTTTACGCAACTCTACAATTTCGTTATCGACGTCGTCGGCTCTCGTAGAGGACCGATCGACGAGGCATAATCGTGTTCTTAAATAATTCTGCATTGTTTCCATAATTAAATTTTTGCCTGCCAACGCTACATATAATGTAAAATATGTATCCGGTATAAATACCATTGGTAACCTTCCTCTCCTCGTGCAAAAGTGCCTCAGCAACTTTAGCACGCCCAAATTTATATAAATTTCATTACATCGCCAATAGACGAGAATATTTCATTTTTACTTCCTATCGCTCGAAGCGGAAGAGTTGATGCTCAGTTAGTACGAGTATAACGCCGCAGCGAAGATACAAGTCACCTGGCGCCTTCCTTTGGACGCTCGCCACTACAGGGCCATTCGGTCTATGACACCGACCCGTGGCAATGCTGTACAGAGAGTAATTCGTCAACGTACGTGCAGACGACGAAAATTGCCTTTAGGCACGATGGAATAACATATTCCGAACACCGGTGAACTGTATCTCAGCCGAGGCCGTAGTACAGACACGCGATGCAACGCTCCAGCCGTTCGTACTTTTCGGTACGTTGGCCGGCTACCTCTCTCTTATAGGTACGGAACGGCCCCTGGGGACGCCGGCGCCGCACGGTCTTACGCACGGGACCATACGGGGCAAACCCGTCGTAACGGGGGGATATTCGCACAAGTTTTTAACAAGCTCGCCAATTACAAAACAACCGTTAATAACATTGCTCCCGCGGATAAACATTGCTAATTTACATATTTAACAAAAAAAAATTTTTTTTCAATTCTCGACTTCTAAGTGCCAGCGGCGTATTGTTTGGCCACTTCGGACAGTAAACTGCCAGCGGCGTATTGTTTTGTCCCTGTTGCCAGCAAACTTCCAGCGGCGTATTGCTTCGTCTACGTCGACTTCTAAGTGCCAGCGGCGTATTGTTTGGACACTTCGGACAGTAAACTGCCATCGGCGTATTGTTTTGTCCCTGTTACCACCTAACTTCCAGCGGCGTATTGCTTAGTCTACGTCGACTTCTAAGTGCCAGCGGCGTATTGTTTGGCCACTTCGGACAGTAAACTGCCAGCGGCGTATTGTTTTGTCCCTGTTGCCAGCAAACTTCCAGCGGCGTATTGCTTCGTCTACGTCGACTTCTAAGTGCCAGCGGCGTATTGTTTGGCCACTTCGGACAGTAAACTGCCAGCGGCGTATTGTTTTGTCCCTGTTGCCACCAAACTTCCAGCGGCGTATTGCTTCGTCTACGTCGACTTCTAAGTGCCAGCGGCGTATTGTTTGGCCACTTCGGACAGTAAACTGCCAGCGGCGTATTGTTTTGTCCCTGTTGCCAGCAAACTTCCAGCGGCGTATTGCTTAGTCTACGTCGACTTCTAAGTGCCAGCGGCGTATTGTTTGGCCACTTCGGACAGTAAACTGCCAGCGGCGTATTGTTTTGTCCCTGTTGCCAGCAAACTTCCAGCGGCGTATTGCTTAGTCTACGTCGACTTCTAAGTGCCAGCGGCGTATTGTTTGGCCACTTCGGACAGTAAACTGCCAGCGGCGTATTGTTTTGTCCCTGTTGCCAGCAAACTTCCAGCGGCGTATTGCTTCGTCTACGTCGACTTCTAAGTGCCAGCGGCGTATTGTTTGGCCACTTCGGACAGTAAACTGCCAGCGGCGTATTGTTTTGTCCCTGTTGCCAGCAAACTTCCAGCGGCGTATTGCTTCGTCTACGTCGACTTCTAAGTGCCAGCGGCGTATTGTTTGGACACTTCGGACAGTAAACTGCCAGCGGCGTATTGTTTTGTCCCTGTTACCACCTAACTTCCAGCGGCGTATTGCTTAGTCTACGTCGACTTCTAAGTGCCAGCGGCGTATTGTTTGGCCACTTCGGACAGTAAACTGCCAGCGGCGTATTGTTTTGTCCCTGTTGCCAGCAAACTTCCAGCGGCGTATTGCTTAGTCTACGTCGACTTCTAAGTGCCAGCGGCGTATTGTTTGGACACTTCGGACAGTAAACTGCCAGCGGCGTATTGTTTTGTCCCTGCTGCCAGCAAACTTCCAGCGGCGTATTGCTTCGTCTATGTCGACTTCCAAGTGCCAGCGGCGTATTGTTTTGCTCGATCATACGACCAAGTGCCAGCGGCGTATTGCTTTGCTCGATCATACGACCAAGTGCCAGCGGCGTATTGCTTTGCTCGATCATACGACCAAGTGCCAGCGGCGTATTGCTTTGCTCGATCATACGACCAAGTGCCATTGGCGTATTGCTTTGCTCGATCATACGACCAAGTGCCAGCGGCCTATTGTTTGGCCAC
Source organism: Nomada fabriciana (assembly GCA_907165295.1). Classification (NCBI taxonomy): domain Eukaryota; kingdom Metazoa; phylum Arthropoda; class Insecta; order Hymenoptera; family Apidae; genus Nomada; species Nomada fabriciana. The sequence continues at coordinate 3,212,342 of OU015699.1, forward strand.
TTCGGACAGTAAACTGCCAGCGGCGTATTGTTTTGTCCCTGTTGCCACCTAACTTCCAGCGGCGTATTGCTTCGTCTACGTCGACTTCTAAGTGCCAGCGGCGTATTGTTTGGACACTTCGGACAGTAAACTGCCAGCGGCGTATTGTTTTGTCCCTGT
>OU015699.1:3217500-3227500 GCA_907165295.1 Nomada fabriciana
GAGCCTATAGTGATTGGCCTCCAGTTGCCTACTTCTTCCACACTCTTCCCTGGCTTAGGGATGAGTGTGGTTCGGTGCGACTTCCATTGCTCCGGATATACTCGGCTCATCAGCAGAAGGTTATACAGCTTGGTTAGCACATGTAGCGCCCCGTCTTTCCTGAGGTGAACTTTCCTAACGCCATCCACCCCAGGAGCCGTATTTGCCTTAACTCCTTTGAATTTATTTATTACCTCATCACGCGTGATGGGCGTCCATACTTCATCGGTATTCACACTGCTTCTATTTCTCCCCGCATGCTTTAATTTTACTTGGGGCCCTGCCACTCCCCATAGGTCTTGGTACAACGCTGCTACCTCTTCCTTTGGAGGTGCTTCGATTTTACGCTTGTCTTCTGGAGTCGTACCCACTATCGCCCAGTCGACAAGCCGAGAGGGACACTTCTTATATATTTCTTGGGTCCTTGCATACCCATATTTTCTTTTTGAAGTGTTCCTGCTTGCTCTACGCGTCCCTCTCTCTTGCATTTGCCTGTTTCCTTTTTCGCCGTTTCCATGTTTTCTTTTCGACTTCTCGCGGACGTCGCCTTTAAGGTACTCTGTTATCGTTGTGATTACTGGGTCGACGTCCGCCGGGAGGATCCGTCTCCATTGTGCCATATCCTGAATTAATCTTTCGACGTTCCTTAAGGGATGGTCGTCTTTGAGGTTACTAGACATTATGTACCTCCGGATAGGATCCTCCCATCTCTCCAGCCCGACGCTTCTACGGGAAGCTTCCTCGCCTTCCTCCGCCGCTGTTTCATATACGGAGCTTCCTGAGCTGGATTCACTTTCGAGCGTCGCTCTCCTTTCTCTCCAGGCGGGCAGGAGCCTCCTTTTATCACTTATCTGCTTCAGCGTTTTATGTGGCAGGAGCTCCCTAATCCTTACATTGGGGTATTTATCCATATAGAACCTCCTATCCAGCTGTATAAGGAGGTCTACATCCTCTTTCGACCAGGCCGAGGCTCTACTGCCCGGTCGGCTCCTGCCACTACTTTTGCCACTTTCCTCACGCTTCTTATTTCGCACTTCGGGGTGCCTGAACCTTTCGTGCTGGGAAAGGCCCCTCTTATTTCCGAAGGCAGCTCCGCACAAGGGGCACTGAACTCTATCTTCACCCTCGGCTTCTACTTCCGTCTCCACATGCCCCGCGCACCTCGGGGCATGACACTGCCATCCATGCAGTTTAACAAAATCTTTACGGCATGCGGCGCATCTCCACAATAATTTTTGCCGAGGGTGTCTTTTCTCTACATGTTCCACAAACTGTGCCTCCTTGACGAAGCATACCTTCGGACCTCCCGTGCAGAATTCACATTCTATCTGCCCGCCTAGAGGTAAGGTCATTATCTGTATCGTCTCATGTCCGTTGTCATTGCTTGGGTCGTCATCAGTGGTCCTATCCATCATAGCGGACAAGTCCGCCGCGGGAGCCCCAGGACCAGGGGTCCCCACGTCCGAGGCTTCTACATCTTCGTCACTGTCCATTGTTTACTATGTTTGATATCTGTATAAACTTTTCCATTTCGTAAGCCTTTCGTTTCCTATTCATGCCTGGTTGTGGAGGCATAGCCGCCGGGATGGCAGTCAAGCCCGGCCGGAGACGGCGTTGTAGAGTCCGCTGGGGATGTGGCCCAGGATGTGGCGTTGAGCCCCAGAGGCACATCGCTCCACGCCACCAGGCAGGTGGATGGCAAGGGCAAATTTCCTAAGTTCCAGCGGCGTATTGCTTTACGCCGCCGGACTGTATCCTGGTCCGTGTTCCAGGTTCCTTAGATCGCTCCACATCCCCAACGTGTTTTGGGGCACTACGTGCCCCACAAGTATCACCATCTTTCGCTTCTATGCTATATCTAGCATACTAATAATAATAATAATAATAATAATAATAATAATAATATTATTATCATTCCTGTCTAGCCGTCTCTCGGCCCGACCAGCCTGCCATCCAGCTCGGGTAGGTGGGGTCGCCAATCCCCAACGGTGCTGCCCCTCACCGCCCTGCCAGCTCGAGTGGGTGGGGTCGCCACTCCCCAACGGTGTCGCCCTCACCGCTCTGCCCTTAAGAGAGTCATAGTTACTCCCGCCGTTTACCCGCGCTTTCTTGAATTTCTTCACGTTGACATTCAGAGCACTGGGCAGAAATCACATTGCGTCAACACCCGCGGGGGCCATCGCAATGCTTTGTTTTAATTAGACAGTCGGATTCCCCTAGTCCGTGCCAGTTCTGAGCTGAGCGTTGAATGGCGGCCGAAGAGAACGACCACGACGGAAAATCCGTCACGGAAGCCTCGCAGCAAGGAAGATCCGCGGGAGGCCAAGGCACGGGACCGAGCTCGGATCCCGGTTTCGCACTGATGCGTCCGTTCACCTCGCACAGGCCCGGCACGTCGGCCAAACCCACTTCCCGACCAAGCCCGACACGCCCCGCTCCTCAGAGCCAATCCTTATTCCGAAGTTACGGATCCAATTTGCCGACTTCCCTTACCTACATTAATCTATCGACTAGAGGCTCTTTACCTTGGAGACCTGCTGCGGATATGGGTACGAACCGGCGCGACACCTCCACGTGGCCCTCTCCTGGATTTTCAAGGTCCGAGGGGAAGATCCGGACACCGCCGCAACTGCGGTGCTCTTCGCGTCCCAAACCCTATCTCCCTGCTAGAGGTTTCCAGGGAACTCGAACGCTTATACAGAAAAGAAATCTCTTCCCGGATCTCCCGACGGCGTCTCCAGGTCATTTTGGGTTACCCCGACGAACTCTCTCACGAGGGCCCGATTGGTATGCGGTTCCGCTGCCGGGTTCCGGAATAGGAACCGGATTCCCTTTCGCCCGACGGGTGTGTTTCTCTATCATATCGTTATATGTTTTAGGACACCTCATCTACATAGGATTTCTCTTAGGGCTTAGGATCGACTGACTCGTGTGCAACGGCTGTTCACACGAAACCCTTCTCCACGTCAGTCCTCCAGGGCCTCGCTGGAGTATTTGCTACTACCACCAAGATCTGCACCGACGGCGGCTCCAGGCAGGCTCACGCCCAGACCCTTCTGCGCACACCGCCGCGACCCTCCTACTCGTCAGGGCTTCATGGAGGACGGCCACCCGAGGGCGACGCGTCCCTCCCCACTTGCCGCTGACGGCGGAGTATAGGCGCGACGCTTCAGCGCCATCCATTTTCAGGGCTAGTTGCTTCGGCAGGTGAGTTGTTACACACTCCTTAGCGGATTCCGACTTCCATGGCCACCGTCCTGCTGTCTTAAGCAACCAACGCCTTTCATGGTATCCCATAAGCGTCGACTTAGGCGCCTTAACTCTGCGTTTGGTTCATCCCACAGCGCCAGTTCTGCTTACCAAAATTGGCCCACTTGGCACTCTGATCCAAAATCTCGTGGCTTCATGTTTCAAGCAAGCCAGAGATCTCACCCATTTAAAGTTTGAGAATAGGTTGAGGTCGTTTCGGCCCCAAGGCCTCTAATCATTCGCTTTACCAGATGAGACTCGCACGCGTTCACAGAGGAACGAGCGAGTGCCAGCTATCCTGAGGGAAACTTCGGAGGGAACCAGCTACTAGATGGTTCGATTAGTCTTTCGCCCCTATACCCAGTTCCGACGATCGATTTGCACGTCAGAATCGCTACGGACCTCCATCAGGGTTTCCCCTGACTTCGTCCTGACCAGGCATAGTTCACCATCTTTCGGGTCCCAACGTGTACGCTCTAGGTGCGCCTCTTCTCGCAATGAGAACGAAACGCCCCGGGAGTGCGAGGCCGCATCGTAACGCGGCCCATCCTCCCTAGGTCGACGCTGAGGCCGACCTTCACTTTCATTTCGCCTTTAGGTTTATGCATCCCAATGACTCGCGCACATGTTAGACTCCTTGGTCCGTGTTTCAAGACGGGTCCTGAGAGTACCCAAAGCAGTAGCGTCGCCGACCGGTAATTCGAAGCTTGGCCAGTCCGAGGACACCGCCTGCTAACAGCTGGTCAGGCCCGGGGACGGCACCGGGTCCGCGCCTCCGGGTTAAACTGACCTAGCTTGCGGCGGGCCTGACGCACATACATTCAGAGAATGGATTGGTTGCGGCCCGATACCGTGCGAGTACCGTCGTGCAGCCGGCCAGGCGACCGAGGGTCTGACACGCGTTACCATAAGGCGACGCGGCAGGCGCCCACTCGGGCCGTAGACCGACACACAACGGGTCGCGACGTTCTACTAGGGGAGAAGTGCACGACTACGTTACCGGAACATTCAGGCCGAAGGCGGCGTGCCCCTGCGATGTAACCACGAGGGCACATTCGGAGCATCGCGCGCCAACGGGAGCCAGCCTCGTTGACGATGAATCTCCCCATTCGATCTTTTGGGTTTCTCAGGTTTACCCCTGAACGGTTTCACGTACTCTTGAACTCTCTCTTCAAAGTTCTTTTCAACTTTCCCTCACGGTACTTGTTCGCTATCGGTCTCGTGGTCGTATTTAGCCTTAGATGGAGTTTACCACCCACTTAGGGCTGCACTCTCAAGCAACCCGACTCTAAGGAGAGATCCTCCCGAAACGCGTACCGGTCGCTACGGGCCTGGCACCCTCTGCGGGTAAATGGCCCCATTCAAGATGGACTTGGACGCGGTTCGACGCCACGGGATAAACGGATCCTCCCGAACACTACATTTCCCGGCGGCAGTACCGCGGGATTCAGTGCTGGGCTAATTCCTGTTCGCTCGCCGCTACTAAGGAAATCCTTGTTAGTTTCTTTTCCTCCGCTTAGTAATATGCTTAAATTCAGCGGGTAATCTCGCCTACTCTGAGGTCGTCTTGATACGTTATCGAGAAGTGTACCGCAAGGTACAAAAAAAAAAAAGAAAAAAGAAGAACGGAAAAAAAAAATGGAAAAAAAATCGCGCGAGACACACGCTAGACATCCAATATAAATTCTAAACCGGGTACTTTTAACGTCCGTCCACTTGCGATAGCAGGATATAATTATCTCCTTGCCTTTCACATTTCGGGGACTGGACGACCGGTTTTGGATGCGCGGTCTCGGCGATCGGCAAAACTAAGGGACGCAAACCCGGGGCGACCAATTTTACATCGTCCATATATATTTATCTGATATGTTCGAGAGGGCCTCGCCAACGAGTATCCGATGTTCTCTGGTTCGGTTCACGCGTCGTCCCGTCTGTAAGAATGATTTTGTTTTCCTCTTCCCTTCAACTCCACCTCGGCACAACACGAACGCTCCACCCTACGACGACACACTTTCGTTCGAGACTCCGATCGGTCGAAGACGCCCACAATCGGGGTACAGAAACGTCGGAAGCAGAGCGCTAACTCGAAAACACGCGTAGGCAAGCTCCGAAGCACGGTTGGCGAAACGCGCGGACTTATCGCACGAACGTGGCTGGGTGGTCAACGGCGCGGCGGGCAGAGAGGCTGAGAGAGAGATATAGTGAGTGACAGGCGAGACGACGGGGAATCGTTCATCCCGTTGCAGTACTCGTGTGGAACTGTCTTCTCTCATTCTCTCTCTCTCACTTTCCTCTCTCGATAACCGCACGGCGCGCATCGACCGACATCCCAATCATCAGCGTTCTAGGATACCGCTGCGTAAAACACCACCCGTACAGGGAGACCTGGCACTAGGTGTGACCGAGGCACGTCAAACTTCCAACGACGACCCGCTCGATATGTGTGCATATCGACGCAAGAGTATATTATATGGTGTGTGCGTCTGTATAGGTATTGCGAACGGTGCCAAGGAGAACAGAAAAGATTCTCAACCATTCAATAACGACGGGGAAGGTGAAACACCACCTCCCAAAAGATACCTGGGGCCCTCTTGTGTATAACGAACATCAGGGACGATCCGGTCGCGCTCCTTCGAGCCCTTCCGTTCTGCCGTGCTCTTTTTCCAAATTTCATTCTCCTCAATTTCCTCTCTTCTCTCTCTTTATTATTTTCCTTTACTTCTCTATCACGGACAGAGTTTCAATTTCGCCATGGAAATCTGTTCTCTCGGTCGCGCGAAAGGATTCGTTTCGGGCGACGTCGGGAGCGCGGTCTTTAAATACGTTTGCATCCAGGACAAAGCGACCTCTTAATGAAGTCGCAGTGCACCGGGACCAAACGCCCGCGACAAACGCCGACGAACGTCCAACAATCGCTCGTACGTCGCGAAAGTCTCAACGTTCCCCACTTTATTATCATCATCTCCTTTCCTTCCAAACGCCCGAAACCTGTAACGTTCTACGCGAACGACGGCGGGGATCCATCGGAATGGGAAAAGAAACGGGGGTTCACGTGAGCGAACGCAACGCAAGCAGTATTTAGTTACGTAAACGACCCTCAGCCAGGCGTGGTCCAGGATTTGGAATCCGTGGACCGCAATGTGCGTTCGAAAAGTCGATGTTCATGTGTCCTGCAGTTCACACGTTGACGCGCAATTAGCTGCGTTCTTCATCGACCCACGAGCCAAGTGATCCACCGTTCAGGGTAATCGTATATAATTTTATTCATATTGTGTTTTTTGTTTCAATCCCTCTGGTACTTCGTTTCGAAATAAACAGAGACCCTACGCACCCCGCCAGCGCGCGCGTGAAGCGAGGGCGTCGCCAACGTCTCGAGGTTCGCATAGGACACCCCATAAGAGACGAAAATTTTTGACGACACGATACGGTCCAATGACGAAGCACGCCGGGAGACGCTGACGCGTGTCCCCGACGGCCGGGCGAAGAGTACATTATGTTAAATGAACCGTCGAATGTCACGGGGTCGAGGGAAACGGCGGGAGATTTCCCGACACTAGTGTATCCTTCGACTCGCCGCGCGACTTCGAGAACGCACGCGATATCGGCGCGCAGCGCCCTTGGTTCGATGATCACGGTCCCCTTTAAGGAGCTAAGCCCACCGGTAGGACGTACCACATAATGCCAGTTAAACACCGCGAGCGGTGAACCGACACTGTGACACACAGATTCAACTACGAGCTTTTTAACCGCAACAACTTTAATATACGCTATTGGAGCTGGAATTATCGCGGCAGCTGGCAGCAGACTTGCCCTCCAATTGATCCTCGTTAAAGGATTTAAAGTGTACTCATTCCGATTACGGGGCCTCGGATGAGTCCCGTATCGTTATTTTTCGTCACTACCTCCCCGTGCCGGGAGTGGGTAATTTGCGCGCCTGCTGCCTTCCTTGGATGTGGTAGCCGTTTCTCAGGCTCCCCCTCCGGAATCGAACCCTGATTCCCCGTTACCCGTTACAACCATGGTAGGCGCAGAACCTACCATCGACAGTTGATAAGGCAGACATTTGAAAGATGCGTCGCCGGTGCTATTAGACCATGCGATCAGCACAAAGTTATTCAGAGTCACCAAAGCAAACGATGGACGAACGGAAGACCGTCCGCCACCGATTGGTTTTGATCTAATAAAAGCGTTCCTTCCATCACTGGTCGGAACTCTGGTTTGCATGTATTAGCTCTAGAATTACCACAGTTATCCAAGTAAATGTGGGTACGATCTAAGGAACCATAACTGATTTAATGAGCCATTCGCGGTTTCACCTTAATGCGGCATGTACTGAGACATGCATGGCTTAATCTTTGAGACAAGCATATGACTACTGGCAGGATCAACCAGGGAGCTGCTTCGTGCAAGATACATCATACGCGTACGTACAATGCTCTTTACGCAACTCTACAATTTCGTTATCGACGTCGTCGGCTCTCGTAGAGGACCGATCGACGAGGCATAATCGTGTTCTTAAATAATTCTGCGTTGTTTCCATAATTAAATTTTTGCCTGCCAACGCTACATATAATGTAAAATATGTATCCGGTATAAATACCATTGGTAACCTTCCTCTCCTCGTGCAAAAGTGCCTCAGCAACTTTAGCACGCCCAAATTTATATAAATTTCATTACATCGCCAATAGACGAGAAAATTTCATTTTTACTTCCTATCGCTCGAAGCGGAAGAGTTGATGCTCAGTTAGTACGAGTATAACGCCGCAGCGAAGATACAAGTCACCTGCGCCTTCCTTTGGACGCTCGCCACTACAGGGCCATTCGGTCTATGACACCGACCCGTGGCAATGCTGTACAGAGAGTAATTCGTCAACGTACGTGCAGACGACGAAAATTGCCTTTAGGCACGATGGAATAACATATTCCGAACACCGGTGAACTGTATCTCAGCCGAGGCCGTAGTACAGACACGCGATGCAACGCTCCAGCCGTTCGTACTTTTCGGTACGTTCGCCGGCTACCTCTCTCTTATAGGTACGGAACGGCCCCTGGGGACGCCGGCGCCGCACGGTCTTACGCACGGGACCATACGGGGCAAACCCGTCGTAACGGGGGGATATTCGCACAAGTTTTTAACAAGCTCGCCAATTACAAAACAACCGTTAATAACATTGCTCCCGCGGATAAACATTGCTAATTTACATATTTAACAAAAAAAATTTTTTTTTCAATTCTCGACTTCTAAGTGCCAGCGGCGTATTGTTTGGCCACTTCGGACAGTAAACTGCCAGCGGCGTATTGTTTTGTCCCTGTTGCCAGCAAACTTCCAGCGGCGTATTGCTTCGTCTACGTCGACTTCTAAGTGCCAGCGGCGTATTGTTTGGACACTTCGGACAGTAAACTGCCAGCGGCGTATTGTTTTGTCCCTGTTACCACCTAACTTCCAGCGGCGTATTGCTTAGTCTACGTCGACTTCTAAGTGCCAGCGGCGTATTGTTTGGCCACTTCGGACAGTAAACTGCCAGCGGCGTATTGTTTTGTCCCTGTTGCCAGCAAACTTCCAGCGGCGTATTGCTTCGTCTACGTCGACTTCTAAGTGCCAGCGGCGTATTGTTTGGCCACTTCGGACAGTAAACTGCCAGCGGCGTATTGTTTTGTCCCTGTTGCCACCAAACTTCCAGCGGCGTATTGCTTCGTCTACGTCGACTTCTAAGTGCCAGCGGCGTATTGTTTGGCCACTTCGGACAGTAAACTGCCAGCGGCGTATTGTTTTGTCCCTGTTGCCAGCAAACTTCCAGCGGCGTATTGCTTAGTCTACGTCGACTTCTAAGTGCCAGCGGCGTATTGTTTGGCCACTTCGGACAGTAAACTGCCAGCGGCGTATTGTTTTGTCCCTGTGGCCAGCAAACTTCCAGCGGCGTATTGCTTCGTCTACGTCGACTTCTAAGTGCCAGCGGCGTATTGTTTGGCCACTTCGGACAGTAAACTGCCAGCGGCGTATTGTTTTGTCCCTGTTGCCAGCAAACTTCCAGCGGCGTATTGCTTCGTCTACGTCGACTTCTAAGTGCCAGCGGCCTATTGTTTGGACACTTCGGACAGTAAACTGCCAGCGGCGTATTGTTTTGTCCCTGTTACCACCTAACTTCCAGCGGCGTATTGCTTAGTCTACGTCGACTTCTAAGTGCCAGCGGCGTATTGTTTGGCCACTTCGGACAGTAAACTGCCAGCGGCGTATTGTTTTGTCCCTGTTGCCAGCAAACTTCCAGCGGCGTATTGCTTAGTCTACGTCGACTTCTAAGTGCCAGCGGCGTATTGTTTGGACACTTCGGACAGTAAACTGCCAGCGGCGTATTGTTTTGTCCCTGCTGCCAGCAAACTTCCAGCGGCGTATTGCTTCGTCTATGTCGACTTCCAAGTGCCAGCGGCGTATTGTTTTGCTCGATCATACGACCAAGTGCCAGCGGCGTATTGCTTTGCTCGATCATACGACCAAGTGCCAGCGGCGTATTGCTTTGCTCGATCATACGACCAAGTGCCAGCGGCGTATTGCTTTGCTCGATCATACGACCAAGTGCCAGCGGCGTATTGCTTTGCTCGATCATACGACCAAGTGCCAGCGGCGTATTGTTTGGCCACTTCGGACAGTAAACTGCCAGCGGCGTATTGTTTTGTCCCTGTTGCCACCTAACTTCCAGCGGCGTATTGCTTAGTC
>OU015699.1:3232500-3250000 GCA_907165295.1 Nomada fabriciana
TTGTAGATGGATGGAGGTGCAGCATTTGTTTCAGTAGCTGTCTTATCTCTATGTCTAAATTTCTTAAAGTGCCCAGAGGCGGAGAGTCCGCCACTAATCTATGAATGTATCGGGGCAGGAGGTATGTTCGGATGAGGTTCACCTTCTGGTGAGGCTTCAATTTCATTCTCCCTACTGCCTTGATCGATTCTACTATTTCCTTGGTAGAGGAGCCTCGAAGGCCTCTCCACGGATCAAGTTGGATCCCCAAGTATTTAATAGTCGACTCGGGGTCATTATACGGTATGGCAGACCCTCCTGTTTCTAGCTTGGGGTCCACCATATACCAAGTTTTGTTTCCCTGCACGATCTGGAACGCTGTGCATTTCGAGGCCGCCACGCTCATGCCTAATTCCTTTAAGTAATTGTTGAGCATTTTGTTCTGTTTGACGGCCTCCTTCCTCGTCTTCGCCAGCAGGACCAGATCGTCAGCGAATGCTAAGACTGAGACTCTCTCGTCTCCCATCTTTATGCCCTCCGTTTTCTCGTCTATTTTCCCTATGATGGGATCTATTATAATATTGAATAATATGGGCGATAGTGGATCGCCCTGCTTGACACCTCTTAACAGTCCCATTTCCACTTTCTCTCCCTTTCCGCATGCTATGATAGTTTTGCAGCCATCGTACATCCTCCTGATATACCTTGCTGCTGCGTCAGGGATTCCTTTTGCCTTCAAGCAGCTACTCATCACGCTGTGGGGTACCGTGTCAAATGCCTTCGTTATGTCAACCACGGTTATCACCCCACCACCGTTTTCTTTCATCGTGGCTAGGGCGCTACTGAGGATGGCTATGTTCTGCTTACATCCATCCTCCTTTGTAAAACCTTTCTGCCTCCGATTTATGGTCACATTGTTTCTGACTCTTCGGTCAATCATTGCCGAATACATTCTACTTATGAGGGAGCCTATCGTAATAGGCCTCCAGTTGCTCACCTCTTCCACGCTCTTCCCTGGCTTGGGGATGAGCGTGGTTCGGTGCAACTTCCATTGCTCCGGATATATTCGGCTCATTAGCAGAAGGTTGTACAATTTTGTTATTACGTGTAGCGCCCCATCTTTCCTCAGGTGTGCTTTCCTAATGCCATCCACACCTGAGGCCGTGTTCCCTTTTATTCCTTTGAATTTGCACACGACTTCTTCTAGCGTGATAGGCGCCCATACCTCCTCGGTATTTACGCTATTTCTATTGCCGCTGCTCCTCCTCAAACACTTCAACTTGACCTGGGGCCCAGCTACACCCCATAGGTCTTTATACAGCGAGGCTACCTCCTCTTTTGGTGGTGCCTCGATGCTTTGCCTGTTCACTGGCGCTTTACCCACTATCGCCCAGTCAACTAACAGAGAGGGACACTTCCTATAAATTTCTTGAGCCCTTGCATACTCATATCTCTTTTCTCTCGTTGTCCTTTTGGCTCTACGTGTCCCCCCCTCTTTCTCTTGCCGGTTTCCCTTTGTATCAGCCCTACACCTCACCTTAGGACCTTCGCGGACGTCACCCTTCAGGTATTCTACTATTGTGAGGATTATTGGGTCGACGTCCGCAGGGAGGACCTGTCTCCATTGCGCCATATCCTGTATCGTTCTCTCAACAGTCCTTAATGGGTGACTGTCTTCGAGATTGCTAGCCAATATATATCGGCGGACAGGGTCCTCCCATCTCTCTCGCCCGACACTCCTTCGGGAAGCCACCTCACCATCCTCTGCTGCCGTCTCGTAGACGGAGCTTCCCGAGTCCGACGTATCCTCGGGCATCGCTCTTCTCTCCCTCCAGGCAGGCAGGAGCCTCCTTTTGTCACTAATTTGCCTTAAAGTTTTGTGCGGCAGGAGCTCCCTGATCCTAACATTGGGATATTTTTCCATGTGGAATCTCCTGTCCAACTGGATTAGGAGATCCACATCCTCCTTCGACCAGGTCGAGGCTCTGTTACCTGGTCGGCCCCTGCCGCTGCCTTTGCTCTCCTCCTCACGTTTCTTATTCCGCAGCTCCGGGTGCCTGTATCTTTCATGCTGGGACAGGCCCCTTTTGGTCCCAAAGGTACCCCCGCACAAGGAGCACAGAATCTGATTAGCGCCCTCGGCTTCACTGTCCGTCTCCGCGTGGCCAGCACATCGCGGGACATGGCATTGCCATCCGTGCAGCTTTTCGAAATCTTTGCCGCATGCAGCACATCTCCATAGTACTTTTCGCCGAGGGTGTCTCTTTTCTACATGTTCTAAAAACTGTGCTTCCTTGACGAAGCACACCTTGGGACCCCTGGTGCAGAATTTACACTCTATCTGCCCACCCAGAGGTAATACTGTAATTTGTACCATCTCATGTCCATTTTCATTGCCTGAGTCGTTACCAGTGGTCCTATCCATCAAAGCGGACAAGTCCGCCGCGGGCACCCCAGGACCAGAAGTACCCACGTCCGAGGCTTCTATATCTTCGTCACTGTCCATTGTTAGTTATGTTTGACATCTGTATAAACTTTTCCATTTCGTAAGCTGTTTCGGATAGCTCGCCTTTAGGAGTATAGATCTTATTGAATTTTACTCGTTTTATTAACCCGTAAATGATAGTTATGTTGGAACATTGATTTAACGTGTGCACATTTATTTTACAAGAATCCTTGTAACGAGAACACTATTTTGCAATAATGATATTAATCAAAGAGTACTTGTTGGTAAAATGTATTTATTGTAGAAATGTAAGGCGCTGATATGCCGTTGTTGAGCCGTTATGATTGTAATGCAAATTGCTTCACGCAGTGAAGCTTCAAGCGGTATAAATAGTAATGTTTAAATAAAGTTTTAATAAATTAATAATGTATCTTTGGAGTCACTGATAGTTATTTGTTATGTGTTGCTGAATTACCTTCGCAAAGCCGTTTTGTTGTAGAGAGAGAGAGTTTGTACTGCCGCGCGGCGGTTTATATAGTGTAACGCGAGGCATAGAGTAAGCAAAGGTAATTAGCGAAGAGCGCTCGCGCTTGTCATCACGACACAGCGCTAGGAGCGAAGCGTACGGGCGCCCTTCCATGAATGAATCCAGAACATTCCGCCCGCCGCGGCATGCGTAGCATGGCGCAATTAGTAAACAAAGAAAGTTGAGGATGCCGTGAAGTCGCATGTTCTGTGATGGTGAAACCGTTAACGCGCAGTGCAGTGTGTTGTGTGTCCGGAAAGTGCCAGACTTCAACGATTATCACCGCGGCTTCCCAAATGCCGCTGAACTGAGGAGCGCCAGGGGGGTTGCATTCCCATGTGGTTCCCTCTTTTGTGAGGTGGAAGGCCGCATCCTTCCAATCAAGATGTGCTGCTTTGATCGCTAAACATACGAAGACTGTCACGTACGATTTTCTTGTTCGTTGATCTCTACCGGGCGCGGATTTTGTCAAGAAGGGCCCAGCATAGTCAACGCCAGTATGCGTGAATGATCGGGAGGGCTGAGTGCGGTATGCGGGGAGGTTTCCCATTTGCTGGTGCGCAGCTTTGGCGCGCCAGTGACAACAAACCGTGCACGAGGCGAGCACGCGGCGTACCGCGCGACGCCCCGCCAGTATCCAGTACTGTCTCCTTAGCGTAGCCAAGGTGAGTTGAGTGCCTCCATGGAGAAGTCTGTGGTGTGCATCTTTGATAAGTAACGAAGTGAAATGTGCTTTTCCAGGTAAAATGGCAGGATGCTTCTGCCATTCGTCAAGTAGTGAATGCTTCAGGCGACCTCCTACCCTCAGCACTCCATCGCCATCAATGAATGGCGCCAGTTTAGCTGTTGGGCCACGTGTGATTTGGTGGCCTTGTTGCAGTAGCTTCAGCTCAGTTGGAAATGCTGCCCTTTGGAAGCAGCGAATACAGGCAAGATTAGCGTTATGTAATTCTTCACTTGTAAGACGTTGCGATACTTGCGCGCGTGTGTTACGATCCCTGGACGTTCGGCAAAAGCGTAGGCACCAACCAACTGTGCGTAGTACCCTAGTTAATGAGGAAAACTTGCCGACAAGTTCCTCGAAAAATGATTCATTTGCGGTAGTAGCATGACAGGTCACTCTCGGTGAGCGAACCTCCTGGTCAGTAGTAGGGCTATGCACTGAATGCTGATTATAGTCGTAGGACGACAATGAAAGGAAGGGGGGACCCTTCCACCAGAGAGAGTGGTTAAGAAGCACGTCGCAGGCCACTCCTCGAGATGCCAAGTCGGCAGGGTTTGACGCTGATTTTATGTGTCGCCAAGTGGCGGTTGGCAGTGAAGTCTGAATTTCCGATACCCTGTTCGCGACAAAGGTTTTCCATCTCGAGGGATGACCTTGCAGCCAACTTAACACGACTGTAGAATCTGACCACAAGTTGATAGTACAATTTTCGAAATTTAGACTGTTTTTGACACTGAGAATCAGGCGTGTCAAAAGTGACGCAGCGCAAAGTTCAAGCCGAGGCACAGAAACTTGCTTGAGCGGAGCAACTCGCGTTTTAGATGCTATTAATGTAGTATATGGTGTGGAGTTTGCGCCAGAGGAGCGCAAATAAATGACAGCTGCGTATGCCCGCTCCGAAGCATCCGCAAAACCATGAAGCTCCAACTTGTTTGCTGTTGTACAATTGAATAGCCACCGCGGAATGCGTAACGTAGAAAGAGAATGTAATTGCTTGGAATACCCTTCCCAATACTGAGCGTGCGTGGGAGGGAGAGGCTGATCCCACGAAATGTTAAGCAGCCACAATGACTGCATGAATATTTTTGCGGTAACTGTCACTGGAGCAAGGAACCCTAAGGGGTCGAAGAGACTAGCCACCTCGCTGAACACGATACGCTTAGTCAGGTGAGCCTTATTCGTGCGGGGTGCAATGAGAAACTGGAAAGTATCCAGAGATGCGTGCCAGAGGAGGCCAAGAAGAGCTGAAACGTGGTCCAGGTTATAGGAGAGCTCGGGATTTCCCTTCCGAGCGTGCTCAGGGAGCGCTTCCAACAATTCCTTCTTGTTGGAAGTCCATTTGTGAAGAATGAAACCGCCCGCCTTGAACAACTGTAAGAGTTCCTGTTGGAGCGCAAGTGCTTCAGACAGGGAGTCTGCTCCGGTTATAATGTCGTCCACATAAATGTCGTGGGCGGCGCATGAGGAAGCTAAAGGAAAAGCATGCTGTTCGTCCTTGCACAGCTGTTGGACTGTGCGGACGGCAAGATACGGGGCGCATGCCATTCCATAAGTGACCGTGAGCAGACGGTAATGACGGGGAGCTTCGTCTGGATGTCGTCGCCAAAGAATGCGCTGTAGGTCGCAATCTTCAGGCGCTACTTTGATTTGCCGATACATTTTTTGAATGTCGGCGGAGAATACTACGGCGTGTTTTCGCCATCGTAGCAAAAGTTGAAATATTTCCGGAAGCAAGTTAGGGCCTGTATGTAATAGATCATTGAGTGAGACACCGGAATTTGTCTTTTGGGATGCGTTAAAAACTACCCGGAGTCGCGTGGTTGCACTAGTATCGCGCAACACACCGTGATGCGGCAAGTAGTATGCCGATTGAGAATGAATGGACTCCGTTGGGACGGGTTCCATATGCCCTAACTGTAAATATTCCTCTAGAAAGGAATTATATGATTTTGATAGTTCGGGTTTTCCCTTTAATCGTGATTCAAGCTTATGCAACAACACGAGTGCCGTGTCAAGAGAATTTCCCAATTGGGCCGGAGAAGCATTAAAGGGAAGACGAACCTGATACCGACCAGTAGAGTCGCGGGAGTGCGTAGAGCGAAAGTGCTGCTCGCACTCACTCTCCGCGGAAGTAAATGTACGTGGAGGGGGAGTAACCTCCTCCAGTACCCAGAAGCGCTGAAGTGATTCAGCTAAATCGGTATCGCCTGAGCTGCATTGCAACGAAACCGCTTCATGACGTGAAGCGTCCGAGAGAGGGTTGCAATGCCCAGTTAGTATCCAGCCTAGTAATGTACGTTGGGCGACCGGACTGTTGGGCGGACCCTTCCGGAGGCCCTCCAGAATAATTTGAGAGTAGACATCAGCACCAAGAATAATGTCTACTCGATCCGACGAGTGAAAGTCGGGATCGGCCATTTCCAAATCCCGCAAGTGAGACAGAGGGAGCTGTTGCGAAGTGATGCGAGTGGGGGAATACGAAGACAAACGCGGCAGCACGTACGCCGTAATGGAAAGGGGTTTCATGTATACGCGAGCAGAGGAGAAAGTCAACGTCACTTTTCCCCTCGTGTAGGTTTCAGCTTTGCCTACACCCAGAATTGGAAACCGCGCGGTGTTTCGTTCGAGCTTCATGGTTTGCACAAAATTCTCAGAAATAAGTGATACCTCGGAACAGGGGTCAATTAATGCTCTTGCTGCAACCTTCTCGCCTCGACCCGTATCGACTAGAATTTTCGCGGTCGCGAGAAAAATAACAGCACGCGGTTGTGAATTTGACCAGGAGGCTCGTGCACAGTGCGAGGTCCGTGACTCCTCCACGCGACCTTGTGGAGAAACCTGCCGCGAGGAGCCTTGCTCAGATTTTATATGTAACAACGTGTGGTGCTTACCTACGCACAGTTGGCAGCGCTTCAATGATTTGCACGAACGTGAAGGGTGGTTTCCGAGGCAGTTGAAACACAGATTTTTGTCAGCGATTAGTCTCTTCCTCTCGTGCGTAGACATCCTTTTGAATTCGTCGCAAAACATCAGGAAGTGGTGGTCGGAACACAGCGGGCACTTCGGACGTCTTTCTTCCTGGGTAGATGCGGTGTGCGTCCTGAATTTCGCTGATCTTGCTTCCTTTTTTAGTGTTGATCCTGATGTCGGCGATGCAGCAGTGGCAGGAACTGTGTCTTCAACAGCTTCCAGAGCGCGGAGGTGACCAGTGAGGAAGACATGTAATTGCTCGAACGAAGGAGGATCGGTTGTAGCTCCGATCGAAGATTCCCACGCCAGTCTTGTCTTCGCATCCAATTTTTGCACAAGCCCGAATACCAGCCAATCGTCCCAGTGCTTGACTGGCCGGCCAAGGGCTTCCAGAGATTGAACGGCGTCCAGTGTGCCGTTCAGCAGCGGTTTTAAACAGGCAGCGGTCTCTCTTTTCATGGAAGGTAGTGATGAAAGAGCAGAGAGCTGCGATTGTATCAAGATGCGCAGGTTCTCGTAGCGCGCAGCGATAATTTTCCACGCTCCAGCAAAGTTCGCCTCTGTGAGGCGTATGTTTTGAATTAGTTGAGCGGGCTCGCCGGACAGGCTTATTTTGAGGTGGTGGAATTTCTCCACCTCTGAGAGATATTTGTTGCCGATGACCAGCGACGTGAACAGGTCACGGTAGCTTGCCCACTCCCGGTAGTCCCCAGAAAACCGAGGTACGTCGATGCGTGGAAGAGATCGCTGCGGAGGGTTGTCCATGGGAGCCGATGTTGGTTGCTCCAACGGCATGCGAAGGTCCAGTAGCGCGGCCTTGTTGATTAGATAAGCTTCTTCACAAAGCGCCATGTGGTCCGTCACGAAGTATGGCCACGAGGCATGCTCGGGGGTTACGATGTCCAGTAATTGATCGTGATCCTCAGTGAACGCGTTCCAATTTGATTCAAGTAATTCAAGTCGCGAAGTAATTACGCCTTGTGTGATTTTAGCGGCACCCAGCTTCTTCTTGTTCGTAACGGTATTCGAGATACGTTGGAACAACGATAGTTGCTTCGTAATGTATTTTTCCATCATGCTGCGTGTTAGTTAGCAACAAATACCGAACTTGAGCCCTTGAGTGCAAGGGCGATTCACCAAAAAAAACTTGAAAAGTAACTAACTTTTAGTTCGACCCCGATTATTATTGTTCCGCGTCGACGGTTTTTCGCGCACTTTGGCTGGCAACGCGAATTTATGTAACGGGATTAATAAAAGGATTAAAATACGCCTAAAGGTCCGTAAAACTATCAGGCTCGAAGGACCAATGTTTCGGATAGCTCGCCTTTAGGAGTATAGATCTTATTGAATTTTACTCGTTTTATTAACCCGTAAATGATAGTTATGTTGGAACATTGATTTAACGTGTGCACATTTATTTTACAAGAATCCTTGTAACGAGAACACTATTTTGCAATAATGATATTAATCAAAGAGTACTTGTTGGTAAAATGTATTTATTGTAGAAATGTAAGGCGCTGATATGCCGTTGTTGAGCCGTTATGATTGTAATGCAAATTGCTTCACGCAGTGAAGCTTCAAGCGGTATAAATAGTAATGTTTAAATAAAGTTTTAATAAATTAATAATGTATCTTTGGAGTCACTGATAGTTATTTGTTATGTGTTGCTGAATTACCTTCGCAAAGCCGTTTTGTTGTAGAGAGAGAGAGTTTGTACTGCCGCGCGGCGGTTTATATAGTGTAACGCGAGGCATAGAGTAAGCAAAGGTAATTAGCGAAGAGCGCTCGCGCTTGTCATCACGACACAGCGCTAGGAGCGAAGCGTACGGGCGCCCTTCCATGAATGAATCCAGAACATAAGCCATTCGTGTCCTATTCGTGCCTGGTTGTGGAGGCATAGCCGCCGGGATGGCAGTCAAGCCCGGCCGGAGACGGCGTTTTAGAGTCCGCTGGGGATGTGGCCGTCAGGTCTCTGTGGCCCCTTTTCTAAGTGCTGGCGACGTATTGCTTTGCGCCACCGGAGCAAAACGGCGCGGGCCACGCCGCCGAGCCCCGGGGGCACATCGCTCCACGCCGCCAGGCAGGTGGATGGCAAGGGTAAATTTTCTAAGTTCCAGCGGCGTATTGCTTTACGCCGCCGGACTGAATCTCTGGTCCGTGTACCAGGTTCCTTAGATCGCACCACATCCCCAACGTGTCAACGTTAAGACGTTAAGACGTTACGTTCTTAACGGCCTCCACTATTTCTTTGGTTGAGGAGCCGCGTAGGCCTCTCCAAGGATCGACTTTGATTCCGAGGTACTTAAAGGTGGACTCCGGGTCGGAATACGGTATGGGCAAACCACCCGTTTCCAACTTCGGGTCCACCATATGCCATGTCTTATTTTTCTGGACGATCTGGAATGCTGAGCATTTGGAGGCCGCTATACTCATTCCCAGCTTCTTAAGGTAATTGGCCAGCAGTTTGCTTTGCTTAGCGGCCTCAGTTTTAGTTCTGGCAATCAGCACCAGATCGTCCGCGAAGGCTATTACGGAGACCTTCTCGTCTCCCATTCGGATGCCCTCCGTCGTCTCGTCAATTTTCCCTATTATGGGATCCAGTATTACGTTAAATAGTAAGGGCGATAGCGGGTCGCCCTGTTTGACGCCTCTTTTGAGGCTCATTTCGACCATCTCACCGCCACTGCACGTTATTCTTGTGTTACAGTCTTTGTACATCCCAACTATGTACTGTGCAGCGGCTGAGGGAACCCCTTTGGCTCTCAGGCAGCTCCCCATAACCCCGTGGGGAACCGTGTCGAAGGCCTTGGAGATATCTACTATTGTAATGACTCCACCGCCTTCTGTCTTCATAGAGGACAGAGCGCTGCTGAGGATGGTTATATTCTGCTTGCATCCATCCTCCCTGGTGAAGCCTTTCTGCCTCCGGTGGATCTCGATTATAGATCGGAGTCTCCGGTCAATCATTGACGAGTATATTCTGCCTACTAGCGACCCAATCGTGATGGGTCGCCAGTTACCAACCTCTTCCACACTTTTTCCCGGTTTGGGAATTAGTGTGGTTCGGTTTCGTTTCCATTGGCTTGGATATACTCGGCTCATTAGTAGCAGGTTAAATAGCTTACTCAGGACGTGCAGCGCTCCGTCCCGCCTTATGTCGGCTTTCGTAATGCCGTCTAAGCCTGCTGCTGTATTACTCTTTATTCTCCTTAGCCTTTCGACCAGCTCCCCAACGGTGATTGGTGTCCACACATCACCCATACTGGAGCTGCCTTGGTCGCCTTGGCGCCTACCCGCCTTAAGGCTGACCTGGGGCCCAGCTGTACCCCAAAGGTCTCTATACACTGGCTCGACTTCCTTCTTTTCTGGAGCCTCCAGTTTTGGCTTGTGCTGGGGCTGTCTGCCCGCTATCGCCCAGTCAACAAGCCTTTGGGGACACTTCTTATATAATTCCTGGGCTCTGGCATACTCGTATCTTTTCTCCCTAGTCCTTCTACTTGGTATGCGCTCGTTTGCCTTATTCCTATTAGAGCCCGGGTTTCTAAGTGTCCCCATGGCCCTGCTCCGTGTTACAGGGCCTTCGTGGACGTCGCCTCTTATCATTTCTGTTACACTCTGTACAAGTAGGTCGACGTCCACTTGACTGATCCTTCTCCAGCTTGCCATGTCTTGGATCAGTCTTTCAGTCCGTCTCATCCGGTGTTCATGCGGGAGACTTTCGGACATAATGGCATTTTGGAGGGTTTCCTCCCATTGCTCCCTGCCGATACTCCGTCTGGGGCTCGCCTCTATTTCCTCTTCTGCCGACGCATAGACCGAGCTCCCAGACGACGAGTCTTCCTCGGCGTTTATACTTGCCCTGCCCCGAGCGGGTAAGAGCCTCCTTTTATCACTGATTTGTTTTAAGGTTTTCTGTGGTAGGAACTCCCTAATTCTGACGTTAGGGTACCTATCGGCGTGGAACCTCCTGTCTAACTCTATAAGGAGGTCCACTTCCTCTCTAGACCAGGCCGAGGCTCTGTTGCCTGGTCTGTTCCTACCTTGAGAGCTTTGCGCTTCTCGGTTCCTATTCCGTGTCTGCGGATGTCTATGTCTCTCATGCTGCCCTAGACCGGCTTGGGTCCGGAAAGCTTCGCCACATTCTGGGCATATTATCTGTGCTTCTTCCCCAGCGGTGCTGCCTGTCTCAGCGCCTTTGCACCTAGAAGCGTGTACCCGCCACCCGTGCAACTTCTCAAAGTGTCGCCGGCAGGCCGCACACCTCCAGATGGCTTTCCGCTGGGGATGCCTCATTTCGACGTGGTCCCTAAATTGAGCTTCGTTCATAAAGCATGTTTCCGGACCCTCCGCATCACAGAACCGGCATTTAATGTACCCGCTCAGGGGCAGATCCGTCCATTGTTCCATCTCATTAGCCTGTACACTTGCCTGGTCGTCAACAGTGGTCCTCCCGTCAGTAGCGGACATGTCCGCCACAGGGGCCTCAGGACCAGAGGCCCCTGCGTCCGAGGCTTCGTCTTCCGTCTCCATTTTTATAAGAATTATGGTATGTCCGGTTCGTATTAGTCCTTCCATGTCCTGCCGTTACCTTAGGTTTCGCCTGTTCGTGTGAGCATAAACGCCGGGATGGCAGACGGGCCAGGCCGTAGACGGCGTTTTAGAGTCCGCTGGGGATGTGGCCGTCAGGTCGCTGTGGCCTTTTTCTAAGTGCTGGCGGCGTATTGCTTTGCGCCACCGGAGCAAAACGGCGCGGGCCACGCCGCAAAGCCCCGGGGGCACATCGCTCCACGCCGCCGGGCAGGTGGATGGCAAATTTTCTAAGTTCCAGCGGCGTATTGCTTTACGCCGCCGGACTATATCCTGGTCCGTGTTCCAGGTTCCTTAGATCGTACCACATCCCCAACGTGTTTTGGGGCTACTACGTGCCCCATGAGTATCACCATCTTTCGCTTCTATGCTATACATAGCATGTTAATAATAATAATTAAAATAATTATTATTTCTGTTTAGCCGTCTTTCGGCTCGACCAACCCGCCATCCAGCTCAGGTAGGTGGGGTCGCCAGTCCCCAACGGTGCTGCCCCTCACCGCCTTGCCAGCTCGAGTAGGTGGGGTCGCCACTCCCCAACGGTGTCGCCCTCACCGCTCTGCCTTAAGAGAGTCATAGTTACTCCCGCCGTTTACCCGCGCTTTCTTGAATTTCTTCACGTTGACATTCAGAGCACTGGGCAGAAATCACATTGCGTCAACACCCGCGGGGGCCATCGCAATGCTTTGTTTTAATTAGACAGTCGGATTCCCCTAGTCCGTGCCAGTTCTGAGCTGAGCGTTGAATGGCGGCCGAAGAGAACGACCACGACGGAAAATCCGTCACGGAAGCCTCGCAGCAAGGAAGATCCGCGGGAGGCCAAGGCACGGGACCGAGCTCGGATCCCGGTTTCGCACTGATGCGTCCGTTCACCTCGCACAGGCCCGGCACGTCGGCCAAACCCACTTCCCGACCAAGCCCGACACGCCCCGCTCCTCAGAGCCAATCCTTATTCCGAAGTTACGGATCCAATTTGCCGACTTCCCTTACCTACATTAATCTATCGACTAGAGGCTCTTTACCTTGGAGACCTGCTGCGGATATGGGTACGAACCGGCGCGACACCTCCACGTGGCCCTCTCCTGGATTTTCAAGGTCCGAGGGGAAGATCCGGACACCGCCGCAACTGCGGTGCTCTTCGCGTCCCAAACCCTATCTCCCTGCTAGAGGTTTCCAGGGAACTCGAACGCTTATACAGAAAAGAAAACTCTTCCCGGATCTCCCGACGGCGTCTCCAGGTCATTTTGGGTTACCCCGACGAACTCTCTCACGAGGGCCCGATTGGTATGCGGTTCCGCTGCCGGGTTCCGGAATAGGAACCGGATTCCCTTTCGCCCGACGGGTGTGTTTCTCTATCATATCGTTATATGTTTTAGGACACCTCATCTACATAGGATTTCTCTTAGGGCTTAGGATCGACTGACTCGTGTGCAACGGCTGTTCACACGAAACCCTTCTCCACGTCAGTCCTCCAGGGCCTCGCTGGAGTATTTGCTACTACCACCAAGATCTGCACCGACGGCGGCTCCAGGCAGGCTCACGCCCAGACCCTTCTGCGCACACCGCCGCGACCCTCCTACTCGTCAGGGCTTCATGGAGGACGGCCACCCGAGGGCGACGCGTCCCTCCCCACTTGCCGCTGACGGCGGAGTATAGGCGCGACGCTTCAGCGCCATCCATTTTCAGGGCTAGTTGCTTCGGCAGGTGAGTTGTTACACACTCCTTAGCGGATTCCGACTTCCATGGCCACCGTCCTGCTGTCTTAAGCAACCAACGCCTTTCATGGTATCCCATAAGCGTCGACTTAGGCGCCTTAACTCTGCGTTTGGTTCATCCCACAGCGCCAGTTCTGCTTACCAAAATTGGCCCACTTGGCACTCTGATCCAAAATCTCGTGGCTTCATGTTTCAAGCAAGCCAGAGATCTCACCCATTTAAAGTTTGAGAATAGGTTGAGGTCGTTTCGGCCCCAAGGCCTCTAATCATTCGCTTTACCAGATGAGACTCGCACGCGTTCACAGAGGAACGAGCGAGTGCCAGCTATCCTGAGGGAAACTTCGGAGGGAACCAGCTACTAGATGGTTCGATTAGTCTTTCGCCCCTATACCCAGTTCCGACGATCGATTTGCACGTCAGAATCGCTACGGACCTCCATCAGGGTTTCCCCTGACTTCGTCCTGACCAGGCATAGTTCACCATCTTTCGGGTCCCAACGTGTACGCTCTAGGTGCGCCTCTTCTCGCAATGAGAACGAAACGCCCCGGGAGTGCGAGGCCGCATCGTAACGCGGCCCATCCTCCCTAGGTCGACGCTGAGGCCGACCTTCACTTTCATTTCGCCTTTAGGTTTATGCATCCCAATAACTCGCGCACATGTTAGACTCCTTGGTCCGTGTTTCAAGACGGGTCCTGAGAGTACCCAAAGCAGTAGCGTCGCCGACCGGTAATTCGAAGCTTGGCCAGTCCGAGGACACCGCCTGCTAACAGCTGGTCAGGCCCGGGGACGGCACCGGGTCCGCGCCTCCGGGTTAAACTGACCTAGCTTGCGGCGGGCCTGACGCACATACATTCAGAGAATGGATTGGTTGCGGCCCGATACCGTGCGAGTACCGTCGTGCAGCCGGCCAGGCGACCGAGGGTCTGACACGCGTTACCATAAGGCGACGCGGCAGGCGCCCACTCGGGCCGTAGACCGACACACAACGGGTCGCGACGTTCTACTAGGGGAGAAGTGCACGACTACGTTACCGGAACATTCAGGCCGAAGGCGGCGTGCCCCTGCGATGTAACCACGAGGGCACATTCGGAGCATCGCGCGCCAACGGGAGCCAGCCTCGTTGACGATGAATCTCCCCATTCGATCTTTTGGGTTTCTCAGGTTTACCCCTGAACGGTTTCACGTACTCTTGAACTCTCTCTTCAAAGTTCTTTTCAACTTTCCCTCACGGTACTTGTTCGCTATCGGTCTCGTGGTCGTATTTAGCCTTAGATGGAGTTTACCACCCACTTAGGGCTGCACTCTCAAGCAACCCGACTCTAAGGAGAGATCCTCCCGAAACGCGTACCGGTCGCTACGGGCCTGGCACCCTCTGCGGGTAAATGGCCCCATTCAAGATGGACTTGGACGCGGTTCGACGCCACGGGATAAACGGATCCTCCCGAACACTACATTTCCCGGCGGCAGTACCGCGGGATTCAGTGCTGGGCTAATTCCTGTTCGCTCGCCGCTACTAAGGAAATCCTTGTTAGTTTCTTTTCCTCCGCTTAGTAATATGCTTAAATTCAGCGGGTAATCTCGCCTACTCTGAGGTCGTCTTGATACGTTATCGAGAAGTGTACCGCAAGGTAAAAAAAAAAAAAAAAAGAAAAAAGAAGAACGGAAAAAAAAAATGGAAAAAAAATCGCGCGAGACACACGCTAGACATCCAATATAAATTCTAAACCGGGTACTTTTAACGTCCGTCCACTTGCGATAGCAGGATATAATTATCTCCTTGCCTTTCACATTTCGGGGACTGGACGACCGGTTTTGGATGCGCGGTCTCGGCGATCGGCAAAACTAAGGGACGCAAACCCGGGGCGACCAATTTTACATCGTCCATATATATTTATCTGATATGTTCGAGAGGGCCTCGCCAACGAGTATCCGATGTTCTCTGGTTCGGTTCACGCGTCGTCCCGTCTGTAAGAATGATTTTGTTTTCCTCTTCCCTTCAACTCCACCTCGGCACAACACGAACGCTCCACCCTACGACGACACACTTTCGTTCGAGACTCCGATCGGTCGAAGACGCCCACAATCGGGGTACAGAAACGTCGGAAGCAGAGCGCTAACTCGAAAACACGCGTAGGCAAGCTCCGAAGCACGGTTGGCGAAACGCGCGGACTTATCGCACGAACGTGGCTGGGTGGTCAACGGCGCGGCGGGCAGAGAGGCTGAGAGAGAGATATAGTGAGTGACAGGCGAGACGACGGGGAATCGTTCATCCCGTTGCAGTACTCGTGTGGAACTGTCTTCTCTCATTCTCTCTCTCTCACTTTCCTCTCTCGATAACCGCACGGCGCGCATCGACCGACATCCCAATCATCAGCGTTCTAGGATACCGCTGCGTAAAACACCACCCGTACAGGGAGACCTGGCACTAGGTGTGACCGAGGCACGTCAAACTTCCAACGACGACCCGCTCGATATGTGTGCATATCGACGCAAGAGTATATTATATGGTGTGTGCGTCTGTATAGGTATTGCGAACGGTGCCAAGGAGAACAGAAAAGATTCTCAACCATTCAATAACGACGGGGAAGGTGAAACACCACCTCCCAAAAGATACCTGGGGCCCTCTTGTGTATAACGAACATCAGGGACGATCCGGTCGCGCTCCTTCGAGCCCTTCCGTTCTGCCGTGCTCTTTTTCCAAATTTCATTCTCCTCAATTTCCTCTCTTCTCTCTCTTTATTATTTTCCTTTACTTCTCTATCACGGACAGAGTTTCAATTTCGCCATGGAAATCTGTTCTCTCGGTCGCGCGAAAGGATTCGTTTCGGGCGACGTCGGGAGCGCGGTCTTTAAATACGTTTGCATCCAGGACAAAGCGACCTCTTAATGAAGTCGCAGTGCACCGGGACCAAACGCCCGCGACAAACGCCGACGAACGTCCAACAATCGCTCGTACGTCGCGAAAGTCTCAACGTTCCCCACTTTATTATCATCATCTCCTTTCCTTCCAAACGCCCGAAACCTGTAACGTTCTACGCGAACGACGGCGGGGATCCATCGGAATGGGAAAAGAAACGGGGGTTCACGTGAGCGAACGCAACGCAAGCAGTATTTAGTTACGTAAACGACCCTCAGCCAGGCGTGGTCCAGGATTTGGAATCCGTGGACCGCAATGTGCGTTCGAAATGTCGATGTTCATGTGTCCTGCAGTTCACACGTTGACGCGCAATTAGCTGCGTTCTTCATCGACCCACGAGCCAAGTGATCCACCGTTCAGGGTAATCGTATATAATTTTATTCATATTGTGTTTTTTGTTTCAATCCCTCTGGTACTTCGTTTCGAAATAAACAGAGACCCTACGCAACCCGCCAGCGCGCGCGTGAAGCGAGGGCGTCGCCAACGCCTCGAGGTTCGCATAGGACACCCCATAAGAGACGAAAATTTTTGACGACACGATACGGTCCAATGACGAAGCACGCCGGGAGACGCTGACGCGTGTCCCCGACGGCCGGGCGAAGAGTACATTATGTTAAATGAACCGTCGAATGTCACGGGGTCGAGGGAAACGGCGGGAGATTTCCCGACACTAGTGTATCCTTCGACTCGCCGCGCGACTTCGAGAACGCACGCGATATCGGCGCGCAGCGCCCTTGGTTCGATGATCACGGTCCCCTTTGACGGGAGAATATTTATCTTGTTGTCGAGGAAGGGGTCGGGCGAAACACGCTGCCTCGGATAGCCTCGAGTCGGTCTTGCATCCCAATTATTCCGTAAAAGAGAATCGACGACGGACGAGATAGGACGGGCGCGTTCCCTCTTCCTCCACGTTCGTCGATCGAATTCTCCTCGTTTAAACGGCACGGGTGTCCGACGCACGAGCTGCGAGTGTTACCAAAGCCGGTTCCATCTATACTCCCGAAGCACCACTTCCTCTCCTACAATTTTTCATTCTCTTCCGCCTTCGGATACACATGATGTATCGTAACCTTTATATAACGGGCGCACATCAACGCCGATGCGTGTAATTCGATTTTCGTTCCAGGTTACCCGATCCGTGCACGATAAAAATCTGTCACGGTTTCGTCTTCAATTGGACGCAAAATTTCCTTCACCGAGAGACAACGGCGAGGAGCACGCAACCCACGGGGCGATATTTCCCTCGGTAAAAAGAAACAAAAAGGAAAAGAAGAGAAGGAAAAGCGTTCGACAAATGTATTCCCTTTCTCCCCTATCTATCCTTCTGTCCTTCGCCAAGGTACTTACCGGCGCTCGCGCTGGAAGAGATCCTCGATGCGTGTCCCCTGTGAAAGGAACTCGGGAAACGTATACACGATCGGGACAAGAGGCAGGCGAAGAACGGTCTCTCTGAAACGCTCTCGTTTCTGGTCTCGTCTCACTCTCGGCTCGTCCCCAATCTGACACGGGGCATTGCGTACTCTCTAAACGTATCGGAAGTATTATAGAACGGCGGGTCGGTGTCGACCTCACGCAAGCGTCCTTTTAAAACTTCTCACGAAAACGTCGCGATAATACACGTTCATCCCGTTGCCGT
>OU015699.1:3257500-3262500 GCA_907165295.1 Nomada fabriciana
GAGCAATAAGGGAGGCCGTTAGGCAGTCCTTTCTGCCGAGCCCCAGGATTTTCATATTCCTTATAGTGTCATTGGGTATAGCTCCCCTGCATCCCACAATTATAGGTAAAATGTCTGCCCTTACTCCGTTCAATTTCAATCTTATATACTCCGCGGTGTCCTTGTATTTGCGTATTTTCTCTCTGTACGCCTGGGGGAGATTTTCCCTGTCCTCGTAGTGGACAGTTACATCTACAACGTAAACCGTGTCATGGTCTTTTATGACCAAATCCGGTTTCTTCAACTCCCCCAGGACGTTTACAGTCGGCTCCTGGAACACCGCGCAGTGATTTGGCACTTTGTCTTTAATGAGGTTACAAATCTCATTGTGCCTCTTTATTCTTTGGGCTTTAGTATGGGTGCAATTCCCCAATATGTGACCCAGGGTCTCGGCCTGGACTTTACATCTTCTACACCTAACATCTAAGGTTTTCTTGGCTCTGTTCATTGCGACTTTTGTGCCGAATGTGTTCGTTCTAAGCTTTAGAGCATCAAGATACCTAGATGGCCTTAATAACTCAGGGTTGTATAGCCATGAGTTCCCTATTTTGTCTCCGAAGAATTCTCGGATACCTTGGCCTTGGGAGACGAGCTGCCTCCATCGATCCGTTTCTAGCTTCCGGAGGCTCTTACGCTTGGCCTCGATTGTGTCGGTGTCTAGGCCTTGTTCCCAATCCAGACCTATTGACGCAGCGTACTTGCGCAGTATTGTCTCTTGCCCCAGGAGCGCCGCTGCGACTGCCTCATCGCTGCTTCCTCTCATCTTCGCAGCGCTCCTTAGCTTCGCCACTTTAACTATATTCTCAACCCTCTGGATACCCAAGCCTCCATGACTCTTACTCGTGTAAATGAGGCCGTCTGTTGTAGACGGATGGAGGTGGAGGATCTTCTTAATTTCCTGTCTAATGTCTAGATCTAGTGATCTAAGGGTACCCAGGGGTGGAGCATTCGCCACCAGCCTGTGTATGTATCGGGGCAAGAGATAGGTCCGGATTAGGTTAACCTTCTGATGAGGTTTGAGCTTGAACCTCCTTATGGCTTTAATGGCTTCGATAATTTCATCATTGGAGGCGTTCTGCAGACCTCTCCATGGATCGATTTTGACTCCGAGGTATTTCAGTCTGGACTCAGGGTCTGTGTAAGGGATGGCGGTACCACCTGATTCCAGCTTCGGGTCCGCCATGTGCCATATCGCATTCCTTTGCACTATTTGGAATGAATTACACTTGGAAGCCGCTATTTCCATTCCGAGCTCTTTCAGATAGTTTGTGGCCATCTTAAGCTGTTTGGCGGCTTCCTTTTTTGTTTTGGCCAACAATATTAAATCGTCTGCGAAGGCTAGGATGGAGACCTTCTCGTCCCCCATCTTAATGCCCTCCGTCGTCGTGTCTATTTTCCCTATTACAGGGTCTAAAACTATGTTAAATAGTAAGGGCGACAGCGGGTCGCCTTGTTTAACTCCTCTGAGGAGCTCCATATCAATTGCCTCTCCGTCCTTGCACATAATTTTCGTTGAACAGTTCCGGTACATCTTTCGAATGTACTGTGAGGCAATGATTGGAACACCCTTGGTCCTCAGGCTGCTGGCGATTACGCTGTGAGGGACGGTATCAAAGGCTTTTGAGATATCAATGAGAGTCACAACACCTCCGCCGTCCTCTTTCATTGATTGGAGTGCCTTACTGAGGATGGCGATGTTCTGCTTGCAGCCATCCTCTTTTGTGAACCCCTTTTGTCTCCGGTTAATGTCAATATTCGACCTAAGTCTCCGGTCAATCATTGCAGAGTACACCCGGCCCATCAGTGAGCCGATGGTGATGGGCCGCCAGTTACTCGCGTCGCTCATGTTTTTACCCGGCTTCGGGATAAGCGTGGTGCGATTTTGCTTCCACTGGCTTGGGTAAACTCTGCTCATTAGCAGAAGGTTCATAAATTTACTGATTACATGCAGCGCTCCGTTCATTCTAAGGTGAGCCTTTCTAATACCGTCTACACCTGCTGCCGTGGTGTTCTTTATCTTTTTCATTTTGCCAGCCAATTCCTCCACTGTAATCGGCGTCCACATGTTCTCCATTGGAGAGCTGTGATTTATGCTTTCTCGCCTGGAGACTTTTACTTTTACTTGGGGCCCAGCTACACCCCAGAGGTCCCTGTATAAGGGACTTATCTCCTCCTTCTTAGGCACCTCTATTGTTTGCCTGACCTCGGGCTGCCTACCCGCTATCGCCCAGTCGATCAGCCTCTGGGGACATTTCCTGTATAACTCCTGAGATCGTGCATAGTTATACTGCTTGGTACGATTAGGCCTCCTGCCTCGTACAGTCCTCTGGCTGATCGCCGAGGGCCCCCTTGGGAGCCTCCTGGCTTGGTGCCGTGTCACCGAGACTGCAGAGCTATCTCCCTTGATCTTTTCTGTCAGCTCTTGTAGAATGCTCTCTGCGTCTCCTGGTAGGATTTTCCTCCAGTTAGCCAGATTTTCAATTTTGCTCTCAATCACCCTGAGCGGGTGATCATCATTAAGGTGCCCTGTTTGTATATATTCGCGTAGGGTTACTTCCCACGCTTCTCTGCCGAGGCTCCTTCGGGGGTCCTCCTCTACTTCCTCAGTGGCTGAGGCATACACTGAGCTGTCTGAGGATGAAGACTCCTCCTCAGCCACCGGGGTTCTCCTCCCTCGAGCGGGCAAGAGTCTCCTCTTGTCGCTGATCTGTTTAAGCGTCTTCTGTGGTATAAACTCCCTTATTCTTACATTCGGGTATTTCTCACTGTGGAATCTCCTATCCAACAGGATTAGGAGGTCCACTTCTTCCTTGGTCCAAGCCGAGGCTCTATTGCTTGGACCCCTGTTACCACTCATAGTTGCCTGCCTTTTTTCGTTCCGCATTAGGGGATGTCTATGCCTCTCGTGCTGTGACAATCCCCTTTGGGTCCGGAACACTCTTCCACATGCTTGGCACTCTACTTGTTCGCCATCCTCAACTACATTTTCATTTGGCCTTCCTCTACATTTTGGGGCATGACACTGCCAGCCATGAAGCTTATCAAAGCTCTTTTGGCAGGCAGCGCACCTCCAGATTGCTCTATGTCGAGGGTGTCTTGTTTCCAGATGCTCCAAAAACTGAGCCTCTTTTAAGAAACATTGTTCCGGACCCTCATTGGTGCAGAACTTGCAGGTAATGTACCCGCTCAGGGGTAGGTCCGTTGTCTGAGACGTCTCATGTCCTGGGGAAAAAGCCGTGTCGTCGCCAGTGGTCCTCCTATCCATAGCGGACGAGTCCGCCACAGGAGCCCCAGGACCGGGGGCCCCTGCGTCCGAGGCATCATCTTCATTATCCATTTTTAAGTATGGTTGTTTGCTCTATTCTACCTTATCATTACCATATCCAGTCATATCCATGTGCCTGCCAAATCGTAAGGGCACAACCGCCGGGATGACGGACCGGCCGGGCCGGGGACGGCGTTTTGGAGTCCGCTGGAGATGTGGCCGTCGGGACACTGCTGCCCTATTTCTAAGTGCTGGCGGCGTAGTGCTTTGCGCCCCCGGAGCAAAACGGCGCGGGCCCCGCCGCCAAGCCCCGGAGGCACACCGCCCCACGCCGCCAGGCAGGTGGATGGCAAATTTTCTAAGTTCCAGCGGCGTATTGCTTTACGCCGCCGGACTGTATCCTGGTCCGTGTACCAGGTTCCTTAGATCGCACCACACCCCCAACGTGTTTTGGGGCACTACGTGCCCCATAAGTATCACCATCTTTCGTTTTTATGCTATGCCTAGCATACTAATAATAATAATTAAAATAATTATTATTTCTAATTTTGCCGTCTTCCGGCCCGACCAGCCTGCCATCCAGCTCGGGTAGGTGGGGTCGCCAATCCCCAACGGTGCTGCCCCTCACCGCCCTGCCAGCTCGAGTAGGTGGGGTCGCCACTCCCCAACGGTGTCGCCCTCACCGCTCTGCCTTAAGAGAGTCATAGTTACTCCCGCCGTTTACCCGCGCTTTCTTGAATTTCTTCACGTTGACATTCAGAGCACTGGGCAGAAATCACATTGCGTCAACACCCGCGGGGGCCATCGCAATGCTTTGTTTTAATTAGACAGTCGGATTCCCCTAGTCCGTGCCAGTTCTGAGCTGAGCGTTGAATGGCGGCCGAAGAGAGCGACCACGACGGAAAATCCGTCACGGAAGCCTCGCAGCAAGGAAGATCCGCGGGAGGCCAAGGCACGGGACCGAGCTCGGATCCCGGTTTCGCACTGATGCGTCCGTTCACCTCGCACAGGCCCGGCACGTCGGCCAAACCCACTTCCCGACCAAGCCCGACACGCCCCGCTCCTCAGAGCCAATCCTTATTCCGAAGTTACGGATCCAATTTGCCGAC
This sequence comes from Nomada fabriciana, assembly GCA_907165295.1. Classification (NCBI taxonomy): domain Eukaryota; kingdom Metazoa; phylum Arthropoda; class Insecta; order Hymenoptera; family Apidae; genus Nomada; species Nomada fabriciana. The sequence continues at coordinate 3,261,914 of OU015699.1, forward strand.
TTCCCTTACCTACATTAATCTATCGACTAGAGGCTCTTTACCTTGGAGACCTGCTGCGGATATGGGTACGAACCGGCGCGACACCTCCACGTGGCCCTCTCCTGGATTTTCAAGGTCCGAGGGGAAGATCCGGACACCGCCGCAACTGCGGTGCTCTTCGCGTCCCAAACCCTATCTCCCTGCTAGAGGTTTCCAGGGAACTCGAACGCTTATACAGAAAAGAAAACTCTTCCCGGATCTCCCGACGGCGTCTCCAGGTCATTTTGGGTTACCCCGACGAACTCTCTCACGAGGGCCCGATTGGTATGCGGTTCCGCTGCCGGGTTCCGGAATAGGAACCGGATTCCCTTTCGCCCGACGGGTGTGTTTCTCTATCATATCGTTATATGTTTTAGGACACCTCATCTACATAGGATTTCTCTTAGGGCTTAGGATCGACTGACTCGTGTGCAACGGCTGTTCACACGAAACCCTTCTCCACGTCAGTCCTCCAGGGCCTCGCTGGAGTATTTGCTACTACCACCAAGATCTGCACCGACGGCGGCTCCAGGCAGGCTCACGCCCAGACCCTTCTGCGCACACCGCCG
>OU015699.1:3267500-3285000 GCA_907165295.1 Nomada fabriciana
AACGAAATCTCTCCATGAGGTGGTTTTAGCCTTTCGGATTTTCGCTGTATACTCTTGCTTAACTTGTTTTAATTTGGCTTTACAACTTTCAATTGAGTCCAGTAGCCTCAACCTACGAGCTCTACGCAGCTGTCGGGCATACGCCACAACCTCCTTCCGCGATCTGCTCAGGTCTTCGGTCCACCAGGGGACACTCTGCGCAACTTGCCTTCTGGCCGGAATTGTCTCCCTACAGATCTTCTCCAGTGCCGCGTTAAACACTCCTAAAGCACGATCAACACCCAGGGTCCGCATACGCTGGATAAACTCGTCCGAGAATGTCTCCTCTGCCATCCTTTCGAATTTCTCCCAATCAGCCCGTCGGATGTTATAACCTCTCCTTCTTTTGCTCAGGAAGGACAGACCATCTCTGTTCTTAAGCCTGAATGTAATCAAGCTGTGGTCCGAAGTTGTCCTCGAGTTCTCCACCCGCCAGTCAGTCACATATCTGCTCATTCGTGCAGTGCTCAAAGTCACGTCGATATTGGATTCGCCGTGCGTACTAGAGTACGTAAACACGTCCGAACGAATATTCAAAACTCTAAGGTCTCGTGCTAGGATTATTTCCTCGAGGATTCTGCCATTCTCGTCCGTGGTTCCCGAGAACCAGAACCCGGACTTCGCGTTCGCATCCGCCGTTATTAGAACTTCTTGATTTTCAACCCTACTCAAGAGCCATTCAAAATCAGTCATAAAACTCTCAAAAGAAATCGAGTACTGGCAGTACAAATTGATTATGTAGAACTTAAATCTACCATAGCGAATCTCCACTAGCATTATATGGTCACTCAACCGATGCTCAATATGAAAGCAATCCAGGCTTCTTCGCGTGATGACAGCGACCCAGGGTGTACCACCACTGGGGCTAAAAACATTCAGCACCGGGGTGTCATAACCGCAAACCCTACCCCCAAACGAGTAAGGCTCTTGAATACACACTACGTCCACCTCACCCCGAACTAGCAGCTTTCTAATTTCCGACGCTACTGCCGTTGATCTCATGGCATTGATCTGCGCGATTTTTAGTTCCATTTTAATTTGTTGTAATAAATTTCTATCTGTCTAAGATATTCGGGGCAGGTCTTGCTACGAAGACTATGGCTAACGTCCTTCCTCTTAAATCTTTGACAGATTGGACATATCGGATTCTCTTTTTTCCGGCACTCTGTACTTGCGTGCCCTGTTTCCCCGCAACATTCGCAGATTTGATTAGCCGCTGAGCAGTACTTAGCCACATGGCCGTATGTATGGCACTTGTAGCAACGAACAATATTTAAGTATTCCTTAACTCTGTACGCACGCCAGAGCATGAACACTCTATTCGCTTCCAAAATTTTTCTAAACGATCCACCTGGCACCTGCACGATCCAGTTGACTCTTGCCGGGTTTTTGGTTTTAAATGCATGTTTGAAATTTATTTCATCTTTTAGTTTGGATTTTTCCGCCTCGTTTAATTCATCAAAGTTTTTCTCAATGAAATCCGCCTTCAGCTCCTCAACTTTGAGATCCTTTTCTACGTCATATATGACAATACAAGGATCAAGTTTCTTCGGCTCCGTAACACATAGCCCGACCCCACCGAAGTCCACCTCCTTAATCTTTTCTACGTCTTCTTTGCTTTTAACCTCTATCATCATGCCCTTATTTCTTAGTTGTCTCATGTTTTTTACTTTCAGACTCTTCCGCTTATCCTTTAGAGCCTCCGTTACTTGCTTACCTAGTTCCTCATTTGTTCTTTTGTCCGAATCATCCATAGGTTTAATTAAAATAATTTCGCTCTTTTCTTTTTCTTTCCCAGGTTTACCGTATGTCAATCTAGCGCGAGCACCACGTTCTCCAAACACTGGAGTCCCAGCTGCTTGCGCATAGGATACCCTAGAAGATTCCATTCCTTTACATTTGACTCTAAATTTTTCTTTCTCCATGATCTCTCTTTGTAAAGAGGTCTCAAGGATGGCCCATTTATCAAGAATAACCCTGATCGCATTTTTGGTCATTTTATTCGACTCGTCGAAAAGAAATTCTTCCAAGTTCCTTCTCTCAGCATAAATCTCCTGGAGTGTTGCACACAGTGCTTCCTCTTCTGTATCACCAACTTCCATGCTTACATTACCTTTCTCGATGTCTGCTACTCTCCTCCTCTTAGCCTTGGTTGGTGTAGATGTTATCGACAATTCTCCCGCAAACAGAGACGAAGCCGAACTACGTCTACTGCTGCTTTTAGCTTGCGACTCTGATCCCTTCATGGTCACTTCTTCGAGATCTTCGTCCTCATTTCTCCTTTCACTCTGTTTCGGTTTGTTTTGTTTCTGTTTGTTTTGTTTTGTTTTATTAGTATCCATATCTGGTCCCACGAGTACGGTGGAAATAAGGTCAACTGAGGCAGAGCCACCATTGCCCCAGCAAGGCTAGATAAAATCAGGTTTCGCCAGGTACCTGAAGTTTGGCCGCTAACGACTGGTGCACCCACCAGCCACGCTCCGGCGCAAAGTCCGGAACGCACCCCTTCGGCGCGCGCCATACCTTAGGGTGAGGGATTTTTTATAGAGGTTGTCATCCTCGCGGTCCGGCCGGTTAAGGCAAGACCCCCGTTCCAGCGAAACATGACCACTGGTTTACGGTGTGCTAAGAGCTCGGGTACCTTGGGTTCGCTAAGACCCATACTGTGTCCGCCCTTCGATCGACCAAGGTCGACCCAAGGACAGACACAGCCCCTGAGGGGAGTAGATAGGGACAGAGGGAATCTCGTTAATCCATTCATGCGCGTCACTAATTAGATGACGAGGCATTTGGCTATGTATCAATACGGGCACCGTGAGGAAGAATATGGATAATACTCAACCACGGTTTTGGGTCCGTATTGACATTGCTGGGCAAGTTGTTCTTTGGTGTTACACCCAGGATAGGCGCCTAAAGAGACCTCACGTGAGGCTCATACGAAAATAATGGCGCAAACATTCACACAACATGTTCTCTACCCAACACCCACAGTGGCCACAGTCCCAGGCACGGTCAGTCTCCGGTTAGGATGATATCTTGACGTGATGCTATTGAATCTACGCCAATTCATCCATGAGCCCCACAGCACACGAGTAGTTAGACTCCGCAACTGGGACTTAGTCAGGCCCAGGAAGCGGAGCTCCCTATCACTCTGGGGACTCCAAACACCTCGCCAACTTATGGTAATGGCGGTAAACGTGACATTTTCACGAGTCACTCCAGCGTGGTCTGCAACTAGCTGACTTAAGCCGGGGATGGACTCGTACTTGGTTACCTTACGACCATGGGCTAGATCCAATGCCTGCTCACTGGATACTATCTGCGCGTCTACTACGATCGCTACCCCGTCCTTCGAGATCGTGAGGTCCGGTCTTCGGAGCCCTATAGACGTGGAGAAGCCCAGCTCTTCATCCACAGTCCATCCCTTCTGTCGCAGAAATACAGCAGCACGACGGCAAAGATCGTTATGCCGCAGGATCCTACCTCCGTGCGTTCGGAAGCAGCGCTGAACGCAGTGCGACGGGGTCTCCTTCTCAGGACACCCCGCGCGACAACGAACCTCGCGCCCCTCACGCCCGCGAGAGACCCTCACTCTAGACGGGAGACAGTTGGCGCGCACGTGGTGATAATGCACATAATCAGCCCCTGGTATGCCGGAAGAACCCTCCGACACCCAGTGCGTGCTCAGGGAACTAGCAGCAGACTGACGCAGCCCACTGCCATCACAAGAGCCGTGCAACGCGGCAGCACAACTCCGTCTGAGTTCGGCGGTAGTAGAGACCCTCTCACCTCGGAAGAGCATCTGTGATTCACACCAGGCAAGCTGGCGTGCAACATACGTTGACTCAGCAGACGCCCTCGCCGGAGGGAAAGAACTTCTACACAACCGCTGGAGCCGCTGATACTTCAGGACAGGGATTAAGATCTTAAACAGTGGCAACCCGAGACCACCCTCACGTATCGGCGCATGGAAGTATCCAGAAGGGACATCATGGGGCAAACGCAGCCATGCGCGCGCCGTGTCGCGGACACGGACGTCCGCCGCCTTAAGAGTCTTCGCGGTCACGTTACCCACAACCCAACGGTGGAAAAACCGTGGGAGCAGGCAATCCCGGAGCAGCCGCAACCTTTGTTGAGGTTTAAGCGGTGCCCGGGAGAGGCGAGCCAGCGCAGACTCCAAAGGGACAGACTCAACGTGTTCCCTAGTACCCTCGTATTCCGTGCCCAAGTACCTCCAGACGTCGGTCGGAGACCTTTGCGGTAGGGTGACACCATCGAGCTGGAAGGATGGTGCTGTAAGAACCCTAGTTTTCTTGTCACGTCCGGAGGCCGCGAGGGACAGAACGCCGGTTTTCTTGGCATTGATCTCTAGCCCCGATCTTCGGAAGGCAAGCACAAGCCGGTCCAAATTCTCCTGCAGACCCATAGGCGTTCTGGCTAGGAGGACTATGTCATCGGCATAGGCGAGGGCGTCAATCTTGACGCCACCTAGTTCGAAGCCAACATCCTGAGAGAGTGTCTCTAAAGCTCGATCAACCACTAGATTGAACAATAGAGGCGAAAGCGGGTCCCCCTGCCGCACACCACGACCTAAACGCATAGGCATTCCATAATCCCCTTGAGGTGACTGCAGGACGGTGTATGCATTGCCGTAGACTGACCTCACGTAACCGAGGAAGGCTGGTGGAAGACCAACCTCCTCGGCCGCTTTTAGAATGGCCTTGTGTGATACCGTGTCGAAGGCTTTCGACAGGTCCACACAAGCGATATGAACGGGACGGCTCAACCTGCGGGCTTCTCTCAGCACCGTAGTGTGGATGGTGACGTTCTCACACACCCCATCTACGGGCCGGAAACCTCGCTGACGCTCGTCCCAGATGTTTAAGAGAGACAGTCTACTGGCTAAAATCTTATGGAACTGTCTAATTGTGACGGAACCCACACTCAGGGGCCGGTAGTCGGCAGGTGAAGGCCTGTCCGGCATACCAGCCTTCCTGAGGAAGACCGTCCTGGTCGTGGACATACGTGCAGGAACCTTACTCGCTAGGAGGAGCAGGTTATATAGCAGTGCTCGCAGCGCGGCGGGTACCGTGTTCCACAGCCGCGGCGACACGCCATCCAAACCTGGTGCGGAACCAGCCCTTACGGCATGCTTCTCAACGTCCTTAGGCGTGATAGGCAACCATAGGGAAGACAAATCAGGCGTAGGAGAACCTTCCTCATGGCCTGTGCTCTGGCCGATGCCTTCGAGGTGGATACCCCGGGCAGTCGGACCACCGGTCCATCGATGCCTCACGCTGAACGGGCGTCTGGGGAGACCAGTCATATCTCCATCGGCGGCACTGACTCGCTCTATCAGCGGACGCCAGTAACCGTCGAATTCGACAGAGGACGGGCGATTCCCTTCAACATCACCGTCCAGGATCTAACTGAGGCACGCGCGCAAGTTCCTTCTAAAAAGAGTTTGAACTTCAGCAAACTCTTTCCTGCGCTTCTCCAACCTATTCTCGACTCTCTCAGGACGACGCTGTCCACGTCGAGGGACACGATGAGGACGCCTCCTCACACCTTCAGGAAACACGTCGCCTAGCCATCGTGAGATGGCATCGGCAACCGCGCAACCATCCAGAGCCGACTGCGCTATTTCACGCAGACGGCCAGCCTGAAAGCTTTCGAAACGCGCCGTCCGCTCAATGAGCTCGCGGATCGCGTCTCTCAGCTTATCCAGATCTTGTGGAGCAGGACTGGGAGGAGGGACGCACAAGTTGGGCGAACTGATGGTCGAGGGAGCCGTTCTCTGTGCTCCCGCGCCGTCCTCGACATCACCCGGAGAACCCGGGCTAGCCTGTTGGCAGAAACCGAGGACCATCTCGCGATAAGCGGCCTGACGCCGCTTACCCTTAATGGCCTCTACGGTCCTATGGGGGAACCGATCATGAAGATGTTGGTTTATGAATCTAATCCCCCCGGCCAAGGTAGCGTTCGCCTCGGCCCGAGCCATCAGTCGCACCTCCTCATCATTCCAACGAGCTTTCACTCGATCGACGTTTACAGCATCGTTGGCCTCGACAGGGTGTGCACTGGTTTTATGCACACCTCGGCCTATGCAGGTCGGAAATCCCCTGCCGCAGTGCTCACAGATGAAAAGTCCCGGCACAGCGGGATTAACACCGCTGGAACTCTCCCGGGAATGGAGACCTGCTTGGGCCAGGGTACTGCCGTCACTGTGGGTGGGCATGTCGGTCACACTCTCAATCACTCGTAGTGGCCGGGCCATCCGAGAACCCGGCCGTGGAATTCTTTTATTCGTACTATCCATTGTTGACTACGAGTTGGGGGAGCTATCAGATTGGCAGCCGATAGTCCCCCATATAGCCTATCCCGTTTTTGGCCTCACAACTTCCGTGGGATTAGGCACTTGAGCCGAAGCCCTTTGAGGCGCTTTCACAGAGGCAGTTCTTGGTTTCCCTCGAGATCTTAAGAGGTACTTACGGTGGGAACCACTAGAAGGTGACTGCTTGCTAACTATGACTCGGAGTTCTCTCGGATACTAGTACCGGCAAGCCGGCCCGACACCTCATTGATCACTCCATACTATGCCCCCAGGGGACTTAGTCTCGGATACTAGCACCGACAAGTCGGCCCGACACCTCAAGCGACCAGTCCCATCACGCCCGGAGACTTTAGCTACATTACTGCCACCATGCTCTTACCGCTAGCGGCCCAGTGCTTGCGGATGATATAAAACCTGGCGGCATATGGCCCTTGAAATAGTAGCGTGGTGGCACAGACAAAACTTGGATAGAAATCCAAGTCATGCCGCGCCACCCCCAGCAAGACGTGAAAAATTCACGGCTGGGAGCCAGGAACAAGCACTAGGCGATGTTTGAGGCACCGCGACTAAGTGCCCGCGGCGTATTGCTTTTCGAGGAATAAGCATCGGTGTAGTGGCACCGCGGCTAAGTGCCAGCGGCGTATTGCTTTTATTCCAGCGGCAAGTCATAGCGGCAGCATGCCTGCTAGAGGCCATAGTATAACATATATAATAAATATATATGATTAAACGCCACTAATACGATGGCGAAACAAGTGAATACCTGCGCCACCATGCACGAATGGCGCTTAAGAGAGTCATAGTTACTCCCGCCGTTTACCCGCGCTTTCTTGAATTTCTTCACGTTGACATTCAGAGCACTGGGCAGAAATCACATTGCGTCAACACCCGCGGGGGCCATCGCAATGCTTTGTTTTAATTAGACAGTCGGATTCCCCTAGTCCGTGCCAGTTCTGAGCTGAGCGTTGAATGGCGGCCGAAGAGAACGACCACGACGGAAAATCCGTCACGGAAGCCTCGCAGCAAGGAAGATCCGCGGGAGGCCAAGGCACGGGACCGAGCTCGGATCCCGGTTTCGCACTGATGCGTCCGTTCACCTCGCACAGGCCCGGCACGTCGGCCAAACCCACTTCCCGACCAAGCCCGACACGCCCCGCTCCTCAGAGCCAATCCTTATTCCGAAGTTACGGATCCAATTTGCCGACTTCCCTTACCTACATTAATCTATCGACTAGAGGCTCTTTACCTTGGAGACCTGCTGCGGATATGGGTACGAACCGGCGCGACACCTCCACGTGGCCCTCTCCTGGATTTTCATGGTCCGAGGGGAAGATCCGGACACCGCCGCAACTGCGGTGCTCTTCGCGTCCCAAACCCTATCTCCCTGCTAGAGGTTTCCAGGGAACTCGAACGCTTATACAGAAAAGAAAACTCTTCCCGGATCTCCCGACGGCGTCTCCAGGTCATTTTGGGTTACCCCGACGAACTCTCTCACGAGGGCCCGATTGGTATGCGGTTCCGCTGCCGGGTTCCGGAATAGGAACCGGATTCCCTTTCGCCCGACGGGTGTGTTTCTCTATCATATCGTTATATGTTTTAGGACACCTCATCTACATAGGATTTCTCTTAGGGCTTAGGATCGACTGACTCGTGTGCAACGGCTGTTCACACGAAACCCTTCTCCACGTCAGTCCTCCAGGGCCTCGCTGGAGTATTTGCTACTACCACCAAGATCTGCACCGACGGCGGCTCCAGGCAGGCTCACGCCCAGACCCTTCTGCGCACACCGCCGCGACCCTCCTACTCGTCAGGGCTTCATGGAGGACGGCCACCCGAGGGCGACGCGTCCCTCCCCACTTGCCGCTGACGGCGGAGTATAGGCGCGACGCTTCAGCGCCATCCATTTTCAGGGCTAGTTGCTTCGGCAGGTGAGTTGTTACACACTCCTTAGCGGATTCCGACTTCCATGGCCACCGTCCTGCTGTCTTAAGCAACCAACGCCTTTCATGGTATCCCATAAGCGTCGACTTAGGCGCCTTAACTCTGCGTTTGGTTCATCCCACAGCGCCAGTTCTGCTTACCAAAATTGGCCCACTTGGCACTCTGATCCAAAATCTCGTGGCTTCATGTTTCAAGCAAGCCAGAGATCTCACCCATTTAAAGTTTGAGAATAGGTTGAGGTCGTTTCGGCCCCAAGGCCTCTAATCATTCGCTTTACCAGATGAGACTCGCACGCGTTCACAGAGGAACGAGCGAGTGCCAGCTATCCTGAGGGAAACTTCGGAGGGAACCAGCTACTAGATGGTTCGATTAGTCTTTCGCCCCTATACCCAGTTCCGACGATCGATTTGCACGTCAGAATCGCTACGGACCTCCATCAGGGTTTCCCCTGACTTCGTCCTGACCAGGCATAGTTCACCATCTTTCGGGTCCCAACGTGTACGCTCTAGGTGCGCCTCTTCTCGCAATGAGAACGAAACGCCCCGGGAGTGCGAGGCCGCATCGTAACGCGGCCCATCCTCCCTAGGTCGACGCTGAGGCCGACCTTCACTTTCATTTCGCCTTTAGGTTTATGCATCCCAATGACTCGCGCACATGTTAGACTCCTTGGTCCGTGTTTCAAGACGGGTCCTGAGAGTACCCAAAGCAGTAGCGTCGCCGACCGGTAATTCGAAGCTTGGCCAGTCCGAGGACACCGCCTGCTAACAGCTGGTCAGGCCCGGGGACGGCACCGGGTCCGCGCCTCCGGGTTAAACTGACCTAGCTTGCGGCGGGCCTGACGCACATACATTCAGAGAATGGATTGGTTGCGGCCCGATACCGTGCGAGTACCGTCGTGCAGCCGGCCAGGCGACCGAGGGTCTGACACGCGTTACCATAAGGCGACGCGGCAGGCGCCCACTCGGGCCGTAGACCGACACACAACGGGTCGCGACGTTCTACTAGGGGAGAAGTGCACGACTACGTTACCGGAACATTCAGGCCGAAGGCGGCGTGCCCCTGCGATGTAACCACGAGGGCACATTCGGAGCATCGCGCGCCAACGGGAGCCAGCCTCGTTGACGATGAATCTCCCCATTCGATCTTTTGGGTTTCTCAGGTTTACCCCTGAACGGTTTCACGTACTCTTGAACTCTCTCTTCAAAGTTCTTTTCAACTTTCCCTCACGGTACTTGTTCGCTATCGGTCTCGTGGTCGTATTTAGCCTTAGATGGAGTTTACCACCCACTTAGGGCTGCACTCTCAAGCAACCCGACTCTAAGGAGAGATCCTCCCGAAACGCGTACCGGTCGCTACGGGCCTGGCACCCTCTGCGGGTAAATGGCCCCATTCAAGATGGACTTGGACGCGGTTCGACGCCACGGGATAAACGGATCCTCCCGAACACTACATTTCCCGGCGGCAGTACCGCGGGATTCAGTGCTGGGCTAATTCCTGTTCGCTCGCCGCTACTAAGGAAATCCTTGTTAGTTTCTTTTCCTCCGCTTAGTAATATGCTTAAATTCAGCGGGTAATCTCGCCTACTCTGAGGTCGTCTTGATACGTTATCGAGAAGTGTACCGCAAGGTACAAAAAAAAAAAAAAAGAAAAAAGAAGAACGGAAAAAAAAAATGGAAAAAAAATCGCGCGAGACACACGCTAGACATCCAATATAAATTCTAAACCGGGTACTTTTAACGTCCGTCCACTTGCGATAGCAGGATATAATTATCTCCTTGCCTTTCACATTTCGGGGACTGGACGACCGGTTTTGGATGCGCGGTCTCGGCGATCGGCAAAACTAAGGGACGCAAACCCGGGGCGACCAATTTTACATCGTCCATATATATTTATCTGATATGTTCGAGAGGGCCTCGCCAACGAGTATCCGATGTTCTCTGGTTCGGTTCACGCGTCGTCCCGTCTGTAAGAATGATTTTGTTTTCCTCTTCCCTTCAACTCCACCTCGGCACAACACGAACGCTCCACCCTACGACGACACACTTTCGTTCGAGACTCCGATCGGTCGAAGACGCCCACAATCGGGGTACAGAAACGTCGGAAGCAGAGCGCTAACTCGAAAACACGCGTAGGCAAGCTCCGAAGCACGGTTGGCGAAACGCGCGGACTTATCGCACGAACGTGGCTGGGTGGTCAACGGCGCGGCGGGCAGAGAGGCTGAGAGAGAGATATAGTGAGTGACAGGCGAGACGACGGGGAATCGTTCATCCCGTTGCAGTACTCGTGTGGAACTGTCTTCTCTCATTCTCTCTCTCTCACTTTCCTCTCTCGATAACCGCACGGCGCGCATCGACCGACATCCCAATCATCAGCGTTCTAGGATACCGCTGCGTAAAACACCACCCGTACAGGGAGACCTGGCACTAGGTGTGACCGAGGCACGTCAAACTTCCAACGACGACCCGCTCGATATGTGTGCATATCGACGCAAGAGTATATTATATGGTGTGTGCGTCTGTATAGGTATTGCGAACGGTGCCAAGGAGAACAGAAAAGATTCTCAACCATTCAATAACGACGGGGAAGGTGAAACACCACCTCCCAAAAGATACCTGGGGCCCTCTTGTGTATAACGAACATCAGGGACGATCCGGTCGCGCTCCTTCGAGCCCTTCCGTTCTGCCGTGCTCTTTTTCCAAATTTCATTCTCCTCAATTTCCTCTCTTCTCTCTCTTTATTATTTTCCTTTACTTCTCTATCACGGACAGAGTTTCAATTTCGCCATGGAAATCTGTTCTCTCGGTCGCGCGAAAGGATTCGTTTCGGGCGACGTCGGGAGCGCGGTCTTTAAATACGTTTGCATCCAGGACAAAGCGACCTCTTAATGAAGTCGCAGTGCACCGGGACCAAACGCCCGCGACAAACGCCGACGAACGTCCAACAATCGCTCGTACGTCGCGAAAGTCTCAACGTTCCCCACTTTATTATCATCATCTCCTTTCCTTCCAAACGCCCGAAACCTGTAACGTTCTACGCGAACGACGGCGGGGATCCATCGGAATGGGAAAAGAAACGGGGGTTCACGTGAGCGAACGCAACGCAAGCAGTATTTAGTTACGTAAACGACCCTCAGCCAGGCGTGGTCCAGGATTTGGAATCCGTGGACCGCAATGTGCGTTCGAAATGTCGATGTTCATGTGTCCTGCAGTTCACACGTTGACGCGCAATTAGCTGCGTTCTTCATCGACCCACGAGCCAAGTGATCCACCGTTCAGGGTAATCGTATATAATTTTATTCATATTGTGTTTTTTGTTTCAATCCCTCTGGTACTTCGTTTCGAAATAAACAGAGACCCTACGCAACCCGCCAGCGCGCGCGTGAAGCGAGGGCGTCGCCAACGTCTCGAGGTTCGCATAGGACACCCCATAAGAGACGAAAATTTTTGACGACACGATACGGTCCAATGACGAAGCACGCCGGGAGACGCTGACGCGTGTCCCCGACGGCCGGGCGAAGAGTACATTATGTTAAATGAACCGTCGAATGTCACGGGGTCGAGGGAAACGGCGGGAGATTTCCCGACACTAGTGTATCCTTCGACTCGCCGCGCGACTTCGAGAACGCACGCGATATCGGCGCGCAGCGCCCTTGGTTCGATGATCACGGTCCCCTTTGACGGGAGAATATTTATCTTGTTGTCGAGGAAGGGGTCGGGCGAAACACGCTGCCTCGGATAGCCTCGAGTCGGTCTTGCATCCCAATTATTCCGTAAAAGAGAATCGACGACGGACGAGATAGGACGGGCGCGTTCCCTCTTCCTCCACGTTCGTCGATCGAATTCTCCTCGTTTAAACGGCACGGGTGTCCGACGCACGAGCTGCGAGTGTTACCAAAGCCGGTTCCATCTATACTCCCGAAGCACCACTTCCTCTCCTACAATTTTTCATTCTCTTCCGCCTTCGGATACACATGATGTATCGTAACCTTTATATAACGGGCGCACATCAACGCCGATGCGTGTAATTCGATTTTCGTTCCAGGTTACCCGATCCGTGCACGATAAAAATCTGTCACGGTTTCGTCTTCAATTGGACGCAAAATTTCCTTCACCGAGAGACAACGGCGAGGAGCACGCAACCCACGGGGCGATATTTCCCTCGGTAAAAAGAAACAAAAAGGAAAAGAAGAGAAGGAAAAGCGTTCGACAAATGTATTCCCTTTCTCCCCTATCTATCCTTCTGTCCTTCGCCAAGGTACTTACCGGCGCTCGCGCTGGAAGAGATCCTCGATGCGTGTCCCCTGTGAAAGGGACTCGGGAAACGTATACACGATCGGGACAAGAGGCAGGCGAAGAACGGTCTCTCTGAAACGCTCTCGTTTCTGGTCTCGTCTCACTCTCGGCTCGTCCCCAATCTGACACGGGGCATTGCGTACTCTCTAAACGTATCGGAAGTATTATAGAACGGCGGGTCGGTGTCGACCTCACGCAAGCGTCCTTTTTAAACTTCTCACGAAAACGTCGCGATAATACACGTTCATCCCGTTGCCGTGGAGGGCGAGAAGAGACGTCGCAGAATTCGAACTGGATCAGTCGGCCGCTTCGTCTGAACTTGAAATCCGAAAGGGTTCCCGGTTTCGACGCTTGTTATGACCTCGGCGGGCCAACGTCGATCGGACAACGGACGGGAGGACAAAGTCTCCGCGCGTAAGCCGTGTGTCGTCGACGACGGTGCCGAGGCTCGTTCGATTTCGTTTTTCATTTGTTCGTTCGATATAGTTATGCTATCGGACGGTTTCTTTTCATTCTTTCTAATCTTGTAAGCCATGATGATTAGATATTATTTTTCGTGTGTGTCTTTCAGTGTTATTTCATTCGTTAATGATCCTTCCGCAGGTTCACCTACGGAAACCTTGTTACGACTTTTACTTCCTCTAAATGATCAAGTTTGGTCATCTTCCCGGTAACATCGGCAATGCCGAAGCATTGGCCGCGCACCAGTCCGAAGACCTCACTAAATCATTCAATCGGTAGTAGCGACGGGCGGTGTGTACAAAGGGCAGGGACGTAATCAACACGAGCTTATGACTCGCGCTTACTGGGAATTCCTCGTTCATGGGGAATAATTGCAAGCCCCAATCCCTAGCACGAAGGAGGTTCAGCGGGTTACCCGGGCCTTTCGGCCAGGGAAAACACGCTGATTCCTTCAGTGTAGCGCGCGTGCGGCCCAGAACATCTAAGGGCATCACAGACCTGTTATTGCTCAATCTCGTGCGGCTAGAAGCCGCCTGTCCCTCTAAGAAGATTTGTTTGTACGTTGGTAGTAAAAACCCTCCGACCGAAGCCGGGGGCCTTCGAGATACCATAAGATACGTCTATTTAGCAGGCTAGAGTCTCGTTCGTTATCGGAATTAACCAGACAAATCGCTCCACCAACTAAGAACGGCCATGCACCACCACCCACCGAATCAAGAAAGAGCTATCAATCTGTCAATCCTTCCGGTGTCCGGGCCTGGTGAGGTTTCCCGTGTTGAGTCAAATTAAGCCGCAGGCTCCACTCCTGGTGGTGCCCTTCCGTCAATTCCTTTAAGTTTCAGCTTTGCAACCATACTTCCCCCGGAACCCAAAAGCTTTGGTTTCCCGGAAGCTGCCCGCCGAGTCATCGGAGGAACTTCGGCGGATCGCTAGCTGGCATCGTTTATGGTTAGAACTAGGGCGGTATCTGATCGCCTTCGAACCTCTAACTTTCGTTCTTGATTAATGAAAACATTTTTGGCAAATGCTTTCGCTTCTGTCCGTCTTGCGACGATCCAAGAATTTCACCTCTATCGTCGCAATACGAATGCCCCCATCTGTCCCTATTAATCATTACCTCGGGGTTCCGAAAACCAACAAAATAGAACCGAGGTCCTATTCCATTATTCCATGCACAGAGTATTCAGGCGAAGGTAGCCTGCTTTGAGCACTCTAATTTGTTCAAAGTAAACGTACCGGCCCACCTCGACACTCAGTAAAGAGCACCGCGATGGGATATTAGTTGGACCGCCCGCAAGGAGCTAAGCCCACCGGTAGGACGTACCACATAATGCCAGTTAAACACCGCGAGCGGTGAACCGACACTGTGACACACAGATTCAACTACGAGCTTTTTAACCGCAACAACTTTAATATACGCTATTGGAGCTGGAATTATCGCGGCTGCTGGCACCAGACTTGCCCTCCAATTGGTCCTCGTTAAAGGATTTAAAGTGTACTCATTCCGATTACGGGGCCTCGGATGAGTCCCGTATCGTTATTTTTCGTCACTACCTCCCCGTGCCGGGAGTGGGTAATTTGCGCGCCTGCTGCCTTCCTTGGATGTGGTAGCCGTTTCTCAGGCTCCCTCTCCGGAATCGAACCCTGATTCCCCGTTACCCGTTACAACCATGGTAGACCATGCGATCAGCTCAAAGTTATTCAGAGTCACCAAAGCAAACGATGGACGAACGGAAGACCGTCCGCCACCGATTGGTTTTGATCTAATAAAAGCGTTCCTTCCATCTCTGGTCGGAACTCTGGTTTGCATGTATTAGCTCTAGAATTACCACAGTTATCCAAGTAAATGTGGGTACGATCTAAGGAACCATAACTGATTTAATGAGCCATTCGCGGTTTCACCTTAATGCGGCATGTACTGAGACATGCATGGCTTAATCTTTGAGACAAGCATATGACTACTGGAAGGATCAACCAGGGAGCTGCTTCGTGCAAGATACATCATACGCGTACGTACAATGCTCTTTACGCAACTCTACAATTTCGTTATCGACGTCGTCGGCTCTCGTAGAGGACCGATCGACGAGGCATAATCGTGTTCTTAAATAATTCTGCATTGTTTCCATAATTAAATTTTTGCCTGCCAACGCTACATATAATGTAAAATATGTATCCGGTATAAATACCATTGGTAACCTTCCTCTCCTCGTGCAAAAGTGCCTCAGCAACTTTAGCACGCCCAAATTTATATAAATTTCATTACATCGCCAATAGACGAGAATATTTCATTTTTACTTCCTATCGCTCGAAGCGGAAGAGTTGATGCTCAGTTAGTACGAGTATAACGCCGCAGCGAAGATACAAGTCACCTGGCGCCTTCCTTTGGACGCTCGCCACTACAGGGCCATTCGGTCTATGACACCGACCCGTGGCAATGCTGTACAGAGAGTAATTCGTCAACGTACGTGCAGACGACGAAAATTGCCTTTAGGCACGATGGAATAACATATTCCGAACACCGGTGAACTGTATCTCAGCCGAGGCCGTAGTACAGACACGCGATGCAACGCTCCAGCCGTTCGTACTTTTCGGTACGTTGGCCGGCTACCTCTCTCTTATAGGTACGGAACGGCCCCTGGGGACGCCGGCGCCGCACGGTCTTACGCACGGGACCATACGGGGCAAACCCGTCGTAACGGGGGGATATTCGCACAAGTTTTTAACAAGCTCGCCAATTACAAAACAACCGTTAATAACATTGCTCCCGCGGATAAACATTGCTAATTTACATATTTAACAAAAAAAAATTTTTTTTCAATTCTCGACTTCTAAGTGCCAGCGGCGTATTGTTTGGCCACTTCGGACAGTAAACTGCCAGCGGCGTATTGTTTTGTCCCTGTTGCCAGCAAACTTCCAGCGGCGTATTGCTTCGTCTACGTCGACTTCTAAGTGCCAGCGGCGTATTGTTTGGACACTTCGGACAGTAAACTGCCATCGGCGTATTGTTTTGTCCCTGTTACCACCTAACTTCCAGCGGCGTATTGCTTAGTCTACGTCGACTTCTAAGTGCCAGCGGCGTATTGTTTGGCCACTTCGGACAGTAAACTGCCAGCGGCGTATTGTTTTGTCCCTGTTGCCAGCAAACTTCCAGCGGCGTATTGCTTCGTCTACGTCGACTTCTAAGTGCCAGCGGCGTATTGTTTGGCCACTTCGGACAGTAAACTGCCAGCGGCGTATTGTTTTGTCCCTGTTGCCACCAAACTTCCAGCGGCGTATTGCTTCGTCTACGTCGACTTCTAAGTGCCAGCGGCGTATTGTTTGGCCACTTCGGACAGTAAACTGCCAGCGGCGTATTGTTTTGTCCCTGTTGCCAGCAAACTTCCAGCGGCGTATTGCTTAGTCTACGTCGACTTCTAAGTGCCAGCGGCGTATTGTTTGGCCACTTCGGACAGTAAACTGCCAGCGGCGTATTGTTTTGTCCCTGTTGCCAGCAAACTTCCAGCGGCGTATTGCTTAGTCTACGTCGACTTCTAAGTGCCAGCGGCGTATTGTTTGGCCACTTCGGACAGTAAACTGCCAGCGGCGTATTGTTTTGTCCCTGTTGCCAGCAAACTTCCAGCGGCGTATTGCTTCGTCTACGTCGACTTCTAAGTGCCAGCGGCGTATTGTTTGGCCACTTCGGACAGTAAACTGCCAGCGGCGTATTGTTTTGTCCCTGTTGCCAGCAAACTTCCAGCGGCGTATTGCTTCGTCTACGTCGACTTCTAAGTGCCAGCGGCGTATTGTTTGGACACTTCGGACAGTAAACTGCCAGCGGCGTATTGTTTTGTCCCTGTTACCACCTAACTTCCAGCGGCGTATTGCTTAGTCTACGTCGACTTCTAAGTGCCAGCGGCGTATTGTTTGGCCACTTCGGACAGTAAACTGCCAGCGGCGTATTGTTTTGTCCCTGTTGCCAGCAAACTTCCAGCGGCGTATTGCTTAGTCTACGTCGACTTCTAAGTGCCAGCGGCGTATTGTTTGGACACTTCGGACAGTAAACTGCCAGCGGCGTATTGTTTTGTCCCTGCTGCCAGCAAACTTCCAGCGGCGTATTGCTTCGTCTATGTCGACTTCCAAGTGCCAGCGGCGTATTGTTTTGCTCGATCATACGACCAAGTGCCAGCGGCGTATTGCTTTGCTCGATCATACGACCAAGTGCCAGCGGCGTATTGCTTTGCTCGATCATACGACCAAGTGCCAGCGGCGTATTGCTTTGCTCGATCATACGACCAAGTGCCATTGGCGTATTGCTTTGCTCGATCATACGACCAAGTGCCAGCGGCCTATTGTTTGGCCACTTCGGACAGTAAACTGCCAGCGGCGTATTGTTTTGTCCCTGTTGCCACCTAACTTCCAGCGGCGTATTGCTTCGTCTACGTCGACTTCTAAG
>OU015699.1:3290000-3300000 GCA_907165295.1 Nomada fabriciana
CCGGTTTATAGTCACATTGTCTCTGACTCTCCGGTCAATCATCGACGAGTATATCCTACTTATGAGAGAGCCTATAGTGATTGGCCTCCAGTTGCCTACTTCTTCCACACTCTTCCCTGGCTTAGGGATGAGTGTGGTTCGGTGCGACTTCCATTGCTCCGGATATACTCGGCTCATCAGCAGAAGGTTATACAGCTTGGTTAGCACATGTAGCGCCCCGTCTTTCCTGAGGTGAACTTTCCTAACGCCATCCACCCCAGGAGCCGTATTTGCCTTAACTCCTTTGAATTTATTTATTACCTCATCACGCGTGATGGGCGTCCATACTTCATCGGTATTCACACTGCTTCTATTTCTCCCCGCATGCTTTAATTTTACTTGGGGCCCTGCCACTCCCCATAGGTCTTGGTACAACGCTGCTACCTCTTCCTTTGGAGGTGCTTCGATTTTACGCTTGTCTTCTGGAGTCGTACCCACTATCGCCCAGTCGACAAGCCGAGAGGGACACTTCTTATATATTTCTTGGGTCCTTGCATACCCATATTTTCTTTTTGAAGTGTTCCTGCTTGCTCTACGCGTCCCTCTCTCTTGCATTTGCCTGTTTCCTTTTTCGCCGTTTCCATGTTTTCTTTTCGACTTCTCGCGGACGTCGCCTTTAAGGTACTCTGTTATCGTTGTGATTACTGGGTCGACGTCCGCCGGGAGGATCCGTCTCCATTGTGCCATATCCTGAATTAATCTTTCGACGTTCCTTAAGGGATGGTCGTCTTTGAGGTTACTAGACATTATGTACCTCCGGATAGGATCCTCCCATCTCTCCAGCCCGACGCTTCTACGGGAAGCTTCCTCGCCTTCCTCCGCCGCTGTTTCATATACGGAGCTTCCTGAGCTGGATTCACTTTCGAGCGTCGCTCTCCTTTCTCTCCAGGCGGGCAGGAGCCTCCTTTTATCACTTATCTGCTTCAGCGTTTTATGTGGCAGGAGCTCCCTAATCCTTACATTGGGGTATTTATCCATATAGAACCTCCTATCCAGCTGTATAAGGAGGTCTACATCCTCTTTCGACCAGGCCGAGGCTCTACTGCCCGGTCGGCTCCTGCCACTACTTTTGCCACTTTCCTCACGCTTCTTATTTCGCACTTCGGGGTGCCTGAACCTTTCGTGCTGGGAAAGGCCCCTCTTATTTCCGAAGGCAGCTCCGCACAAGGGGCACTGAACTCTATCTTCACCCTCGGCTTCTACTTCCGTCTCCACATGCCCCGCGCACCTCGGGGCATGACACTGCCATCCATGCAGTTTAACAAAATCTTTACGGCATGCGGCGCATCTCCACAATAATTTTTGCCGAGGGTGTCTTTTCTCTACATGTTCCACAAACTGTGCCTCCTTGACGAAGCATACCTTCGGACCTCCCGTGCAGAATTCACATTCTATCTGCCCGCCTAGAGGTAAGGTCATTATCTGTATCGTCTCATGTCCGTTGTCATTGCTTGGGTCGTCATCAGTGGTCCTATCCATCATAGCGGACAAGTCCGCCGCGGGAGCCCCAGGACCAGGGGTCCCCACGTCCGAGGCTTCTACATCTTCGTCACTGTCCATTGTTTACTATGTTTGATATCTGTATAAACTTTTCCATTTCGTAAGCCTTTCGTTTCCTATTCATGCCTGGTTGTGGAGGCATAGCCGCCGGGATGGCAGTCAAGCCCGGCCGGAGACGGCGTTGTAGAGTCCGCTGGGGATGTGGCCCAGGATGTGGCGTTGAGCCCCAGAGGCACATCGCTCCACGCCACCAGGCAGGTGGATGGCAAGGGCAAATTTCCTAAGTTCCAGCGGCGTATTGCTTTACGCCGCCGGACTGTATCCTGGTCCGTGTTCCAGGTTCCTTAGATCGCTCCACATCCCCAACGTGTTTTGGGGCACTACGTGCCCCACAAGTATCACCATCTTTCGCTTCTATGCTATATCTAGCATACTAATAATAATAATAATAATAATAATAATAATAATAATATTATTATCATTCCTGTCTAGCCGTCTCTCGGCCCGACCAGCCTGCCATCCAGCTCGGGTAGGTGGGGTCGCCAATCCCCAACGGTGCTGCCCCTCACCGCCCTGCCAGCTCGAGTGGGTGGGGTCGCCACTCCCCAACGGTGTCGCCCTCACCGCTCTGCCCTTAAGAGAGTCATAGTTACTCCCGCCGTTTACCCGCGCTTTCTTGAATTTCTTCACGTTGACATTCAGAGCACTGGGCAGAAATCACATTGCGTCAACACCCGCGGGGGCCATCGCAATGCTTTGTTTTAATTAGACAGTCGGATTCCCCTAGTCCGTGCCAGTTCTGAGCTGAGCGTTGAATGGCGGCCGAAGAGAACGACCACGACGGAAAATCCGTCACGGAAGCCTCGCAGCAAGGAAGATCCGCGGGAGGCCAAGGCACGGGACCGAGCTCGGATCCCGGTTTCGCACTGATGCGTCCGTTCACCTCGCACAGGCCCGGCACGTCGGCCAAACCCACTTCCCGACCAAGCCCGACACGCCCCGCTCCTCAGAGCCAATCCTTATTCCGAAGTTACGGATCCAATTTGCCGACTTCCCTTACCTACATTAATCTATCGACTAGAGGCTCTTTACCTTGGAGACCTGCTGCGGATATGGGTACGAACCGGCGCGACACCTCCACGTGGCCCTCTCCTGGATTTTCAAGGTCCGAGGGGAAGATCCGGACACCGCCGCAACTGCGGTGCTCTTCGCGTCCCAAACCCTATCTCCCTGCTAGAGGTTTCCAGGGAACTCGAACGCTTATACAGAAAAGAAATCTCTTCCCGGATCTCCCGACGGCGTCTCCAGGTCATTTTGGGTTACCCCGACGAACTCTCTCACGAGGGCCCGATTGGTATGCGGTTCCGCTGCCGGGTTCCGGAATAGGAACCGGATTCCCTTTCGCCCGACGGGTGTGTTTCTCTATCATATCGTTATATGTTTTAGGACACCTCATCTACATAGGATTTCTCTTAGGGCTTAGGATCGACTGACTCGTGTGCAACGGCTGTTCACACGAAACCCTTCTCCACGTCAGTCCTCCAGGGCCTCGCTGGAGTATTTGCTACTACCACCAAGATCTGCACCGACGGCGGCTCCAGGCAGGCTCACGCCCAGACCCTTCTGCGCACACCGCCGCGACCCTCCTACTCGTCAGGGCTTCATGGAGGACGGCCACCCGAGGGCGACGCGTCCCTCCCCACTTGCCGCTGACGGCGGAGTATAGGCGCGACGCTTCAGCGCCATCCATTTTCAGGGCTAGTTGCTTCGGCAGGTGAGTTGTTACACACTCCTTAGCGGATTCCGACTTCCATGGCCACCGTCCTGCTGTCTTAAGCAACCAACGCCTTTCATGGTATCCCATAAGCGTCGACTTAGGCGCCTTAACTCTGCGTTTGGTTCATCCCACAGCGCCAGTTCTGCTTACCAAAATTGGCCCACTTGGCACTCTGATCCAAAATCTCGTGGCTTCATGTTTCAAGCAAGCCAGAGATCTCACCCATTTAAAGTTTGAGAATAGGTTGAGGTCGTTTCGGCCCCAAGGCCTCTAATCATTCGCTTTACCAGATGAGACTCGCACGCGTTCACAGAGGAACGAGCGAGTGCCAGCTATCCTGAGGGAAACTTCGGAGGGAACCAGCTACTAGATGGTTCGATTAGTCTTTCGCCCCTATACCCAGTTCCGACGATCGATTTGCACGTCAGAATCGCTACGGACCTCCATCAGGGTTTCCCCTGACTTCGTCCTGACCAGGCATAGTTCACCATCTTTCGGGTCCCAACGTGTACGCTCTAGGTGCGCCTCTTCTCGCAATGAGAACGAAACGCCCCGGGAGTGCGAGGCCGCATCGTAACGCGGCCCATCCTCCCTAGGTCGACGCTGAGGCCGACCTTCACTTTCATTTCGCCTTTAGGTTTATGCATCCCAATGACTCGCGCACATGTTAGACTCCTTGGTCCGTGTTTCAAGACGGGTCCTGAGAGTACCCAAAGCAGTAGCGTCGCCGACCGGTAATTCGAAGCTTGGCCAGTCCGAGGACACCGCCTGCTAACAGCTGGTCAGGCCCGGGGACGGCACCGGGTCCGCGCCTCCGGGTTAAACTGACCTAGCTTGCGGCGGGCCTGACGCACATACATTCAGAGAATGGATTGGTTGCGGCCCGATACCGTGCGAGTACCGTCGTGCAGCCGGCCAGGCGACCGAGGGTCTGACACGCGTTACCATAAGGCGACGCGGCAGGCGCCCACTCGGGCCGTAGACCGACACACAACGGGTCGCGACGTTCTACTAGGGGAGAAGTGCACGACTACGTTACCGGAACATTCAGGCCGAAGGCGGCGTGCCCCTGCGATGTAACCACGAGGGCACATTCGGAGCATCGCGCGCCAACGGGAGCCAGCCTCGTTGACGATGAATCTCCCCATTCGATCTTTTGGGTTTCTCAGGTTTACCCCTGAACGGTTTCACGTACTCTTGAACTCTCTCTTCAAAGTTCTTTTCAACTTTCCCTCACGGTACTTGTTCGCTATCGGTCTCGTGGTCGTATTTAGCCTTAGATGGAGTTTACCACCCACTTAGGGCTGCACTCTCAAGCAACCCGACTCTAAGGAGAGATCCTCCCGAAACGCGTACCGGTCGCTACGGGCCTGGCACCCTCTGCGGGTAAATGGCCCCATTCAAGATGGACTTGGACGCGGTTCGACGCCACGGGATAAACGGATCCTCCCGAACACTACATTTCCCGGCGGCAGTACCGCGGGATTCAGTGCTGGGCTAATTCCTGTTCGCTCGCCGCTACTAAGGAAATCCTTGTTAGTTTCTTTTCCTCCGCTTAGTAATATGCTTAAATTCAGCGGGTAATCTCGCCTACTCTGAGGTCGTCTTGATACGTTATCGAGAAGTGTACCGCAAGGTACAAAAAAAAAAAAGAAAAAAGAAGAACGGAAAAAAAAAATGGAAAAAAAATCGCGCGAGACACACGCTAGACATCCAATATAAATTCTAAACCGGGTACTTTTAACGTCCGTCCACTTGCGATAGCAGGATATAATTATCTCCTTGCCTTTCACATTTCGGGGACTGGACGACCGGTTTTGGATGCGCGGTCTCGGCGATCGGCAAAACTAAGGGACGCAAACCCGGGGCGACCAATTTTACATCGTCCATATATATTTATCTGATATGTTCGAGAGGGCCTCGCCAACGAGTATCCGATGTTCTCTGGTTCGGTTCACGCGTCGTCCCGTCTGTAAGAATGATTTTGTTTTCCTCTTCCCTTCAACTCCACCTCGGCACAACACGAACGCTCCACCCTACGACGACACACTTTCGTTCGAGACTCCGATCGGTCGAAGACGCCCACAATCGGGGTACAGAAACGTCGGAAGCAGAGCGCTAACTCGAAAACACGCGTAGGCAAGCTCCGAAGCACGGTTGGCGAAACGCGCGGACTTATCGCACGAACGTGGCTGGGTGGTCAACGGCGCGGCGGGCAGAGAGGCTGAGAGAGAGATATAGTGAGTGACAGGCGAGACGACGGGGAATCGTTCATCCCGTTGCAGTACTCGTGTGGAACTGTCTTCTCTCATTCTCTCTCTCTCACTTTCCTCTCTCGATAACCGCACGGCGCGCATCGACCGACATCCCAATCATCAGCGTTCTAGGATACCGCTGCGTAAAACACCACCCGTACAGGGAGACCTGGCACTAGGTGTGACCGAGGCACGTCAAACTTCCAACGACGACCCGCTCGATATGTGTGCATATCGACGCAAGAGTATATTATATGGTGTGTGCGTCTGTATAGGTATTGCGAACGGTGCCAAGGAGAACAGAAAAGATTCTCAACCATTCAATAACGACGGGGAAGGTGAAACACCACCTCCCAAAAGATACCTGGGGCCCTCTTGTGTATAACGAACATCAGGGACGATCCGGTCGCGCTCCTTCGAGCCCTTCCGTTCTGCCGTGCTCTTTTTCCAAATTTCATTCTCCTCAATTTCCTCTCTTCTCTCTCTTTATTATTTTCCTTTACTTCTCTATCACGGACAGAGTTTCAATTTCGCCATGGAAATCTGTTCTCTCGGTCGCGCGAAAGGATTCGTTTCGGGCGACGTCGGGAGCGCGGTCTTTAAATACGTTTGCATCCAGGACAAAGCGACCTCTTAATGAAGTCGCAGTGCACCGGGACCAAACGCCCGCGACAAACGCCGACGAACGTCCAACAATCGCTCGTACGTCGCGAAAGTCTCAACGTTCCCCACTT
Organism: Nomada fabriciana; assembly: GCA_907165295.1. Classification (NCBI taxonomy): domain Eukaryota; kingdom Metazoa; phylum Arthropoda; class Insecta; order Hymenoptera; family Apidae; genus Nomada; species Nomada fabriciana. The sequence goes on from OU015699.1 coordinate 3,296,306, forward strand.
TATTATCATCATCTCCTTTCCTTCCAAACGCCCGAAACCTGTAACGTTCTACGCGAACGACGGCGGGGATCCATCGGAATGGGAAAAGAAACGGGGGTTCACGTGAGCGAACGCAACGCAAGCAGTATTTAGTTACGTAAACGACCCTCAGCCAGGCGTGGTCCAGGATTTGGAATCCGTGGACCGCAATGTGCGTTCGAAAAGTCGATGTTCATGTGTCCTGCAGTTCACACGTTGACGCGCAATTAGCTGCGTTCTTCATCGACCCACGAGCCAAGTGATCCACCGTTCAGGGTAATCGTATATAATTTTATTCATATTGTGTTTTTTGTTTCAATCCCTCTGGTACTTCGTTTCGAAATAAACAGAGACCCTACGCACCCCGCCAGCGCGCGCGTGAAGCGAGGGCGTCGCCAACGTCTCGAGGTTCGCATAGGACACCCCATAAGAGACGAAAATTTTTGACGACACGATACGGTCCAATGACGAAGCACGCCGGGAGACGCTGACGCGTGTCCCCGACGGCCGGGCGAAGAGTACATTATGTTAAATGAACCGTCGAATGTCACGGGGTCGAGGGAAACGGCGGGAGATTTCCCGACACTAGTGTATCCTTCGACTCGCCGCGCGACTTCGAGAACGCACGCGATATCGGCGCGCAGCGCCCTTGGTTCGATGATCACGGTCCCCTTTAAGGAGCTAAGCCCACCGGTAGGACGTACCACATAATGCCAGTTAAACACCGCGAGCGGTGAACCGACACTGTGACACACAGATTCAACTACGAGCTTTTTAACCGCAACAACTTTAATATACGCTATTGGAGCTGGAATTATCGCGGCTGCTGGCACCAGACTTGCCCTCCAATTGATCCTCGTTAAAGGATTTAAAGTGTACTCATTCCGATTACGGGGCCTCGGATGAGTCCCGTATCGTTATTTTTCGTCACTACCTCCCCGTGCCGGGAGTGGGTAATTTGCGCGCCTGCTGCCTTCCTTGGATGTGGTAGCCGTTTCTCAGGCTCCCTCTCCGGAATCGAACCCTGATTCCCCGTTACCCGTTACAACCATGGTAGGCGCAGAACCTACCATCGACAGTTGATAAGGCAGACATTTGAAAGATGCGTCGCCGGTGCTATTAGACCATGCGATCAGCACAAAGTTATTCAGAGTCACCAAAGCAAACGATGGACGAACGGAAGACCGTCCGCCACCGATTGGTTTTGATCTAATAAAAGCGTTCCTTCCATCTCTGGTCGGAACTCTGGTTTGCATGTATTAGCTCTAGAATTACCACAGTTATCCAAGTAAATGTGGGTACGATCTAAGGAACCATAACTGATTTAATGAGCCATTCGCGGTTTCACCTTAATGCGGCATGTACTGAGACATGCATGGCTTAATCTTTGAGACAAGCATATGACTACTGGCAGGATCAACCAGGGAGCTGCTTCGTGCAAGATACATCATACGCGTACGTACAATGCTCTTTACGCAACTCTACAATTTCGTTATCGACGTCGTCGGCTCTCGTAGAGGACCGATCGACGAGGCATAATCGTGTTCTTAAATAATTCTGCGTTGTTTCCATAATTAAATTTTTGCCTGCCAACGCTACATATAATGTAAAATATGTATCCGGTATAAATACCATTGGTAACCTTCCTCTCCTCGTGCAAAAGTGCCTCAGCAACTTTAGCACGCCCAAATTTATATAAATTTCATTACATCGCCAATAGACGAGAAAATTTCATTTTTACTTCCTATCGCTCGAAGCGGAAGAGTTGATGCTCAGTTAGTACGAGTATAACGCCGCAGCGAAGATACAAGTCACCTGCGCCTTCCTTTGGACGCTCGCCACTACAGGGCCATTCGGTCTATGACACCGACCCGTGGCAATGCTGTACAGAGAGTAATTCGTCAACGTACGTGCAGACGACGAAAATTGCCTTTAGGCACGATGGAATAACATATTCCGAACACCGGTGAACTGTATCTCAGCCGAGGCCGTAGTACAGACACGCGATGCAACGCTCCAGCCGTTCGTACTTTTCGGTACGTTCGCCGGCTACCTCTCTCTTATAGGTACGGAACGGCCCCTGGGGACGCCGGCGCCGCACGGTCTTACGCACGGGACCATACGGGGCAAACCCGTCGTAACGGGGGGATATTCGCACAAGTTTTTAACAAGCTCGCCAATTACAAAACAACCGTTAATAACATTGCTCCCGCGGATAAACATTGCTAATTTACATATTTAACAAAAAAAATTTTTTTTTCAATTCTCGACTTCTAAGTGCCAGCGGCGTATTGTTTGGCCACTTCGGACAGTAAACTGCCAGCGGCGTATTGTTTTGTCCCTGTTGCCAGCAAACTTCCAGCGGCGTATTGCTTCGTCTACGTCGACTTCTAAGTGCCAGCGGCGTATTGTTTGGACACTTCGGACAGTAAACTGCCAGCGGCGTATTGTTTTGTCCCTGTTACCACCTAACTTCCAGCGGCGTATTGCTTAGTCTACGTCGACTTCTAAGTGCCAGCGGCGTATTGTTTGGCCACTTCGGACAGTAAACTGCCAGCGGCGTATTGTTTTGTCCCTGTTGCCAGCAAACTTCCAGCGGCGTATTGCTTCGTCTACGTCGACTTCTAAGTGCCAGCGGCGTATTGTTTGGCCACTTCGGACAGTAAACTGCCAGCGGCGTATTGTTTTGTCCCTGTTGCCACCAAACTTCCAGCGGCGTATTGCTTCGTCTACGTCGACTTCTAAGTGCCAGCGGCGTATTGTTTGGCCACTTCGGACAGTAAACTGCCAGCGGCGTATTGTTTTGTCCCTGTTGCCAGCAAACTTCCAGCGGCGTATTGCTTAGTCTACGTCGACTTCTAAGTGCCAGCGGCGTATTGTTTGGCCACTTCGGACAGTAAACTGCCAGCGGCGTATTGTTTTGTCCCTGTGGCCAGCAAACTTCCAGCGGCGTATTGCTTCGTCTACGTCGACTTCTAAGTGCCAGCGGCGTATTGTTTGGCCACTTCGGACAGTAAACTGCCAGCGGCGTATTGTTTTGTCCCTGTTGCCAGCAAACTTCCAGCGGCGTATTGCTTCGTCTACGTCGACTTCTAAGTGCCAGCGGCCTATTGTTTGGACACTTCGGACAGTAAACTGCCAGCGGCGTATTGTTTTGTCCCTGTTACCACCTAACTTCCAGCGGCGTATTGCTTAGTCTACGTCGACTTCTAAGTGCCAGCGGCGTATTGTTTGGCCACTTCGGACAGTAAACTGCCAGCGGCGTATTGTTTTGTCCCTGTTGCCAGCAAACTTCCAGCGGCGTATTGCTTAGTCTACGTCGACTTCTAAGTGCCAGCGGCGTATTGTTTGGACACTTCGGACAGTAAACTGCCAGCGGCGTATTGTTTTGTCCCTGCTGCCAGCAAACTTCCAGCGGCGTATTGCTTCGTCTATGTCGACTTCCAAGTGCCAGCGGCGTATTGTTTTGCTCGATCATACGACCAAGTGCCAGCGGCGTATTGCTTTGCTCGATCATACGACCAAGTGCCAGCGGCGTATTGCTTTGCTCGATCATACGACCAAGTGCCAGCGGCGTATTGCTTTGCTCGATCATACGACCAAGTGCCAGCGGCGTATTGCTTTGCTCGATCATACGACCAAGTGCCAGCGGCGTATTGTTTGGCCACTTCGGACAG
>OU015699.1:3305000-3322500 GCA_907165295.1 Nomada fabriciana
TCCTTCATTCTTATGGCACTCCTAATTTTTGCCAGCTTAACTATACTCTCCACTCTCTGGACACCCAGCCCTCCATGGCTCTTGGCCGTATATATCAAACCATCAGTTGTAGATGGATGGAGGTGCAGCATTTGTTTCAGTAGCTGTCTTATCTCTATGTCTAAATTTCTTAAAGTGCCCAGAGGCGGAGAGTCCGCCACTAATCTATGAATGTATCGGGGCAGGAGGTATGTTCGGATGAGGTTCACCTTCTGGTGAGGCTTCAATTTCATTCTCCCTACTGCCTTGATCGATTCTACTATTTCCTTGGTAGAGGAGCCTCGAAGGCCTCTCCACGGATCAAGTTGGATCCCCAAGTATTTAATAGTCGACTCGGGGTCATTATACGGTATGGCAGACCCTCCTGTTTCTAGCTTGGGGTCCACCATATACCAAGTTTTGTTTCCCTGCACGATCTGGAACGCTGTGCATTTCGAGGCCGCCACGCTCATGCCTAATTCCTTTAAGTAATTGTTGAGCATTTTGTTCTGTTTGACGGCCTCCTTCCTCGTCTTCGCCAGCAGGACCAGATCGTCAGCGAATGCTAAGACTGAGACTCTCTCGTCTCCCATCTTTATGCCCTCCGTTTTCTCGTCTATTTTCCCTATGATGGGATCTATTATAATATTGAATAATATGGGCGATAGTGGATCGCCCTGCTTGACACCTCTTAACAGTCCCATTTCCACTTTCTCTCCCTTTCCGCATGCTATGATAGTTTTGCAGCCATCGTACATCCTCCTGATATACCTTGCTGCTGCGTCAGGGATTCCTTTTGCCTTCAAGCAGCTACTCATCACGCTGTGGGGTACCGTGTCAAATGCCTTCGTTATGTCAACCACGGTTATCACCCCACCACCGTTTTCTTTCATCGTGGCTAGGGCGCTACTGAGGATGGCTATGTTCTGCTTACATCCATCCTCCTTTGTAAAACCTTTCTGCCTCCGATTTATGGTCACATTGTTTCTGACTCTTCGGTCAATCATTGCCGAATACATTCTACTTATGAGGGAGCCTATCGTAATAGGCCTCCAGTTGCTCACCTCTTCCACGCTCTTCCCTGGCTTGGGGATGAGCGTGGTTCGGTGCAACTTCCATTGCTCCGGATATATTCGGCTCATTAGCAGAAGGTTGTACAATTTTGTTATTACGTGTAGCGCCCCATCTTTCCTCAGGTGTGCTTTCCTAATGCCATCCACACCTGAGGCCGTGTTCCCTTTTATTCCTTTGAATTTGCACACGACTTCTTCTAGCGTGATAGGCGCCCATACCTCCTCGGTATTTACGCTATTTCTATTGCCGCTGCTCCTCCTCAAACACTTCAACTTGACCTGGGGCCCAGCTACACCCCATAGGTCTTTATACAGCGAGGCTACCTCCTCTTTTGGTGGTGCCTCGATGCTTTGCCTGTTCACTGGCGCTTTACCCACTATCGCCCAGTCAACTAACAGAGAGGGACACTTCCTATAAATTTCTTGAGCCCTTGCATACTCATATCTCTTTTCTCTCGTTGTCCTTTTGGCTCTACGTGTCCCCCCCTCTTTCTCTTGCCGGTTTCCCTTTGTATCAGCCCTACACCTCACCTTAGGACCTTCGCGGACGTCACCCTTCAGGTATTCTACTATTGTGAGGATTATTGGGTCGACGTCCGCAGGGAGGACCTGTCTCCATTGCGCCATATCCTGTATCGTTCTCTCAACAGTCCTTAATGGGTGACTGTCTTCGAGATTGCTAGCCAATATATATCGGCGGACAGGGTCCTCCCATCTCTCTCGCCCGACACTCCTTCGGGAAGCCACCTCACCATCCTCTGCTGCCGTCTCGTAGACGGAGCTTCCCGAGTCCGACGTATCCTCGGGCATCGCTCTTCTCTCCCTCCAGGCAGGCAGGAGCCTCCTTTTGTCACTAATTTGCCTTAAAGTTTTGTGCGGCAGGAGCTCCCTGATCCTAACATTGGGATATTTTTCCATGTGGAATCTCCTGTCCAACTGGATTAGGAGATCCACATCCTCCTTCGACCAGGTCGAGGCTCTGTTACCTGGTCGGCCCCTGCCGCTGCCTTTGCTCTCCTCCTCACGTTTCTTATTCCGCAGCTCCGGGTGCCTGTATCTTTCATGCTGGGACAGGCCCCTTTTGGTCCCAAAGGTACCCCCGCACAAGGAGCACAGAATCTGATTAGCGCCCTCGGCTTCACTGTCCGTCTCCGCGTGGCCAGCACATCGCGGGACATGGCATTGCCATCCGTGCAGCTTTTCGAAATCTTTGCCGCATGCAGCACATCTCCATAGTACTTTTCGCCGAGGGTGTCTCTTTTCTACATGTTCTAAAAACTGTGCTTCCTTGACGAAGCACACCTTGGGACCCCTGGTGCAGAATTTACACTCTATCTGCCCACCCAGAGGTAATACTGTAATTTGTACCATCTCATGTCCATTTTCATTGCCTGAGTCGTTACCAGTGGTCCTATCCATCAAAGCGGACAAGTCCGCCGCGGGCACCCCAGGACCAGAAGTACCCACGTCCGAGGCTTCTATATCTTCGTCACTGTCCATTGTTAGTTATGTTTGACATCTGTATAAACTTTTCCATTTCGTAAGCTGTTTCGGATAGCTCGCCTTTAGGAGTATAGATCTTATTGAATTTTACTCGTTTTATTAACCCGTAAATGATAGTTATGTTGGAACATTGATTTAACGTGTGCACATTTATTTTACAAGAATCCTTGTAACGAGAACACTATTTTGCAATAATGATATTAATCAAAGAGTACTTGTTGGTAAAATGTATTTATTGTAGAAATGTAAGGCGCTGATATGCCGTTGTTGAGCCGTTATGATTGTAATGCAAATTGCTTCACGCAGTGAAGCTTCAAGCGGTATAAATAGTAATGTTTAAATAAAGTTTTAATAAATTAATAATGTATCTTTGGAGTCACTGATAGTTATTTGTTATGTGTTGCTGAATTACCTTCGCAAAGCCGTTTTGTTGTAGAGAGAGAGAGTTTGTACTGCCGCGCGGCGGTTTATATAGTGTAACGCGAGGCATAGAGTAAGCAAAGGTAATTAGCGAAGAGCGCTCGCGCTTGTCATCACGACACAGCGCTAGGAGCGAAGCGTACGGGCGCCCTTCCATGAATGAATCCAGAACATTCCGCCCGCCGCGGCATGCGTAGCATGGCGCAATTAGTAAACAAAGAAAGTTGAGGATGCCGTGAAGTCGCATGTTCTGTGATGGTGAAACCGTTAACGCGCAGTGCAGTGTGTTGTGTGTCCGGAAAGTGCCAGACTTCAACGATTATCACCGCGGCTTCCCAAATGCCGCTGAACTGAGGAGCGCCAGGGGGGTTGCATTCCCATGTGGTTCCCTCTTTTGTGAGGTGGAAGGCCGCATCCTTCCAATCAAGATGTGCTGCTTTGATCGCTAAACATACGAAGACTGTCACGTACGATTTTCTTGTTCGTTGATCTCTACCGGGCGCGGATTTTGTCAAGAAGGGCCCAGCATAGTCAACGCCAGTATGCGTGAATGATCGGGAGGGCTGAGTGCGGTATGCGGGGAGGTTTCCCATTTGCTGGTGCGCAGCTTTGGCGCGCCAGTGACAACAAACCGTGCACGAGGCGAGCACGCGGCGTACCGCGCGACGCCCCGCCAGTATCCAGTACTGTCTCCTTAGCGTAGCCAAGGTGAGTTGAGTGCCTCCATGGAGAAGTCTGTGGTGTGCATCTTTGATAAGTAACGAAGTGAAATGTGCTTTTCCAGGTAAAATGGCAGGATGCTTCTGCCATTCGTCAAGTAGTGAATGCTTCAGGCGACCTCCTACCCTCAGCACTCCATCGCCATCAATGAATGGCGCCAGTTTAGCTGTTGGGCCACGTGTGATTTGGTGGCCTTGTTGCAGTAGCTTCAGCTCAGTTGGAAATGCTGCCCTTTGGAAGCAGCGAATACAGGCAAGATTAGCGTTATGTAATTCTTCACTTGTAAGACGTTGCGATACTTGCGCGCGTGTGTTACGATCCCTGGACGTTCGGCAAAAGCGTAGGCACCAACCAACTGTGCGTAGTACCCTAGTTAATGAGGAAAACTTGCCGACAAGTTCCTCGAAAAATGATTCATTTGCGGTAGTAGCATGACAGGTCACTCTCGGTGAGCGAACCTCCTGGTCAGTAGTAGGGCTATGCACTGAATGCTGATTATAGTCGTAGGACGACAATGAAAGGAAGGGGGGACCCTTCCACCAGAGAGAGTGGTTAAGAAGCACGTCGCAGGCCACTCCTCGAGATGCCAAGTCGGCAGGGTTTGACGCTGATTTTATGTGTCGCCAAGTGGCGGTTGGCAGTGAAGTCTGAATTTCCGATACCCTGTTCGCGACAAAGGTTTTCCATCTCGAGGGATGACCTTGCAGCCAACTTAACACGACTGTAGAATCTGACCACAAGTTGATAGTACAATTTTCGAAATTTAGACTGTTTTTGACACTGAGAATCAGGCGTGTCAAAAGTGACGCAGCGCAAAGTTCAAGCCGAGGCACAGAAACTTGCTTGAGCGGAGCAACTCGCGTTTTAGATGCTATTAATGTAGTATATGGTGTGGAGTTTGCGCCAGAGGAGCGCAAATAAATGACAGCTGCGTATGCCCGCTCCGAAGCATCCGCAAAACCATGAAGCTCCAACTTGTTTGCTGTTGTACAATTGAATAGCCACCGCGGAATGCGTAACGTAGAAAGAGAATGTAATTGCTTGGAATACCCTTCCCAATACTGAGCGTGCGTGGGAGGGAGAGGCTGATCCCACGAAATGTTAAGCAGCCACAATGACTGCATGAATATTTTTGCGGTAACTGTCACTGGAGCAAGGAACCCTAAGGGGTCGAAGAGACTAGCCACCTCGCTGAACACGATACGCTTAGTCAGGTGAGCCTTATTCGTGCGGGGTGCAATGAGAAACTGGAAAGTATCCAGAGATGCGTGCCAGAGGAGGCCAAGAAGAGCTGAAACGTGGTCCAGGTTATAGGAGAGCTCGGGATTTCCCTTCCGAGCGTGCTCAGGGAGCGCTTCCAACAATTCCTTCTTGTTGGAAGTCCATTTGTGAAGAATGAAACCGCCCGCCTTGAACAACTGTAAGAGTTCCTGTTGGAGCGCAAGTGCTTCAGACAGGGAGTCTGCTCCGGTTATAATGTCGTCCACATAAATGTCGTGGGCGGCGCATGAGGAAGCTAAAGGAAAAGCATGCTGTTCGTCCTTGCACAGCTGTTGGACTGTGCGGACGGCAAGATACGGGGCGCATGCCATTCCATAAGTGACCGTGAGCAGACGGTAATGACGGGGAGCTTCGTCTGGATGTCGTCGCCAAAGAATGCGCTGTAGGTCGCAATCTTCAGGCGCTACTTTGATTTGCCGATACATTTTTTGAATGTCGGCGGAGAATACTACGGCGTGTTTTCGCCATCGTAGCAAAAGTTGAAATATTTCCGGAAGCAAGTTAGGGCCTGTATGTAATAGATCATTGAGTGAGACACCGGAATTTGTCTTTTGGGATGCGTTAAAAACTACCCGGAGTCGCGTGGTTGCACTAGTATCGCGCAACACACCGTGATGCGGCAAGTAGTATGCCGATTGAGAATGAATGGACTCCGTTGGGACGGGTTCCATATGCCCTAACTGTAAATATTCCTCTAGAAAGGAATTATATGATTTTGATAGTTCGGGTTTTCCCTTTAATCGTGATTCAAGCTTATGCAACAACACGAGTGCCGTGTCAAGAGAATTTCCCAATTGGGCCGGAGAAGCATTAAAGGGAAGACGAACCTGATACCGACCAGTAGAGTCGCGGGAGTGCGTAGAGCGAAAGTGCTGCTCGCACTCACTCTCCGCGGAAGTAAATGTACGTGGAGGGGGAGTAACCTCCTCCAGTACCCAGAAGCGCTGAAGTGATTCAGCTAAATCGGTATCGCCTGAGCTGCATTGCAACGAAACCGCTTCATGACGTGAAGCGTCCGAGAGAGGGTTGCAATGCCCAGTTAGTATCCAGCCTAGTAATGTACGTTGGGCGACCGGACTGTTGGGCGGACCCTTCCGGAGGCCCTCCAGAATAATTTGAGAGTAGACATCAGCACCAAGAATAATGTCTACTCGATCCGACGAGTGAAAGTCGGGATCGGCCATTTCCAAATCCCGCAAGTGAGACAGAGGGAGCTGTTGCGAAGTGATGCGAGTGGGGGAATACGAAGACAAACGCGGCAGCACGTACGCCGTAATGGAAAGGGGTTTCATGTGTACGCGAGCAGAGGAGAAAGTCAACGTCACTTTTCCCCTCGTGTAGGTTTCAGCTTTGCCTACACCCAGAATTGGAAACCGCGCGGTGTTTCGTTCGAGCTTCATGGTTTGCACAAAATTCTCAGAAATAAGTGATACCTCGGAACAGGGGTCAATTAATGCTCTTGCTGCAACCTTCTCGCCTCGACCCGTATCGACTAGAATTTTCGCGGTCGCGAGAAAAATAACAGCACGCGGTTGTGAATTTGACCAGGAGGCTCGTGCACAGTGCGAGGTCCGTGACTCCTCCACGCGACCTTGTGGAGAAACCTGCCGCGAGGAGCCTTGCTCAGATTTTATATGTAACAACGTGTGGTGCTTACCTACGCACAGTTGGCAGCGCTTCAATGATTTGCACGAACGTGAAGGGTGGTTTCCGAGGCAGTTGAAACACAGATTTTTGTCAGCGATTAGTCTCTTCCTCTCGTGCGTAGACATCCTTTTGAATTCGTCGCAAAACATCAGGAAGTGGTGGTCGGAACACAGCGGGCACTTCGGACGTCTTTCTTCCTGGGTAGATGCGGTGTGCGTCCTGAATTTCGCTGATCTTGCTTCCTTTTTTAGTGTTGATCCTGATGTCGGCGATGCAGCAGTGGCAGGAACTGTGTCTTCAACAGCTTCCAGAGCGCGGAGGTGACCAGTGAGGAAGACATGTAATTGCTCGAACGAAGGAGGATCGGTTGTAGCTCCGATCGAAGATTCCCACGCCAGTCTTGTCTTCGCATCCAATTTTTGCACAAGCCCGAATACCAGCCAATCGTCCCAGTGCTTGACTGGCCGGCCAAGGGCTTCCAGAGATTGAACGGCGTCCAGTGTGCCGTTCAGCAGCGGTTTTAAACAGGCAGCGGTCTCTCTTTTCATGGAAGGTAGTGATGAAAGAGCAGAGAGCTGCGATTGTATCAAGATGCGCAGGTTCTCGTAGCGCGCAGCGATAATTTTCCACGCTCCAGCAAAGTTCGCCTCTGTGAGGCGTATGTTTTGAATTAGTTGAGCGGGCTCGCCGGACAGGCTTATTTTGAGGTGGTGGAATTTCTCCACCTCTGAGAGATATTTGTTGCCGATGACCAGCGACGTGAACAGGTCACGGTAGCTTGCCCACTCCCGGTAGTCCCCAGAAAACCGAGGTACGTCGATGCGTGGAAGAGATCGCTGCGGAGGGTTGTCCATGGGAGCCGATGTTGGTTGCTCCAACGGCATGCGAAGGTCCAGTAGCGCGGCCTTGTTGATTAGATAAGCTTCTTCACAAAGCGCCATGTGGTCCGTCACGAAGTATGGCCACGAGGCATGCTCGGGGGTTACGATGTCCAGTAATTGATCGTGATCCTCAGTGAACGCGTTCCAATTTGATTCAAGTAATTCAAGTCGCGAAGTAATTACGCCTTGTGTGATTTTAGCGGCACCCAGCTTCTTCTTGTTCGTAACGGTATTCGAGATACGTTGGAACAACGATAGTTGCTTCGTAATGTATTTTTCCATCATGCTGCGTGTTAGTTAGCAACAAATACCGAACTTGAGCCCTTGAGTGCAAGGGCGATTCACCAAAAAAAACTTGAAAAGTAACTAACTTTTAGTTCGACCCCGATTATTATTGTTCCGCGTCGACGGTTTTTCGCGCACTTTGGCTGGCAACGCGAATTTATGTAACGGGATTAATAAAAGGATTAAAATACGCCTAAAGGTCCGTAAAACTATCAGGCTCGAAGGACCAATGTTTCGGATAGCTCGCCTTTAGGAGTATAGATCTTATTGAATTTTACTCGTTTTATTAACCCGTAAATGATAGTTATGTTGGAACATTGATTTAACGTGTGCACATTTATTTTACAAGAATCCTTGTAACGAGAACACTATTTTGCAATAATGATATTAATCAAAGAGTACTTGTTGGTAAAATGTATTTATTGTAGAAATGTAAGGCGCTGATATGCCGTTGTTGAGCCGTTATGATTGTAATGCAAATTGCTTCACGCAGTGAAGCTTCAAGCGGTATAAATAGTAATGTTTAAATAAAGTTTTAATAAATTAATAATGTATCTTTGGAGTCACTGATAGTTATTTGTTATGTGTTGCTGAATTACCTTCGCAAAGCCGTTTTGTTGTAGAGAGAGAGAGTTTGTACTGCCGCGCGGCGGTTTATATAGTGTAACGCGAGGCATAGAGTAAGCAAAGGTAATTAGCGAAGAGCGCTCGCGCTTGTCATCACGACACAGCGCTAGGAGCGAAGCGTACGGGCGCCCTTCCATGAATGAATCCAGAACATAAGCCATTCGTGTCCTATTCGTGCCTGGTTGTGGAGGCATAGCCGCCGGGATGGCAGTCAAGCCCGGCCGGAGACGGCGTTTTAGAGTCCGCTGGGGATGTGGCCGTCAGGTCTCTGTGGCCCCTTTTCTAAGTGCTGGCGACGTATTGCTTTGCGCCACCGGAGCAAAACGGCGCGGGCCACGCCGCCGAGCCCCGGGGGCACATCGCTCCACGCCGCCAGGCAGGTGGATGGCAAGGGTAAATTTTCTAAGTTCCAGCGGCGTATTGCTTTACGCCGCCGGACTGAATCTCTGGTCCGTGTACCAGGTTCCTTAGATCGCACCACATCCCCAACGTGTCAACGTTAAGACGTTAAGACGTTACGTTCTTAACGGCCTCCACTATTTCTTTGGTTGAGGAGCCGCGTAGGCCTCTCCAAGGATCGACTTTGATTCCGAGGTACTTAAAGGTGGACTCCGGGTCGGAATACGGTATGGGCAAACCACCCGTTTCCAACTTCGGGTCCACCATATGCCATGTCTTATTTTTCTGGACGATCTGGAATGCTGAGCATTTGGAGGCCGCTATACTCATTCCCAGCTTCTTAAGGTAATTGGCCAGCAGTTTGCTTTGCTTAGCGGCCTCAGTTTTAGTTCTGGCAATCAGCACCAGATCGTCCGCGAAGGCTATTACGGAGACCTTCTCGTCTCCCATTCGGATGCCCTCCGTCGTCTCGTCAATTTTCCCTATTATGGGATCCAGTATTACGTTAAATAGTAAGGGCGATAGCGGGTCGCCCTGTTTGACGCCTCTTTTGAGGCTCATTTCGACCATCTCACCGCCACTGCACGTTATTCTTGTGTTACAGTCTTTGTACATCCCAACTATGTACTGTGCAGCGGCTGAGGGAACCCCTTTGGCTCTCAGGCAGCTCCCCATAACCCCGTGGGGAACCGTGTCGAAGGCCTTGGAGATATCTACTATTGTAATGACTCCACCGCCTTCTGTCTTCATAGAGGACAGAGCGCTGCTGAGGATGGTTATATTCTGCTTGCATCCATCCTCCCTGGTGAAGCCTTTCTGCCTCCGGTGGATCTCGATTATAGATCGGAGTCTCCGGTCAATCATTGACGAGTATATTCTGCCTACTAGCGACCCAATCGTGATGGGTCGCCAGTTACCAACCTCTTCCACACTTTTTCCCGGTTTGGGAATTAGTGTGGTTCGGTTTCGTTTCCATTGGCTTGGATATACTCGGCTCATTAGTAGCAGGTTAAATAGCTTACTCAGGACGTGCAGCGCTCCGTCCCGCCTTATGTCGGCTTTCGTAATGCCGTCTAAGCCTGCTGCTGTATTACTCTTTATTCTCCTTAGCCTTTCGACCAGCTCCCCAACGGTGATTGGTGTCCACACATCACCCATACTGGAGCTGCCTTGGTCGCCTTGGCGCCTACCCGCCTTAAGGCTGACCTGGGGCCCAGCTGTACCCCAAAGGTCTCTATACACTGGCTCGACTTCCTTCTTTTCTGGAGCCTCCAGTTTTGGCTTGTGCTGGGGCTGTCTGCCCGCTATCGCCCAGTCAACAAGCCTTTGGGGACACTTCTTATATAATTCCTGGGCTCTGGCATACTCGTATCTTTTCTCCCTAGTCCTTCTACTTGGTATGCGCTCGTTTGCCTTATTCCTATTAGAGCCCGGGTTTCTAAGTGTCCCCATGGCCCTGCTCCGTGTTACAGGGCCTTCGTGGACGTCGCCTCTTATCATTTCTGTTACACTCTGTACAAGTAGGTCGACGTCCACTTGACTGATCCTTCTCCAGCTTGCCATGTCTTGGATCAGTCTTTCAGTCCGTCTCATCCGGTGTTCATGCGGGAGACTTTCGGACATAATGGCATTTTGGAGGGTTTCCTCCCATTGCTCCCTGCCGATACTCCGTCTGGGGCTCGCCTCTATTTCCTCTTCTGCCGACGCATAGACCGAGCTCCCAGACGACGAGTCTTCCTCGGCGTTTATACTTGCCCTGCCCCGAGCGGGTAAGAGCCTCCTTTTATCACTGATTTGTTTTAAGGTTTTCTGTGGTAGGAACTCCCTAATTCTGACGTTAGGGTACCTTTCGGCGTGGAACCTCCTGTCTAACTCTATAAGGAGGTCCACTTCCTCTCTAGACCAGGCCGAGGCTCTGTTGCCTGGTCTGTTCCTACCTTGAGAGCTTTGCGCTTCTCGGTTCCTATTCCGTGTCTGCGGATGTCTATGTCTCTCATGCTGCCCTAGACCGGCTTGGGTCCGGAAAGCTTCGCCACATTCTGGGCATATTATCTGTGCTTCTTCCCCAGCGGTGCTGCCTGTCTCAGCGCCTTTGCACCTAGAAGCGTGTACCCGCCACCCGTGCAACTTCTCAAAGTGTCGCCGGCAGGCCGCACACCTCCAGATGGCTTTCCGCTGGGGATGCCTCATTTCGACGTGGTCCCTAAATTGAGCTTCGTTCATAAAGCATGTTTCCGGACCCTCCGCATCACAGAACCGGCATTTAATGTACCCGCTCAGGGGCAGATCCGTCCATTGTTCCATCTCATTAGCCTGTACACTTGCCTGGTCGTCAACAGTGGTCCTCCCGTCAGTAGCGGACATGTCCGCCACAGGGGCCTCAGGACCAGAGGCCCCTGCGTCCGAGGCTTCGTCTTCCGTCTCCATTTTTATAAGAATTATGGTATGTCCGGTTCGTATTAGTCCTTCCATGTCCTGCCGTTACCTTAGGTTTCGCCTGTTCGTGTGAGCATAAACGCCGGGATGGCAGACGGGCCAGGCCGTAGACGGCGTTTTAGAGTCCGCTGGGGATGTGGCCGTCAGGTCGCTGTGGCCTTTTTCTAAGTGCTGGCGGCGTATTGCTTTGCGCCACCGGAGCAAAACGGCGCGGGCCACGCCGCAAAGCCCCGGGGGCACATCGCTCCACGCCGCCGGGCAGGTGGATGGCAAATTTTCTAAGTTCCAGCGGCGTATTGCTTTACGCCGCCGGACTATATCCTGGTCCGTGTTCCAGGTTCCTTAGATCGTACCACATCCCCAACGTGTTTTGGGGCTACTACGTGCCCCATGAGTATCACCATCTTTCGCTTCTATGCTATACATAGCATGTTAATAATAATAATTAAAATAATTATTATTTCTGTTTAGCCGTCTTTCGGCTCGACCAACCCGCCATCCAGCTCAGGTAGGTGGGGTCGCCAGTCCCCAACGGTGCTGCCCCTCACCGCCTTGCCAGCTCGAGTAGGTGGGGTCGCCACTCCCCAACGGTGTCGCCCTCACCGCTCTGCCTTAAGAGAGTCATAGTTACTCCCGCCGTTTACCCGCGCTTTCTTGAATTTCTTCACGTTGACATTCAGAGCACTGGGCAGAAATCACATTGCGTCAACACCCGCGGGGGCCATCGCAATGCTTTGTTTTAATTAGACAGTCGGATTCCCCTAGTCCGTGCCAGTTCTGAGCTGAGCGTTGAATGGCGGCCGAAGAGAACGACCACGACGGAAAATCCGTCACGGAAGCCTCGCAGCAAGGAAGATCCGCGGGAGGCCAAGGCACGGGACCGAGCTCGGATCCCGGTTTCGCACTGATGCGTCCGTTCACCTCGCACAGGCCCGGCACGTCGGCCAAACCCACTTCCCGACCAAGCCCGACACGCCCCGCTCCTCAGAGCCAATCCTTATTCCGAAGTTACGGATCCAATTTGCCGACTTCCCTTACCTACATTAATCTATCGACTAGAGGCTCTTTACCTTGGAGACCTGCTGCGGATATGGGTACGAACCGGCGCGACACCTCCACGTGGCCCTCTCCTGGATTTTCAAGGTCCGAGGGGAAGATCCGGACACCGCCGCAACTGCGGTGCTCTTCGCGTCCCAAACCCTATCTCCCTGCTAGAGGTTTCCAGGGAACTCGAACGCTTATACAGAAAAGAAAACTCTTCCCGGATCTCCCGACGGCGTCTCCAGGTCATTTTGGGTTACCCCGACGAACTCTCTCACGAGGGCCCGATTGGTATGCGGTTCCGCTGCCGGGTTCCGGAATAGGAACCGGATTCCCTTTCGCCCGACGGGTGTGTTTCTCTATCATATCGTTATATGTTTTAGGACACCTCATCTACATAGGATTTCTCTTAGGGCTTAGGATCGACTGACTCGTGTGCAACGGCTGTTCACACGAAACCCTTCTCCACGTCAGTCCTCCAGGGCCTCGCTGGAGTATTTGCTACTACCACCAAGATCTGCACCGACGGCGGCTCCAGGCAGGCTCACGCCCAGACCCTTCTGCGCACACCGCCGCGACCCTCCTACTCGTCAGGGCTTCATGGAGGACGGCCACCCGAGGGCGACGCGTCCCTCCCCACTTGCCGCTGACGGCGGAGTATAGGCGCGACGCTTCAGCGCCATCCATTTTCAGGGCTAGTTGCTTCGGCAGGTGAGTTGTTACACACTCCTTAGCGGATTCCGACTTCCATGGCCACCGTCCTGCTGTCTTAAGCAACCAACGCCTTTCATGGTATCCCATAAGCGTCGACTTAGGCGCCTTAACTCTGCGTTTGGTTCATCCCACAGCGCCAGTTCTGCTTACCAAAATTGGCCCACTTGGCACTCTGATCCAAAATCTCGTGGCTTCATGTTTCAAGCAAGCCAGAGATCTCACCCATTTAAAGTTTGAGAATAGGTTGAGGTCGTTTCGGCCCCAAGGCCTCTAATCATTCGCTTTACCAGATGAGACTCGCACGCGTTCACAGAGGAACGAGCGAGTGCCAGCTATCCTGAGGGAAACTTCGGAGGGAACCAGCTACTAGATGGTTCGATTAGTCTTTCGCCCCTATACCCAGTTCCGACGATCGATTTGCACGTCAGAATCGCTACGGACCTCCATCAGGGTTTCCCCTGACTTCGTCCTGACCAGGCATAGTTCACCATCTTTCGGGTCCCAACGTGTACGCTCTAGGTGCGCCTCTTCTCGCAATGAGAACGAAACGCCCCGGGAGTGCGAGGCCGCATCGTAACGCGGCCCATCCTCCCTAGGTCGACGCTGAGGCCGACCTTCACTTTCATTTCGCCTTTAGGTTTATGCATCCCAATGACTCGCGCACATGTTAGACTCCTTGGTCCGTGTTTCAAGACGGGTCCTGAGAGTACCCAAAGCAGTAGCGTCGCCGACCGGTAATTCGAAGCTTGGCCAGTCCGAGGACACCGCCTGCTAACAGCTGGTCAGGCCCGGGGACGGCACCGGGTCCGCGCCTCCGGGTTAAACTGACCTAGCTTGCGGCGGGCCTGACGCACATACATTCAGAGAATGGATTGGTTGCGGCCCGATACCGTGCGAGTACCGTCGTGCAGCCGGCCAGGCGACCGAGGGTCTGACACGCGTTACCATAAGGCGACGCGGCAGGCGCCCACTCGGGCCGTAGACCGACACACAACGGGTCGCGACGTTCTACTAGGGGAGAAGTGCACGACTACGTTACCGGAACATTCAGGCCGAAGGCGGCGTGCCCCTGCGATGTAACCACGAGGGCACATTCGGAGCATCGCGCGCCAACGGGAGCCAGCCTCGTTGACGATGAATCTCCCCATTCGATCTTTTGGGTTTCTCAGGTTTACCCCTGAACGGTTTCACGTACTCTTGAACTCTCTCTTCAAAGTTCTTTTCAACTTTCCCTCACGGTACTTGTTCGCTATCGGTCTCGTGGTCGTATTTAGCCTTAGATGGAGTTTACCACCCACTTAGGGCTGCACTCTCAAGCAACCCGACTCTAAGGAGAGATCCTCCCGAAACGCGTACCGGTCGCTACGGGCCTGGCACCCTCTGCGGGTAAATGGCCCCATTCAAGATGGACTTGGACGCGGTTCGACGCCACGGGATAAACGGATCCTCCCGAACACTACATTTCCCGGCGGCAGTACCGCGGGATTCAGTGCTGGGCTAATTCCTGTTCGCTCGCCGCTACTAAGGAAATCCTTGTTAGTTTCTTTTCCTCCGCTTAGTAATATGCTTAAATTCAGCGGGTAATCTCGCCTACTCTGGGGTCGTCTTGATACGTTATCGAGAAGTGTACCGCAAGGTAAAAAAAAAAAAAAAAAGAAAAAAGAAGAACGGAAAAAAAAAATGGAAAAAAAATCGCGCGAGACACACGCTAGACATCCAATATAAATTCTAAACCGGGTACTTTTAACGTCCGTCCACTTGCGATAGCAGGATATAATTATCTCCTTGCCTTTCACATTTCGGGGACTGGACGACCGGTTTTGGATGCGCGGTCTCGGCGATCGGCAAAACTAAGGGACGCAAACCCGGGGCGACCAATTTTACATCGTCCATATATATTTATCTGATATGTTCGAGAGGGCCTCGCCAACGAGTATCCGATGTTCTCTGGTTCGGTTCACGCGTCGTCCCGTCTGTAAGAATGATTTTGTTTTCCTCTTCCCTTCAACTCCACCTCGGCACAACACGAACGCTCCACCCTACGACGACACACTTTCGTTCGAGACTCCGATCGGTCGAAGACGCCCACAATCGGGGTACAGAAACGTCGGAAGCAGAGCGCTAACTCGAAAACACGCGTAGGCAAGCTCCGAAGCACGGTTGGCGAAACGCGCGGACTTATCGCACGAACGTGGCTGGGTGGTCAACGGCGCGGCGGGCAGAGAGGCTGAGAGAGAGATATAGTGAGTGACAGGCGAGACGACGGGGAATCGTTCATCCCGTTGCAGTACTCGTGTGGAACTGTCTTCTCTCATTCTCTCTCTCTCACTTTCCTCTCTCGATAACCGCACGGCGCGCATCGACCGACATCCCAATCATCAGCGTGCTAGGATACCGCTGCGTAAAACACCACCCGTACAGGGAGACCTGGCACTAGGTGTGACCGAGGCACGTCAAACTTCCAACGACGACCCGCTCGATATGTGTGCATATCGACGCAAGAGTATATTATATGGTGTGTGCGTCTGTATAGGTATTGCGAACGGTGCCAAGGAGAACAGAAAAGATTCTCAACCATTCAATAACGACGGGGAAGGTGAAACACCACCTCCCAAAAGATACCTGGGGCCCTCTTGTGTATAACGAACATCAGGGACGATCCGGTCGCGCTCCTTCGAGCCCTTCCGTTCTGCCGTGCTCTTTTTCCAAATTTCATTCTCCTCAATTTCCTCTCTTCTCTCTCTTTATTATTTTCCTTTACTTCTCTATCACGGACAGAGTTTCAATTTCGCCATGGAAATCTGTTCTCTCGGTCGCGCGAAAGGATTCGTTTCGGGCGACGTCGGGAGCGCGGTCTTTAAATACGTTTGCATCCAGGACAAAGCGACCTCTTAATGAAGTCGCAGTGCACCGGGACCAAACGCCCGCGACAAACGCCGACGAACGTCCAACAATCGCTCGTACGTCGCGAAAGTCTCAACGTTCCCCACTTTATTATCATCATCTCCTTTCCTTCCAAACGCCCGAAACCTGTAACGTTCTACGCGAACGACGGCGGGGATCCATCGGAATGGGAAAAGAAACGGGGGTTCACGTGAGCGAACGCAACGCAAGCAGTATTTAGTTACGTAAACGACCCTCAGCCAGGCGTGGTCCAGGATTTGGAATCCGTGGACCGCAATGTGCGTTCGAAATGTCGATGTTCATGTGTCCTGCAGTTCACACGTTGACGCGCAATTAGCTGCGTTCTTCATCGACCCACGAGCCAAGTGATCCACCGTTCAGGGTAATCGTATATAATTTTATTCATATTGTGTTTTTTGTTTCAATCCCTCTGGTACTTCGTTTCGAAATAAACAGAGACCCTACGCAACCCGCCAGCGCGCGCGTGAAGCGAGGGCGTCGCCAACGCCTCGAGGTTCGCATAGGACACCCCATAAGAGACGAAAATTTTTGACGACACGATACGGTCCAATGACGAAGCACGCCGGGAGACGCTGACTCGTGTCCCCGACGGCCGGGCGAAGAGTACATTATGTTAAATGAACCGTCGAATGTCACGGGGTCGAGGGAAACGGCGGGAGATTTCCCGACACTAGTGTATCCTTCGACTCGCCGCGCGACTTCGAGAACGCACGCGATATCGGCGCGCAGCGCCCTTGGTTCGATGATCACGGTCCCCTTTGACGGGAGAATATTTATCTTGTTGTCGAGGAAGGGGTCGGGCGAAACACGCTGCCTCGGATAGCCTCGAGTCGGTCTTGCATCCCAATTATTCCGTAAAAGAGAATCGACGACGGACGAGATAGGACGGGCGCGTTCCCTCTTCCTCCACGTTCGTCGATCGAATTCTCCTCGTTTAAACGGCACGGGTGTCCGACGCACGAGCTGCGAGTGTTACCAAAGCCGGTTCCATCTATACTCCCGAAGCACCACTTCCTCTCCTACAATTTTTCATTCTCTTCCGCCTTCGGATACACATGATGTATCGTAACCTTTATATAACGGGCGCACATCAACGCCGATGCGTGTAATTCGATTTTCGTTCCAGGTTACCCGATCCGTGCACGATAAAAATCTGTCACGGTTTCGTCTTCAATTGGACGCAAAATTTCCTTCACCGAGAGACAACGGCGAGGAGCACGCAACCCACGGGGCGATATTTCCCTCGGTAAAAAGAAACAAAAAGGAAAAGAAGAGAAGGAAAAGCGTTCGACAAATGTATTCCCTTTCTCCCCTATCTATCCTTCTGTCCTTCGCCAAGGTACTTACCGGCGCTCGCGCTGGAAGAGATCCTCGATGCGTGTCCCCTGTGAAAGGAACTCGGGAAACGTATACACGATCGGGACAAGAGGCAGGCGAAGAACGGTCTCTCTGAAACGCTCTCGTTTCTGGTCTCGTCTCACTCTCGGCTCGTCCCCAATCTGACACGGGGCATTGCGTACTCTCTAAACG
>OU015699.1:3330000-3352500 GCA_907165295.1 Nomada fabriciana
AAATAAATAAATAAATAGATACATTGGCCATACATTGTGGTTTATAGCGATCACGTAACGTGGTCGTAGTCTATGAATTGGTTCGCCATTTCTATAGACGAACGGAGAGCAATAAGGGAGGCCGTTAGGCAGTCCTTTCTGCCGAGCCCCAGGATTTTCATATTCCTTATAGTGTCATTGGGTATAGCTCCCCTGCATCCCACAATTATAGGTAAAATGTCTGCCCTTACTCCGTTCAATTTCAATCTTATATACTCCGCGGTGTCCTTGTATTTGCGTATTTTCTCTCTGTACGCCTGGGGGAGATTTTCCCTGTCCTCGTAGTGGACAGTTACATCTACAACGTAAACCGTGTCATGGTCTTTTATGACCAAATCCGGTTTCTTCAACTCCCCCAGGACGTTTACAGTCGGCTCCTGGAACACCGCGCAGTGATTTGGCACTTTGTCTTTAATGAGGTTACAAATCTCATTGTGCCTCTTTATTCTTTGGGCTTTAGTATGGGTGCAATTCCCCAATATGTGACCCAGGGTCTCGGCCTGGACTTTACATCTTCTACACCTAACATCTAAGGTTTTCTTGGCTCTGTTCATTGCGACTTTTGTGCCGAATGTGTTCGTTCTAAGCTTTAGAGCATCAAGATACCTAGATGGCCTTAATAACTCAGGGTTGTATAGCCATGAGTTCCCTATTTTGTCTCCGAAGAATTCTCGGATACCTTGGCCTTGGGAGACGAGCTGCCTCCATCGATCCGTTTCTAGCTTCCGGAGGCTCTTACGCTTGGCCTCGATTGTGTCGGTGTCTAGGCCTTGTTCCCAATCCAGACCTATTGACGCAGCGTACTTGCGCAGTATTGTCTCTTGCCCCAGGAGCGCCGCTGCGACTGCCTCATCGCTGCTTCCTCTCATCTTCGCAGCGCTCCTTAGCTTCGCCACTTTAACTATATTCTCAACCCTCTGGATACCCAAGCCTCCATGACTCTTACTCGTGTAAATGAGGCCGTCTGTTGTAGACGGATGGAGGTGGAGGATCTTCTTAATTTCCTGTCTAATGTCTAGATCTAGTGATCTAAGGGTACCCAGGGGTGGAGCATTCGCCACCAGCCTGTGTATGTATCGGGGCAAGAGATAGGTCCGGATTAGGTTAACCTTCTGATGAGGTTTGAGCTTGAACCTCCTTATGGCTTTAATGGCTTCGATAATTTCATCATTGGAGGCGTTCTGCAGACCTCTCCATGGATCGATTTTGACTCCGAGGTATTTCAGTCTGGACTCAGGGTCTGTGTAAGGGATGGCGGTACCACCTGATTCCAGCTTCGGGTCCGCCATGTGCCATATCGCATTCCTTTGCACTATTTGGAATGAATTACACTTGGAAGCCGCTATTTCCATTCCGAGCTCTTTCAGATAGTTTGTGGCCATCTTAAGCTGTTTGGCGGCTTCCTTTTTTGTTTTGGCCAACAATATTAAATCGTCTGCGAAGGCTAGGATGGAGACCTTCTCGTCCCCCATCTTAATGCCCTCCGTCGTCGTGTCTATTTTCCCTATTACAGGGTCTAAAACTATGTTAAATAGTAAGGGCGACAGCGGGTCGCCTTGTTTAACTCCTCTGAGGAGCTCCATATCAATTGCCTCTCCGTCCTTGCACATAATTTTCGTTGAACAGTTCCGGTACATCTTTCGAATGTACTGTGAGGCAATGATTGGAACACCCTTGGTCCTCAGGCTGCTGGCGATTACGCTGTGAGGGACGGTATCAAAGGCTTTTGAGATATCAATGAGAGTCACAACACCTCCGCCGTCCTCTTTCATTGATTGGAGTGCCTTACTGAGGATGGCGATGTTCTGCTTGCAGCCATCCTCTTTTGTGAACCCCTTTTGTCTCCGGTTAATGTCAATATTCGACCTAAGTCTCCGGTCAATCATTGCAGAGTACACCCGGCCCATCAGTGAGCCGATGGTGATGGGCCGCCAGTTACTCGCGTCGCTCATGTTTTTACCCGGCTTCGGGATAAGCGTGGTGCGATTTTGCTTCCACTGGCTTGGGTAAACTCTGCTCATTAGCAGAAGGTTCATAAATTTACTGATTACATGCAGCGCTCCGTTCATTCTAAGGTGAGCCTTTCTAATACCGTCTACACCTGCTGCCGTGGTGTTCTTTATCTTTTTCATTTTGCCAGCCAATTCCTCCACTGTAATCGGCGTCCACATGTTCTCCATTGGAGAGCTGTGATTTATGCTTTCTCGCCTGGAGACTTTTACTTTTACTTGGGGCCCAGCTACACCCCAGAGGTCCCTGTATAAGGGACTTATCTCCTCCTTCTTAGGCACCTCTATTGTTTGCCTGACCTCGGGCTGCCTACCCGCTATCGCCCAGTCGATCAGCCTCTGGGGACATTTCCTGTATAACTCCTGAGATCGTGCATAGTTATACTGCTTGGTACGATTAGGCCTCCTGCCTCGTACAGTCCTCTGGCTGATCGCCGAGGGCCCCCTTGGGAGCCTCCTGGCTTGGTGCCGTGTCACCGAGACTGCAGAGCTATCTCCCTTGATCTTTTCTGTCAGCTCTTGTAGAATGCTCTCTGCGTCTCCTGGTAGGATTTTCCTCCAGTTAGCCAGATTTTCAATTTTGCTCTCAATCACCCTGAGCGGGTGATCATCATTAAGGTGCCCTGTTTGTATATATTCGCGTAGGGTTACTTCCCACGCTTCTCTGCCGAGGCTCCTTCGGGGGTCCTCCTCTACTTCCTCAGTGGCTGAGGCATACACTGAGCTGTCTGA
This sequence comes from Nomada fabriciana, assembly GCA_907165295.1. NCBI lineage: Eukaryota > Metazoa > Arthropoda > Insecta > Hymenoptera > Apidae > Nomada > Nomada fabriciana. The sequence continues at coordinate 3,332,781 of OU015699.1, forward strand.
GGATGAAGACTCCTCCTCAGCCACCGGGGTTCTCCTCCCTCGAGCGGGCAAGAGTCTCCTCTTGTCGCTGATCTGTTTAAGCGTCTTCTGTGGTATAAACTCCCTTATTCTTACATTCGGGTATTTCTCACTGTGGAATCTCCTATCCAACAGGATTAGGAGGTCCACTTCTTCCTTGGTCCAAGCCGAGGCTCTATTGCTTGGACCCCTGTTACCACTCATAGTTGCCTGCCTTTTTTCGTTCCGCATTAGGGGATGTCTATGCCTCTCGTGCTGTGACAATCCCCTTTGGGTCCGGAACACTCTTCCACATGCTTGGCACTCTACTTGTTCGCCATCCTCAACTACATTTTCATTTGGCCTTCCTCTACATTTTGGGGCATGACACTGCCAGCCATGAAGCTTATCAAAGCTCTTTTGGCAGGCAGCGCACCTCCAGATTGCTCTATGTCGAGGGTGTCTTGTTTCCAGATGCTCCAAAAACTGAGCCTCTTTTAAGAAACATTGTTCCGGACCCTCATTGGTGCAGAACTTGCAGGTAATGTACCCGCTCAGGGGTAGGTCCGTTGTCTGAGACGTCTCATGTCCTGGGGAAAAAGCCGTGTCGTCGCCAGTGGTCCTCCTATCCATAGCGGACGAGTCCGCCACAGGAGCCCCAGGACCGGGGGCCCCTGCGTCCGAGGCATCATCTTCATTATCCATTTTTAAGTATGGTTGTTTGCTCTATTCTACCTTATCATTACCATATCCAGTCATATCCATGTGCCTGCCAAATCGTAAGGGCACAACCGCCGGGATGACGGACCGGCCGGGCCGGGGACGGCGTTTTGGAGTCCGCTGGAGATGTGGCCGTCGGGACACTGCTGCCCTATTTCTAAGTGCTGGCGGCGTAGTGCTTTGCGCCCCCGGAGCAAAACGGCGCGGGCCCCGCCGCCAAGCCCCGGAGGCACACCGCCCCACGCCGCCAGGCAGGTGGATGGCAAATTTTCTAAGTTCCAGCGGCGTATTGCTTTACGCCGCCGGACTGTATCCTGGTCCGTGTACCAGGTTCCTTAGATCGCACCACACCCCCAACGTGTTTTGGGGCACTACGTGCCCCATAAGTATCACCATCTTTCGTTTTTATGCTATGCCTAGCATACTAATAATAATAATTAAAATAATTATTATTTCTAATTTTGCCGTCTTCCGGCCCGACCAGCCTGCCATCCAGCTCGGGTAGGTGGGGTCGCCAATCCCCAACGGTGCTGCCCCTCACCGCCCTGCCAGCTCGAGTAGGTGGGGTCGCCACTCCCCAACGGTGTCGCCCTCACCGCTCTGCCTTAAGAGAGTCATAGTTACTCCCGCCGTTTACCCGCGCTTTCTTGAATTTCTTCACGTTGACATTCAGAGCACTGGGCAGAAATCACATTGCGTCAACACCCGCGGGGGCCATCGCAATGCTTTGTTTTAATTAGACAGTCGGATTCCCCTAGTCCGTGCCAGTTCTGAGCTGAGCGTTGAATGGCGGCCGAAGAGAGCGACCACGACGGAAAATCCGTCACGGAAGCCTCGCAGCAAGGAAGATCCGCGGGAGGCCAAGGCACGGGACCGAGCTCGGATCCCGGTTTCGCACTGATGCGTCCGTTCACCTCGCACAGGCCCGGCACGTCGGCCAAACCCACTTCCCGACCAAGCCCGACACGCCCCGCTCCTCAGAGCCAATCCTTATTCCGAAGTTACGGATCCAATTTGCCGACTTCCCTTACCTACATTAATCTATCGACTAGAGGCTCTTTACCTTGGAGACCTGCTGCGGATATGGGTACGAACCGGCGCGACACCTCCACGTGGCCCTCTCCTGGATTTTCAAGGTCCGAGGGGAAGATCCGGACACCGCCGCAACTGCGGTGCTCTTCGCGTCCCAAACCCTATCTCCCTGCTAGAGGTTTCCAGGGAACTCGAACGCTTATACAGAAAAGAAAACTCTTCCCGGATCTCCCGACGGCGTCTCCAGGTCATTTTGGGTTACCCCGACGAACTCTCTCACGAGGGCCCGATTGGTATGCGGTTCCGCTGCCGGGTTCCGGAATAGGAACCGGATTCCCTTTCGCCCGACGGGTGTGTTTCTCTATCATATCGTTATATGTTTTAGGACACCTCATCTACATAGGATTTCTCTTAGGGCTTAGGATCGACTGACTCGTGTGCAACGGCTGTTCACACGAAACCCTTCTCCACGTCAGTCCTCCAGGGCCTCGCTGGAGTATTTGCTGCGACCACCGAGATCTACACCGACGGCGGCTCCAGGCAGGCTCACGCCCAGACCCTTCTGCGCACACCGCCGCGACCCTCCTACTCGTCAGGGCTTCATGGAGGACGGCCACCCGAGGGCGACGCGTCCCTCCCCACTTGCCGCTGACGGCGGAGTATAGGCGCGACGCTTCAGCGCCATCCATTTTCAGGGCTAGTTGCTTCGGCAGGTGAGTTGTTACACACTCCTTAGCGGATTCCGACTTCCATGGCCACCGTCCTGCTGTCTTAAGCAACCAACGCCTTTCATGGTATCCCATAAGCGTCGACTTAGGCGCCTTAACTCTGCGTTTGGTTCATCCCACAGCGCCAGTTCTGCTTACCAAAATTTGCCCACTTGGCACTCTGATCCAAAATCTCGTGGCTTCATGTTTCAAGCAAGCCAGAGATCTCACCCATTTAAAGTTTGAGAATAGGTTGAGGTCGTTTCGGCCCCAAGGCCTCTAATCATTCGCTTTACCAGATGAGACTCGCACGCGTTCACAGAGGAACGAGCGAGTGCCAGCTATCCTGAGGGAAACTTCGGAGGGAACCAGCTACTAGATGGTTCGATTAGTCTTTCGCCCCTATACCCAGTTCCGACGATCGATTTGCACGTCAGAATCGCTACGGACCTCCATCAGGGTTTCCCCTGACTTCGTCCTGACCAGGCATAGTTCACCATCTTTCGGGTCCCAACGTGTACGCTCTAGGTGCGCCTCTTCTCGCAATGAGAACGAAACGCCCCGGGAGTGCGAGGCCGCATCGTAACGCGGCCCATCCTCCCTAGGTCGACGCTGAGGCCGACCTTCACTTTCATTTCGCCTTTAGGTTTATGCATCCCAATGACTCGCGCACATGTTAGACTCCTTGGTCCGTGTTTCAAGACGGGTCCTGAGAGTACCCAAAGCAGTAGCGTCGCCGACCGGTAATTCGAAGCTTGGCCAGTCCGAGGACACCGCCTGCTAACAGCTGGTCAGGCCCGGGGACGGCACCGGGTCCGCGCCTCCGGGTTAAACTGACCTAGCTTGCGGCGGGCCTGACGCACATACATTCAGAGAATGGATTGGTTGCGGCCCGATACCGTGCGAGTACCGTCGTGCAGCCGGCCAGGCGACCGAGGGTCTGACACGCCTTACCATAAGGCGACGCGGCAGGCGCCCACTCGGGCCGTAGACCGACACACAACGGGTCGCGACGTTCTACTAGGGGAGAAGTGCACGACTACGTTACCGGAACATTCAGGCCGAAGGCGGCGTGCCCCTGCGATGTAACCACGAGGGCACATTCGGAGCATCGCGCGCCAACGGGAGCCAGCCTCGTTGACGATGAATCTCCCCATTCGATCTTTTGGGTTTCTCAGGTTTACCCCTGAACGGTTTCACGTACTCTTGAACTCTCTCTTCAAAGTTCTTTTCAACTTTCCCTCACGGTACTTGTTCGCTATCGGTCTCGTGGTCGTAGTTAGCCTTAGATGGAGTTTACCACCCACTTAGGGCTGCACTCTCAAGCAACCCGACTCTAAGGAGAGATCCTCCCGAAACGCGTACCGGTCGCTACGGGCCTGGCACCCTCTGCGGGTAAATGGCCCCATTCAAGATGGACTTGGACGCGGTTCGACGCCACGGGATAAACGGATCCTCCCGAACACTACATTTCCCGGCGGCAGTACCGCGGGATTCAGTGCTGGGCTAATTCCTGTTCGCTCGCCGCTACTAAGGAAATCCTTGTTAGTTTCTTTTCCTCCGCTTAGTAATATGCTTAAATTCAGCGGGTAATCTCGCCTACTCTGAGGTCGTCTTGATACGTTATCGAGAAGTGTACCGCAAGGTACAAAAAAAAAAAAAAAGAAAAAAGAAGAACGGAAAAAAAAAATGGAAAAAAAATCGCGCGAGACACACGCTAGACATCCAATATAAATTCTAAACCGGGTACTTTTAACGTCCGTCCACTTGCGATAGCAGGATATAATTATCTCCTTGCCTTTCACATTTCGGGGACTGGACGACCGGTTTTGGATGCGCGGTCTCGGCGATCGGCAAAACTAAGGGACGCAAACCCGGGGCGACCAATTTTACATCGTCCATATATATTTATCTGATATGTTCGAGAGGGCCTCGCCAACGAGTATCCGATGTTCTCTGGTTCGGTTCACGCGTCGTCCCGTCTGTAAGAATGATTTTGTTTTCCTCTTCCCTTCAACTCCACCTCGGCACAACACGAACGCTCCACCCTACGACGACACACTTTCGTTCGAGACTCCGATCGGTCGAAGACGCCCACAATCGGGGTACAGAAACGTCGGAAGCAGAGCGCTAACTCGAAAACACGCGTAGGCAAGCTCCGAAGCACGGTTGGCGAAACGCGCGGACTTATCGCACGAACGTGGCTGGGTGGTCAACGGCGCGGCGGGCAGAGAGGCTGAGAGAGAGATATAGTGAGTGACAGGCGAGACGACGGGGAATCGTTCATCCCGTTGCAGTACTCGTGTGGAACTGTCTTCTCTCATTCTCTCTCTCTCACTTTCCTCTCTCGATAACCGCACGGCGCGCATCGACCGACATCCCAATCATCAGCGTTCTAGGATACCGCTGCGTAAAACACCCCCCGTACAGGGAGACCTGGCACTAGGTGTGACCGAGGCACGTCAAACTTCCAACGACGACCCGCTCGATATGTGTGCATATCGACGCAAGAGTATATTATATGGTGTGTGCGTCTGTATAGGTATTGCGAACGGTGCCAAGGAGAACAGAAAAGATTCTCAACCATTCAATAACGACGGGGAAGGTGAAACACCACCTCCCAAAAGATACCTGGGGCCCTCTTGTGTATAACGAACATCAGGGACGATCCGGTCGCGCTCCTTCGAGCCCTTCCGTTCTGCCGTGCTCTTTTTCCAAATTTCATTCTCCTCAATTTCCTCTCTTCTCTCTCTTTATTATTTTCCTTTACTTCTCTATCACGGACAGAGTTTCAATTTCGCCATGGAAATCTGTTCTCTCGGTCGCGCGAAAGGATTCGTTTCGGGCGACGTCGGGAGCGCGGTCTTTAAATACGTTTGCATCCAGGACAAAGCGACCTCTTAATGAAGTCGCAGTGCACCGGGACCAAACGCCCGCGACAAACGCCGACGAACGTCCAACAATCGCTCGTACGTCGCGAAAGTCTCAACGTTCCCCACTTTATTATCATCATCTCCTTTCCTTCCAAACGCCCGAAACCTGTAACGTTCTACGCGAACGACGGCGGGGATCCATCGGAATGGGAAAAGAAACGGGGGTTCACGTGAGCGAACGCAACGCAAGCAGTATTTAGTTACGTAAACGACCCTCAGCCAGGCGTGGTCCAGGATTTGGAATCCGTGGACCGCAATGTGCGTTCGAAATGTCGATGTTCATGTGTCCTGCAGTTCACACGTTGACGCGCAATTAGCTGCGTTCTTCATCGACCCACGAGCCAAGTGATCCACCGTTCAGGGTAATCGTATATAATTTTATTCATATTGTGTTTTTTGTTTCAATCCCTCTGGTACTTCGTTTCGAAATAAACAGAGACCCTACGCAACCCGCCAGCGCGCGCGTGAAGCGAGGGCGTCGCCAACGTCTCGAGGTTCGCATAGGACACCCCATAAGAGACGAAAATTTTTGACGACACGATACGGTCCAATGACGAAGCACGCCGGGAGACGCTGACTCGTGTCCCCGACGGCCGGGCGAAGAGTACATTATGTTAAATGAACCGTCGAATGTCACGGGGTCGAGGGAAACGGCGGGAGATTTCCCGACACTAGTGTATCCTTCGACTCGCCGCGCGACTTCGAGAACGCACGCGATATCGGCGCGCAGCGCCCTTGGTTCGATGATCACGGTCCCCTTTGACGGGAGAATATTTATCTTGTTGTCGAGGAAGGGGTCGGGCGAAACACGCTGCCTCGGATAGCCTCGAGTCGGTCTTGCATCCCAATTATTCCGTAAAAGAGAATCGACGACGGACGAGATAGGACGGGCGCGTTCCCTCTTCCTCCACGTTCGTCGATCGAATTCTCCTCGTTTAAACGGCACGGGTGTCCGACGCACGAGCTGCGAGTGTTACCAAAGCCGGTTCCATCTATCCTCCCGAAGCACCACTTCCTCTCCTACAATTTTTCATTCTCTTCCGCCTTCGGATACACATGATGTATCGTAACCTTTATATAACGGGCGCACATCAACGCCGATGCGTGTAATTCGATTTTCGTTCCAGGTTACCCGATCCGTGCACGATAAAAATCTGTCACGGTTTCGTCTTCAATTGGACGCAAAATTTCCTTCACCGAGAGACAACGGCGAGGAGCACGCAACCCACGGGGCGATATTTCCCTCGGTAAAAAGAAACAAAAAGGAAAAGAAGAGAAGGAAAAGCGTTCGACAAATGTATTCCCTTTCTCCCCTATCTATCCTTCTGTCCTTCGCCAAGGTACTTACCGGCGCTCGCGCTGGAAGAGATCCTCGATGCGTGTCCCCTGTGAAAGGAACTCGGGAAACGTATACACGATCGGGACAAGAGGCAGGCGAAGAACGGTCTCTCTGAAACGCTCTCGTTTCTGGTCTCGTCTCACTATCGGCTCGTCCCCAATCTGACACGGGGCATTGCGTACTCTCTAAACGTATCGGAAGTATTATAGAACGGCGGGTCGGTGTCGACCTCACGCAAGCGTCCTTTTAAAACTTCTCACGAAAACGTCGCGATAATACACGTTCATCCCGTTGCCGTGGAGGGCGAGAAGAGACGTCGCAGAATTCGAACTGGATCAGTCGGCCGCTTCGTCTGAACTTGAAATCCGAAAGGGTTCCCGGTTTCGACGCTTGTTATGACCTCGGCGGGCCAACGTCGATCGGACAACGGACGGGAGGACAAAGTCTCCGCGCGTAAGCCGTGTGTCGTCGACGACGGTGCCGAGGCTCGTTCGATTTCGTTTTTCATTTGTTCGTTCGATATAGTTATGCTATCGGACGGTTTCTTTTCATTCTTTCTAATCTTGTAAGCCATGATGATTAGATATTATTTTTCGTGTGTGTCTTTCAGTGTTATTTCATTCGTTAATGATTGTTCTGGATTCATTCATGGAAGGGCGCCCGTACGCTTCGCTCCTAGCGCTGTGTCGTGATGACAAGCGCGAGCGCTCTTCGCTAATTACCTTTGCTTACTCTATGCCTCGCGTTACACTATATAAACCGCCGCGCGGCAGTACAAACTGTCTCTCTCTACAACTAAACGGCTTTGCGAAGGTAATTCAGCAACACATAACAAATAACTATCAGTGACTCCAAAGATACATTATTAATTTATTAAAACATTTATTTAAACATTACTATTTATACCGCTTGAAGCTTCACTGCGTGAAGCAATTTGCATTACAATCATAACGGCTCAACAACGGCATATCAGCGCCTTACATTTCTACAATAAATACATTTTACCAACATTTTACTCTTTGATTAATATCATTATTGCAAAATAGTGTTCTCGTTACAAGGATTCTTGTAAAATAAATGTGCACACGTTAAATCAATGTTCCAACATAACTATCATTTACGGGTTAATAAAACAAGTAAAATTTAATAAGATCTATACTCCTAAAGGCGAGCTATCCGAAACATTGGTCCTTCGAGCCGGATAGTTTTACGGACCTTTAGGCGTATTTTAATCCTTTTATTAATCCCGTTACATAAATTCGCGTTGCCAGCCAAAGTGCGCGAAAAACCGTCGACGCGGAACAATAATAATCGGGGTCGAACTAAAAGTTAGTTACTTTTCAAGTTTTTTTTTGGTGAATCGCCCTTGCACTCAAGGGCTCAAGTTCGGTATTTGTTGCTAACTAACACGCAGCATGATGGAAAAATACATTACGAAGCAACTATCGTTGTTCCAACGTATCTCGAATACCGTTACGAACATGAAAAAGCTGGGTGCCGCTAAAATTACACAAGGCGTAATTACTTCGCGTCTTGAATTACTTGAATCAAACTGGAACGCGTTCACTGAGGGTCACGATCAATTACTGGACATTGTAACCCCCGAGCATGCCTCGTGGCCATACTTCGTGACGGACCACATGGCGCTTTGTGAAGAAGCTTATCTAATCAACAAGGCCGCGCTACTGGACCTTCGCATGCCGTTGGAGCAACCAACATCGGCTCCCATGGACAACCCTCCGCAGCGATCTCTTCCACGCATCGACGTACCTCGGTTTTCTGGGGACTACCGGGAGTGGGCAAGCTACCGTGACCTGTTCACGTCGCTGGTCATCGGCAACAAATATCTCTCAGAGGTGGAGAAATTCCACCACCTCAAAATAAGCCTGTCCGGCGAGCCCGCTCAACTAATTCAAAACATACGCCTCACAGAGGCGAACTTTGCTGGAGCGTGGAAAATTATCGCTGCGCGCTACCAGAACCTGCGCATCTTGATACAATCGCAGCTCTCTGCTCTTTCATCACTACCTTCCATGAAAAGAGAGACCGCTGCCTGTTTAAAACCGCTGCTGAACGGCACACTGGACGCCGTTCAATCTCTGGAAGCCCTTGGCCGGCCAGTCAAGCACTGGGACGATTGGCTGGTATTCGGGCTTGTGCAAAAATTGGATGCGAAGACAAGACTGGCGTGGGAATCTTCGATCGGAGCTACAACCGATCCTCCTTCGTTCGAGCAATTACATGTCTTCCTCACTGGTCACCTCCGCGCTCTGGAAGCTGTTGAAGACACAGTTCCTGCCACTGCTGCATCGCCGACATCAGGATCAACACTAAAAAAGGAAGCAAGATCAGCGAAATTCAGGACGCACACCGCATCTACCCAGGAAGAAAGACGTCCGAAGTGCCCGCTGTGTTCCGACCACCACTTCCTGATGTTTTGCGACGAATTCAAAAGGATGTCTACGCACGAGAGGAAGAGACTAATCGCTGACAAAAATCTGTGTTTCAACTGCCTCGGAAACCACCCTTCACGTTCGTGCAAATCATTGAAGCGCTGCCAACTGTGCGTAGGTAAGCACCACACGTTGTTACATATAAAATCTGAGCAAGGCTCCTCGCGGCAGGTCTCTCCACAAGGTCGCGTGGAGGAGTCCCGGACCTCGCACTGTGCACGAGCCTCCTGGTCAAATTCACAACCGCGTGCTGTTATTTTTCTCGCGACCGCGAAAATTCTAGTCGATACGGGTCGAGGCGAGAAGGTTGCAGCAAGAGCATTAATTGACCCCTGTTCCGAGGTATCACTTATTTCTGAGAATTTTGTGCAAACCATGAAGCTCGAACGAAACACCGCGCGGTTTCCAATTCTGGGTGTAGGCAAAGCTGAAACCTACACGAGGGGAAAAGTGACGTTGACTTTCTCCTCTGCTCGCGTACACATGAAACCCCTTTCCATTACGGCGTACGTGCTGCCGCGTTTGTCTTCGTATTCCCCCACTCGCATCACTTCGCAACAGCTCCCTCTGTCTCACTTGCGGGATTTGGAAATGGCCGATCCCGACTTTCACTCGTCGGATCGAGTAGACATTATTCTTGGTGCTGATGTCTACTCTCAAATTATTCTGGAGGGCCTCCGGAAGGGTCCGCCCAACAGTCCGGTCGCTCAACGTACATTACTAGGCTGGATACTAACTGGGCATTGCAACCCTCTCTCGGACGCTTCACGTCATGAAGCGGTTTCGTTGCAATGCAGCTCAGGCGATACCGATTTAGCTGAATCACTTCAGCGCTTCTGGGTACTGGAGGAGGTTACTCCCCCTCCACGTACATTTACTTCCGCGGAGAGTGAGTGCGAGCAGCACTTTCGCTCTACGCACTCCCGCGACTCTACTGGTCGGTATCAGGTTCGGCTTCCCTTTAATGCTTCTCCGGCCCAATTGGGAAATTCTCTTGACACCGCACTCGTGTTGTTGCATAAACTTGAATCACGATTAAAGGGAAAACCCAAACTATCAAAATCATATAATTCCTTTCTAGAGGAATATTTACAGTTAGGGCATATGGAACCCGTCCCAACGGAGTCCATTCATTCTCAATCGGCATACTACTTGCCGCATCACGGTGTGTTGCGCGATACTAGTGCAACCACGCGACTCCGGGTAGTTTTTAACGCATCCCAAAAGACAAATTCCGGTGTCTCACTCAATAATCTATTACATACAGGCCCTAACTTGCTTCCGGAAATATTTCAACTTTTGCTACGATGGCGAAAACACGCCGTAGTATTCTCCGCCGACATTCAAAAAATGTATCGGCAAATCAAAGTAGCGCCTGAAGATTGCGACCTACAGCGCATTCTTTGGCGACGACATCCAGACGAAGCTCCCCGTCATTACCGTCTGCTCACGGTCACTTATGGAATGGCATGCGCCCCGTATCTTGCCGTCCGCACAGTCCAACAGCTGTGCAAGGACGAACAGCATGCTTTTCCTTTAGCTTCCTCATGCGCCGCCCACGACATTTATGTGGACGACATTATAACCGGAGCAGACTCCCTGTCTGAAGCACTTGCGCTCCAACAGGAACTCTTACAGTTGTTCAAGGCGGGCGGTTTCATTCTTCACAAATGGACTTCCAACAAGAAGGAATTGTTGGAAGCGCTCCCTGAGCACGCTCGGAAGGGAAATCCCGAGCTCTCCTATAACCTGGACCACGTTTTAGCTCTTCTTGGCCTCCTCTGGCACGCATCACTGGATACATTCCAGTTTCTCATTGCACCCCGCACGAATAAGGCTCACCTGACTAAGCGTATCGTGTTCAGCGAGGTGGCTAGTCTCTTCGACCCATTAGGGTTCCTTGCTCCAGTGACAGTTACCGCAAAAATATTCATGCAGTCATTGTGGCTGCTTAACATTTCGTGGGATCAGCCTCTCCCTCCCACGCACGCTCAGTATTGGGAAGGGTATTCCAAGCAATTACATTCTCTTTCTACGTTACGCATTCCGCGGTGGCTATTCAATTGTACAACAGCAAACAAGTTGGAGCTTCATGGTTTTGCGGATGCTTCGGAGCGGGCATACGCAGCTGTCATTTATTTGCGCTCCTCTGGCGCAAACTCCACACCATATACTACATTAATAGCATCTAAAACGCGAGTTGCTCCGCTCAAGCAAGTTTCTGTGCCTCGGCTTGAACTTTGCGCTGCGTCACTTTTGACACGCCTGATTCTCAGTGTCAAAAACAGTCTAAATTTCGAAAATTGTACTATCAACTTGTGGTCAGATTCTACAGTCGTGTTAAGTTGGCTGCAAGGTCATCCCTCGAGATGGAAAACCTTTGTCGCGAACAGGGTATCAGAAATTCAGACTTCACTGCCAACCGCCACTTGGCGACACATAAAATCAGCGTCAAACCCTGCCGACTTGGCATCTCGAGGAGTGGCCTGCGACGTACTTCTTAGCCACTCTCTCTGGTGGAAGGGTCCCCCCTTCCTTTCATTGTCGTCCTACGACTATAATCAGCATTCAGTACATAACCCTACTACTGACCAGGAGGTTCGCTCACCGAGAGTGACCTGTCATGCTACTACCGCAAATGAATCATTTTTCGAGGAACTTGTCGGCAAGTTTTCCTCATTAACTAGGGTACTACGCACAGTTGGTTGGTGCCTACGCTTTTGCCGAACGTCCAGGGATCGAAACACACGCGCGCAAGTATCGCAACGTCTTACAAGTGAAGAATTACATAACGCTAATCTTGCCTGTATTCGCTGCTTCCAAAGGGCAGCATTTCCAACTGAGCTGAAGCTACTGCAACAAGGCCACCAAATCACACGTGGCCCAACAGCTAAACTGGCGCCATTCATTGATGGCGATAGAGTGCTGAGGGTAGGAGGTCGCCTGAAGCATTCACTACTTGACGAATGGCAGAAGCATCCTGCCATTTTACCTGGAAAAGCACATTTCACTTCGTTACTTATCAAAGATGCACACCACAGACTTCTCCATGGAGGCACTCAACTCACCTTGGCTACGCTAAGGAGACAGTACTGGATACTGGCGGGGCGTCGCGCGGTACGCCGCGTGCTCGCCTCGTGCACGGTTTGTTGTCGCTGGCGCGCCAAAGCTGCGCACCAGCAAATGGGAAACCTCCCCGCTTACCGCACTCAGCCCTCCCGTCCATTCACGCATACTGGCGTTGACTATGCTGGGCCCTTCTTGACAAAATCCGCGCCCGGTAGAGGTCAACGAACAAGGAAATCGTACGTGACAGTCTTCGTATGTTTAGCGATCAAAGCAGCACATCTTGATTGGAAGGATGCGGCCTTCCACCTCACAAAAGAGGGAACCACATGGGAATGCAACCCCCCTGGCGCTCCTCAGTTCAGCGGCATTTGGGAAGCCGCGGTGATAATCGTTGAAGTCTGGCACTTTCCGGACACACAACACACTGCACTGCGCGTTAACGGTTTCACCATCACAGAACATGCGACTTCACGGCATCCTCAACTTTCTTTGTTTACTAATTGCGCCATGCTACGCATGCCGCGGCGGGCGGAATGTTCTGGATTCATTCATGGAAGGGCGCCCGTACGCTTCGCTCCTAGCGCTGTGTCGTGATGACAAGCGCGAGCGCTCTTCGCTAATTACCTTTGCTTACTCTATGCCTCGCGTTACACTATATAAACCGCCGCGCGGCAGTACAAACTGTCTCTCTCTACAACTAAACGGCTTTGCGAAGGTAATTCAGCAACACATAACAAATAACTATCAGTGACTCCAAAGATACATTATTAATTTATTAAAACATTTATTTAAACATTACTATTTATACCGCTTGAAGCTTCACTGCGTGAAGCAATTTGCATTACAATCATAACGGCTCAACAACGGCATATCAGCGCCTTACATTTCTACAATAAATACATTTTACCAACATTTTACTCTTTGATTAATATCATTATTGCAAAATAGTGTTCTCGTTACAAGGATTCTTGTAAAATAAATGTGCACACGTTAAATCAATGTTCCAACATAACTATCATTTACGGGTTAATAAAACAAGTAAAATTTAATAAGATCTATACTCCTAAAGGCGAGCTATCCGAAACATGATCCTTCCGCAGGTTCACCTACGGAAACCTTGTTACGACTTTTACTTCCTCTAAATGATCAAGTTTGGTCATCTTCCCGGTAACATCGGCAATGCCGAAGCATTGGCCGCGCACCAGTCCGAAGACCTCACTAAATCATTCAATCGGTAGTAGCGACGGGCGGTGTGTACAAAGGGCAGGGACGTAATCAACGCGAGCTTATGACTCGCGCTTACTGGGAATTCCTCGTTCATGGGGAATAATTGCAAGCCCCAATCCCTAGCACGAAGGAGGTTCAGCGGGTTACCCGGGCCTTTCGGCCAGGGAAAACACGCTGATTCCTTCAGTGTAGCGCGCGTGCGGCCCAGAACATCTAAGGGCATCACAGACCTGTTATTGCTCAATCTCGTGCGGCTAGAAGCCGCCTGTCCCTCTAAGAAGATTTGTTTGTACGTTGGTAGTAAAAACCCTCCGACCGAAGCCGGGGGCCTTCGAGATACCATAAGATACGTCTATTTAGCAGGCTAGAGTCTCGTTCGTTATCGGAATTAACCAGACAAATCGCTCCACCAACTAAGAACGGCCATGCACCACCACCCACCGAATCAAGAAAGAGCTATCAATCTGTCAATCCTTCCGGTGTCCGGGCCTGGTGAGGTTTCCCGTGTTGAGTCAAATTAAGCCGCAGGCTCCACTCCTGGTGGTGCCCTTCCGTCAATTCCTTTAAGTTTCAGCTTTGCAACCATACTTCCCCCGGAACCCAAAAGCTTTGGTTTCCCGGAAGCTGCCCGCCGAGTCATCGGAGGAACTTCGGCGGATCGCTAGCTGGCATCGTTTATGGTTAGAACTAGGGCGGTATCTGATCGCCTTCGAACCTCTAACTTTCGTTCTTGATTAATGAAAACATTTTTGGCAAATGCTTTCGCTTCTGTCCGTCTTGCGACGATCCAAGAATTTCACCTCTAACGTCGCAATACGAATGCCCCCATCTGTCCCTATTAATCATTACCTCGGGGTTCCGAAAACCAACAAAATAGAACCGAGGTCCTATTCCATTATTCCATGCACAGAGTATTCAGGCGAAGGTAGCCTGCTTTGAGCACTCTAATTTGTTCAAAGTAAACGTACCGGCCCACCTCGACACTCAGTAAAGAGCACCGCGATGGGATATTAGTTGGACCGCCCGCAAGGAGCTAAGCCCACCGGTAGGACGTACCACATAATGCCAGTTAAACACCGCGAGCGGTGAACCGACACTGTGACACACAGATTCAACTACGAGCTTTTTAACCGCAACAACTTTAATATACGCTATTGGAGCTGGAATTATCGCGGCTGCTGGCACCAGACTTGCCCTCCAATTGGTCCTCGTTAAAGGATTTAAAGTGTACTCATTCCGATTACGGGGCCTCGGATGAGTCCCGTATCGTTATTTTTCGTCACTACCTCCCCGTGCCGGGAGTGGGTAATTTGCGCGCCTGCTGCCTTCCTTGGATGTGGTAGCCGTTTCTCAGGCTCCCTCTCCGGAATCGAACCCTGATTCCCCGTTACCCGTTACAACCATGGTAGGCGCAGAACCTACCATCGACAGTTGATAAGGCAGACATTTGAAAGATGCGTCGCCGGTGCTATTAGACCATGCGATCAGCACAAAGTTATTCAGAGTCACCAAAGCAAACGATGGACGAACGGAAGACCGTCCGCCACCGATTGGTTTTGATCTAATAAAAGCGTTCCTTCCATCTCTGGTCGGAACTCTGGTTTGCATGTATTAGCTCTAGAATTACCACAGTTATCCAAGTAAATGTGGGTACGATCTAAGGAACCATAACTGATTTAATGAGCCATTCGCGGTTTCACCTTAATGCGGCATGTACTGAGACATGCATGGCTTAATCTTTGAGACAAGCATATGACTACTGGCAGGATCAACCAGGGAGCTGCTTCGTGCAAGATACATCATACGCGTACGTACAATGCTCTTTACGCAACTCTACAATTTCGTTATCGACGTCGTCGGCTCTCGTAGAGGACCGATCGACGAGGCATAATCGTGTTCTTAAATAATTCTGCGTTGTTTCCATAATTAAATTTTTGCCTGCCAACGCTACATATAATGTAAAATATGTATCCGGTATAAATACCATTGGTAACCTTCCTCTCCTCGTGCAAAAGTGCCTCAGCAACTTTAGCACGCCCAAATTTATATAAATTTCATTACATCGCCAATAGACGAGAAAATTTCATTTTTACTTCCTATCGCTCGAAGCGGAAGAGTTGATGCTCAGTTAGTACGAGTATAACGCCGCAGCGAAGATACAAGTCACCTGCGCCTTCCTTTGGACGCTCGCCACTACAGGGCCATTCGGTCTATGACACCGACCCGTGGCAATGCTGTACAGAGAGTAATTCGTCAACGTACGTGCAGACGACGAAAATTGCCTTTAGGCACGATGGAATAACATATTCCGAACACCGGTGAACTGTATCTCAGCCGAGGCCGTAGTACAGACACGCGATGCAACGCTCCAGCCGTTCGTACTTTTCGGTACGTTCGCCGGCTACCTCTCTCTTATAGGTACGGAACGGCCCCTGGGGACGCCGGCGCCGCACGGTCTTACGCACGGGACCATACGGGCAAACCCGTCGTAACGGGGGGATATTCGCACAAGTTTTTAACAAGCTCGCCAATTACAAAAACAACCGTTAATAACATTGCTCCCGCGGATAAACATTGCTAATTTACATATTTAACAAAAAAAAATTTTTTTTCAATTCTCGACTTCTAAGTGCCAGCGGCGTATTGTGTTGCCACTTCGGACAGTAAACTGCCAGCGGCGTATTGTTTTGTCCCTGTTGCCAGCAAACTTCCAGCGGCGTATTGCTTCGTCTACGTCGACTTCTAAGTGCCAGCGGCGTATTGTTTGGACACTTCGGACAGTAAAACTGCCAGCGGCGTATTGTTTTGTCCCTGTTACCACCTAACTTCCAGCGGCGTATTGCTTAGTCTACGTCGACTTCTAAGTGCCAGCGGCGTATTGTTTGGCCACTTCGGACAGTAAACTGCCAGCGGCGTATTGTTTTGTCCCTGTTGCCAGCAAACTTCCAGCGGCGTATTGCTTCGTCTACGTCGACTTCTAAGTGCCAGCGGCGTATTGTTTGGCCACTTCGGACAGTAAACTGCCAGCGGCGTATTGTTTTGTCCCTGTTACCACCTAACTTCCAGCGGCGTATTGCTTAGTCTACGTCGACTTCTAAGTGCCAGCGGCGTATTGTTTGGACACTTCGGACAGTAAACTGCCAGCGGCGTATTGTTTTGTCCCTGTTGCCAGCAAACTTCCAGCGGCGTATTGCTTAGTCTACGTCGACTTCTAAGTGCCAGCGGCGTATTGTTTGGCCACTTCGGACAGTAAACTGCCAGCGGCGTATTGTTTTGTCCCTGTTGCCACCTAACTTCCAGCGGCGTATTGCTTAGTCTACGTCGACTTCTAAGTGCCAGCGGCGTATTGTTTGGACACTTCGGACAGTAAACTGCCAGCGGCGTATTGTTTTGTCCCTGTTGCCAGCAAACTTCCAGCGGCGTATTGCTTCGTCTACGTCGACTTCTAAGTGCCAGCGGCGTATTGTTTGGACACTTCGGACAGTAAACTGCCAGCGGCGTATTGTTTTGTCCCTGTTGCCAGCAAACTTCCAGCGGCGTATTGCTTAGTCTACGTCGACTTCTAAGTGCCAGCGGCGTATTGTTTGGACACTTCGGACAGTAAACTGCCAGCGGCGTATTGTTTTGTCCCTGTTGCCAGCAAACTTCCAGCGGCGTATTGCTTCGTCTACGTCGACTTCTAAGTGCCAGCGGCGTATTGTTTGGACACTTCGGACAGTAAACTGCCAGCGGCGTATTGTTTTGTCCCTGTTGCCAGCAAACTTCCAGCGGCGTATTGCTTAGTCTACGTCGACTTCTAAGTGCCAGCGGCGTATTGTTTGGCCACTTCGGACAGTAAACTGCCAGCGGCGTATTGTTTTGTCCCTGTTACCACCTAACTTCCAGCGGCGTATTGCTTAGTCTACGTCGACTTCTAAGTGCCAGCGGCGTATTGTTTGGCCACTTCGGACAGTAAACTGCCAGCGGCGTATTGTTTTGTCCCTGTTGCCACCAAACTTCCAGCGGCGTATTGCTTCGTCTACGTCGA
This sequence comes from Nomada fabriciana, assembly GCA_907165295.1. Lineage (NCBI taxonomy): Eukaryota > Metazoa > Arthropoda > Insecta > Hymenoptera > Apidae > Nomada > Nomada fabriciana. Next base: position 3,350,285 of record OU015699.1, read on the forward strand.
CTTCTAAGTGCCAGCGGCGTATTGTTTGGCCACTTCGGACAGTAAACTGCCAGCGGCGTATTGTTTTGTCCCTGTTACCACCTAACTTCCAGCGGCGTATTGCTTAGTCTACGTCGACTTCTAAGTGCCAGCGGCGTATTGTTTGGACACTTCGGACAGTAAACTGCCAGCGGCGTATTGTTTTGTCCCTGTTGCCAGCAAACTTCCAGCGGCGTATTGCTTAGTCTACGTCGACTTCTAAGTGCCAGCGGCGTATTGTTTGGACACTTCGGACAGTAAACTGCCAGCGGCGTATTGTTTTGTCCCTGTTGCCACCTAACTTCCAGCGGCGTATTGCTTAGTCTACGTCGACTTCTAAGTGCCAGCGGCGTATTGTTTGGACACTTCGGACAGTAAACTGCCAGCGGCGTATTGTTTTGTCCCTGTTGCCAGCAAACTTCCAGCGGCGTATTGCTTCGTCTACGTCGACTTCTAAGTGCCAGCGGCGTATTGTTTGGACACTTCGGACAGTAAACTGCCAGCGGCGTATTGTTTTGTCCCTGTTGCCAGCAAACTTCCAGCGGCGTATTGCTTAGTCTACGTCGACTTCTAAGTGCCAGCGGCGTATTGTTTGGCCACTTCGGACAGTAAACTGCCAGCGGCGTATTGTTTTGTCCCTGTTGCCACCAAACTTCCAGCGGCGTATTGCTTCGTCTACGTCGACTTCTAAGTGCCAGCGGCGTATTGTTTGGACACTTCGGACAGTAAACTGCCAGCGGCGTATTGTTTTGTCCCTGTTGCCAGCAAACTTCCAGCGGCGTATTGCTTAGTCTACGTCGACTTCTAAGTGCCAGCGGCGTATTGTTTGGCCACTTCGGACAGTAAACTGCCAGCGGCGTATTGTTTTGTCCCTGTTGCCACCTAACTTCCAGCGGCGTATTGCTTAGTCTACGTCGACTTCTAAGTGCCAGCGGCGTATTGTTTGGACACTTCGGACAGTAAACTGCCAGCGGCGTATTGTTTTGTCCCTGTTGCCAGCAAACTTCCAGCGGCGTATTGCTTCGTCTACGTCGACTTCTAAGTGCCAGCGGCGTATTGTTTGGACACTTCGGACAGTAAACTGCCAGCGGCGTATTGTTTTGTCCCTGTTACCACCTAACTTCCAGCGGCGTATTGCTTAGTCTACGTCGACTTCTAAGTGCCAGCGGCGTATTGTTTGGCCACTTCGGACAGTAAACTGCCAGCGGCGTATTGTTTTGTCCCTGTTGCCACCAAACTTCCAGCGGCGTATTGCTTCGTCTACGTCGACTTCTAAGTGCCAGCGGCGTATTGTTTGGCCACTTCGGACAGTAAACTGCCAGCGGCGTATTGTTTTGTCCCTGTTACCACCTAACTTCCAGCGGCGTATTGCTTAGTCTACGTCGACTTCTAAGTGCCAGCGGCGTATTGTTTGGCCACTTCGGACAGTAAACTGCCAGCGGCGTATTGTTTTGTCCCTGTTACCACCTAACTTCCAGCGGCGTATTGCTTAGTCTACGTCGACTTCTAAGTGCCAGCGGCGTATTGTTTGGCCACTTCGGACAGTAAACTGCCAGCGGCGTATTGTTTTGTCCCTGTTGCCACCAAACTTCCAGCGGCGTATTGCTTCGTCTACGTCGACTTCTAAGTGCCAGCGGCGTATTGTTTGGCCACTTCGGACAGTAAACTGCCAGCGGCGTATTGTTTTGTCCCTGTTACCACCTAACTTCCAGCGGCGTATTGCTTAGTCTACGTCGACTTCTAAGTGCCAGCGGCGTATTGTTTGGCCACTTCGGACAGTAAACTGCCAGCGGCGTATTGTTTTGTCCCTGTTGCCACCAAACTTCCAGCGGCGTATTGCTTCGTCTACGTCGACTTCTAAGTGCCAGCGGCGTATTGTTTGGACACTTCGGACAGTAAACTGCCAGCGGCGTATTGTTTTGTCCCTGTTGCCAGCAAACTTCCAGCGGCGTATTGCTTAGTCTACGTCGACTTCTAAGTGCCAGCGGCGTATTGTTTGGACACTTCGGACAGTAAACTGCCAGCGGCGTATTGTTTTGTCCCTGTTGCCACCTAACTTCCAGCGGCGTATTGCTTAGTCTACGTCGACTTCTAAGTGCCAGCGGCGTATTGTTTGGACACTTCGGACAGTAAACTGCCAGCGGCGTATTGTTTTGTCCCTGTTGCCAGCAAACTTCCAGCGGCGTATTGCTTCGTCT
>OU015699.1:3357500-3365000 GCA_907165295.1 Nomada fabriciana
TCCCTATTCTCTCCGTTAGAGGGATTACTTGGTCGACGTCTAGCTGCGCGTCGAGGGTACCTCCTAACTCTCTCGGGAAACACGGCACCTAACCATCCGTTGATGGCTTCGATGTCCACGCTCCCTACAAGAGCAGACTGCGCAATTTGCCGCAGCCTACCAGCCTGGAAGCTCTCAACTCGCGATGATCGCTCAATGAGCTCACGAATCGCAGAGCGGAGCTTCTCCAGTTGCTCCGGAAATGTCAGACTGGCAGGAGGATCGCACCTGTTAGGAGACGAGATGGTCGAGGGACCGGCGGTATCCATCATCGCCGCTCCAGTCCCTTCGCCGTCCTCAGCAGCAACCGGAGAACCCGGTGCCGCCTGCTGGCAGAAACTGTGAACCATCCGGGAATACTGGGCCTGACGCCGTTTACCCTTGATGGCATCAACAGTCCTATGGGGGAACAGGCCATGCAGATGGATATTCATGAACCTTATCCCGGCTGAGCTAGCATTAGCCTCAGCCCGAGCCATCCGTCTCACCTCCTCTTCGCTCCAGCGGGCTCTCACCCGTTCGACATCGACCGCGTTGTTGGCCTCGACAGGGTGCGCATGACGCTTGTGTACGCCTAAGCCGATCTTGGTTAGGAATTCCCCACTGCAAAGTTCGCAGACGAACCTTTCGGGCGCGACAGGAATATCCTGCGTCTGTTCCCGAATTCGTGGGACGCTTTCATCCGACGTACAGCTCTGTCCGTCACCCTCCTCAGCGCTCCTCTCACGCAAGACACATAGTGGCCGGGCCATCCGAGAGCCCGGCCGTGGATCATTTATACTTTTTCCCTTATCCATTGTTGCTATGTGTCGGGGATCCATCGGATTGACAGCCGAAGGTCCCCAGATAGCCCGTTCCGTTTTTGGCCTCACAACTTCCGTGGAACTCGGCACTTGAGCACAAGGCCCTTCGAGGCGCTCTCGCAGAGGCAGCTCTTAGCTTCCCTCAGGTGGTCGGAGGTACTAACAGTAGGAACCTCGTGAAGGTGGCTGCTTGCTAACCATGACCCGGGGTACTCTCGGATACTAGTACCGGCAAGCCGGCCCGACACCTCATTGATAACCCCTATACTATGCCTATGGGGACTTAGTCTCGGATCCTAGCATCGACGAATCGAGCCGACACCTCAAGCGACCAGTCCCATCACGCCCGGAGACTTTAGCTACATTACTGCCAGCATGACCATACCACTAGCAGCCCAGTGCTTGCGGGTGATACAGAAAACCTGGCGGCATATGGCCCTTGAAATAGTAGTGTGGTGGCACAAACAAAACTTGGTTAGAAATCCAAGTCATGCCGCGCCACCCCCAGCAAGACGTGAAAAATTCACGGCTGGGAGCCAGGAACAAGCACTAGGCGATGTTTAAGGCACCGCGACTAAGTGCCAGCGGCGTATTGCTTTTAAAGGAATAAGCACTAGGTGTTGTGGCACCGCGGCTAAGTGCCAGCGGCGTATTGCTTTTATTCCAGCGGCAAGTCATAGCGGCAGCATGCCTGCTAGAGGCCATAGTATAACATATATAATAATATATATGATCAAACGCCACTAATACGATGGCGAGACAAGTGTATACCTGCGCCACCATGCACGAATGGCGCTTAAGAGAGTCATAGTTACTCCCGCCGTTTACCCGCGCTTTCTTGAATTTCTTCACGTTGACATTCAGAGCACTGGGCAGAAATCACATTGCGTCAACACCCGCGGGGGCCATCGCAATGCTTTGTTTTAATTAGACAGTCGGATTCCCCTAGTCCGTGCCAGTTCTGAGCTGAGCGTTGAATGGCGGCCGAAGAGAACGACCACGACGGAAAATCCGTCACGGAAGCCTCGCAGCAAGGAAGATCCGCGGGAGGCCAAGGCACGGGACCGAGCTCGGATCCCGGTTTCGCACTGATGCGTCCGTTCACCTCGCACAGGCCCGGCACGTCGGCCAAACCCACTTCCCGACCAAGCCCGACACGCCCCGCTCCTCAGAGCCAATCCTTATTCCGAAGTTACGGATCCAATTTGCCGACTTCCCTTACCTACATTAATCTATCGACTAGAGGCTCTTTACCTTGGAGACCTGCTGCGGATATGGGTACGAACCGGCGCGACACCTCCACGTGGCCCTCTCCTGGATTTTCAAGGTCCGAGGGGAAGATCCGGACACCGCCGCAACTGCGGTGCTCTTCGCGTCCCAAACCCTATCTCCCTGCTAGAGGTTTCCAGGGAACTCGAACGCTTATACAGAAAAGAAAACTCTTCCCGGATCTCCCGACGGCGTCTCCAGGTCATTTTGGGTTACCCCGACGAACTCTCTCACGAGGGCCCGATTGGTATGCGGTTCCGCTGCCGGGTTCCGGAATAGGAACCGGATTCCCTTTCGCCCGACGGGTGTGTTTCTCTATCATATCGTTATATGTTTTAGGACACCTCATCTACATAGGATTTCTCTTAGGGCTTAGGATCGACTGACTCGTGTGCAACGGCTGTTCACACGAAACCCTTCTCCACGTCAGTCCTCCAGGGCCTCGCTGGAGTATTTGCTACTACCACCAAGATCTGCACCGACGGCGGCTCCAGGCAGGCTCACGCCCAGACCCTTCTGCGCACACCGCCGCGACCCTCCTACTCGTCAGGGCTTCATGGAGGACGGCCACCCGAGGGCGACGCGTCCCTCCCCACTTGCCGCTGACGGCGGAGTATAGGCGCGACGCTTCAGCGCCATCCATTTTCAGGGCTAGTTGCTTCAGCAGGTGAGTTGTTACACACTCCTTAGCGGATTCCGACTTCCATGGCCACCGTCCTGCTGTCTTAAGCAACCAACGCCTTTCATGGTATCCCATAAGCGTCGACTTAGGCGCCTTAACTCTGCGTTTGGTTCATCCCACAGCGCCAGTTCTGCTTACCAAAATTGGCCCACTTGGCACTCTGATCCAAAATCTCGTGGCTTCATGTTTCAAGCAAGCCAGAGATCTCACCCATTTAAAGTTTGAGAATAGGTTGAGGTCGTTTCGGCCCCAAGGCCTCTAATCATTCGCTTTACCAGATGAGACTCGCACGCGTTCACAGAGGAACGAGCGAGTGCCAGCTATCCTGAGGGAAACTTCGGAGGGAACCAGCTACTAGATGGTTCGATTAGTCTTTCGCCCCTATACCCAGTTCCGACGATCGATTTGCACGTCAGAATCGCTACGGACCTCCATCAGGGTTTCCCCTGACTTCGTCCTGACCAGGCATAGTTCACCATCTTTCGGGTCCCAACGTGTACGCTCTAGGTGCGCCTCTTCTCGCAATGAGAACGAAACGCCCCGGGAGTGCGAGGCCGCATCGTAACGCGGCCCATCCTCCCTAGGTCGACGCTGAGGCCGACCTTCACTTTCATTTCGCCTTTAGGTTTATGCATCCCAATGACTCGCGCACATGTTAGACTCCTTGGTCCGTGTTTCAAGACGGGTCCTGAGAGTACCCAAAGCAGTAGCGTCGCCGACCGGTAATTCGAAGCTTGGCCAGTCCGAGGACACCGCCTGCTAACAGCTGGTCAGGCCCGGGGACGGCACCGGGTCCGCGCCTCCGGGTTAAACTGACCTAGCTTGCGGCGGGCCTGACGCACATACATTCAGAGAATGGATTGGTTGCGGCCCGATACCGTGCGAGTACCGTCGTGCAGCCGGCCAGGCGACCGAGGGTCTGACACGCGTTACCATAAGGCGACGCGGCAGGCGCCCACTCGGGCCGTAGACCGACACACAACGGGTCGCGACGTTCTACTAGGGGAGAAGTGCACGACTACGTTACCGGAACATTCAGGCCGAAGGCGGCGTGCCCCTGCGATGTAACCACGAGGGCACATTCGGAGCATCGCGCGCCAACGGGAGCCAGCCTCGTTGACGATGAATCTCCCCATTCGATCTTTTGGGTTTCTCAGGTTTACCCCTGAACGGTTTCACGTACTCTTGAACTCTCTCTTCAAAGTTCTTTTCAACTTTCCCTCACGGTACTTGTTCGCTATCGGTCTCGTGGTCGTATTTAGCCTTAGATGGAGTTTACCACCCACTTAGGGCTGCACTCTCAAGCAACCCGACTCTAAGGAGAGATCCTCCCGAAACGCGTACCGGTCGCTACGGGCCTGGCACCCTCTGCGGGTAAATGGCCCCATTCAAGATGGACTTGGACGCGGTTCGACGCCACGGGATAAACGGATCCTCCCGAACACTACATTTCCCGGCGGCAGTACCGCGGGATTCAGTGCTGGGCTAATTCCTGTTCGCTCGCCGCTACTAAGGAAATCCTTGTTAGTTTCTTTTCCTCCGCTTAGTAATATGCTTAAATTCAGCGGGTAATCTCGCCTACTCTGAGGTCGTCTTGATACGTTATCGAGAAGTGTACCGCAAGGTACAAAAAAAAAAAAAAAGAAAAAAGAAGAACGGAAAAAAAAATGGAAAAAAAATCGCGCGAGACACACGCTAGACATCCAATATAAATTCTAAACCGGGTACTTTTAACGTCCGTCCACTTGCGATAGCAGGATATAATTATCTCCTTGCCTTTCACATTTCGGGGACTGGACGACCGGTTTTGGATGCGCGGTCTCGGCGATCGGCAAAACTAAGGGACGCAAACCCGGGGCGACCAATTTTACATCGTCCATATATATTTATCTGATATGTTCGAGAGGGCCTCGCCAACGAGTATCCGATGTTCTCTGGTTCGGTTCACGCGTCGTCCCGTCTGTAAGAATGATTTTGTTTTCCTCTTCCCTTCAACTCCACCTCGGCACAACACGAACGCTCCACCCTACGACGACACACTTTCGTTCGAGACTCCGATCGGTCGAAGACGCCCACAATCGGGGTACAGAAACGTCGGAAGCAGAGCGCTAACTCGAAAACACGCGTAGGCAAGCTCCGAAGCACGGTTGGCGAAACGCGCGGACTTATCGCACGAACGTGGCTGGGTGGTCAACGGCGCGGCGGGCAGAGAGGCTGAGAGAGAGATATAGTGAGTGACAGGCGAGACGACGGGGAATCGTTCATCCCGTTGCAGTACTCGTGTGGAACTGTCTTCTCTCATTCTCTCTCTCTCACTTTCCTCTCTCGATAACCGCACGGCGCGCATCGACCGACATCCCAATCATCAGCGTTCTAGGATACCGCTGCGTAAAACACCACCCGTACAGGGAGACCTGGCACTAGGTGTGACCGAGGCACGTCAAACTTCCAACGACGACCCGCTCGATATGTGTGCATATCGACGCAAGAGTATATTATATGGTGTGTGCGTCTGTATAGGTATTGCGAACGGTGCCAAGGAGAACAGAAAAGATTCTCAACCATTCAATAACGACGGGGAAGGTGAAACACCACCTCCCAAAAGATACCTGGGGCCCTCTTGTGTATAACGAACATCAGGGACGATCCGGTCGCGCTCCTTCGAGCCCTTCCGTTCTGCCGTGCTCTTTTTCCAAATTTCATTCTCCTCAATTTCCTCTCTTCTCTCTCTTTATTATTTTCCTTTACTTCTCTATCACGGACAGAGTTTCAATTTCGCCATGGAAATCTGTTCTCTCGGTCGCGCGAAAGGATTCGTTTCGGGCGACGTCGGGAGCGCGGTCTTTAAATACGTTTGCATCCAGGACAAAGCGACCTCTTAATGAAGTCGCAGTGCACCGGGACCAAACGCCCGCGACAAACGCCGACGAACGTCCAACAATCGCTCGTACGTCGCGAAAGTCTCAACGTTCCCCACTTTATTATCATCATCTCCTTTCCTTCCAAACGCCCGAAAACCTGTAACGTTCTACGCGAACGACGGCGGGGATCCATCGGAATGGGAAAAGAAACGGGGGTTCACGTGAGCGAACGCAACGCAAGCAGTATTTAGTTACGTAAACGACCCTCAGCCAGGCGTGGTCCAGGATTTGGAATCCGTGGACCGCAATGTGCGTTCGAAATGTCGATGTTCATGTGTCCTGCAGTTCACACGTTGACGCGCAATTAGCTGCGTTCTTCATCGACCCACGAGCCAAGTGATCCACCGTTCAGGGTAATCGTATATAATTTTATTCATATTGTGTTTTTTGTTTCAATCCCTCTGGTACTTCGTTTCGAAATAAACAGAGACCCTACGCAACCCGCCAGCGCGCGCGTGAAGCGAGGGCGTCGCCAACGTCTCGAGGTTCGCATAGGACACCCCATAAGAGACGAAAATTTTTGACGACACGATACGGTCCAATGACGAAGCACGCCGGGAGACGCTGACGCGTGTCCCCGACGGCCGGGCGAAGAGTACATTATGTTAAATGAACCGTCGAATGTCACGGGGTCGAGGGAAACGGCGGGAGATTTCCCGACACTAGTGTATCCTTCGACTCGCCGCGCGACTTCGAGAACGCACGCGATATCGGCGCGCAGCGCCCTTGGTTCGATGATCACGGTCCCCTTTGACGGGAGAATATTTATCTTGTTGTCGAGGAAGGGGTCGGGCGAAACACGCTGCCTCGGATAGCCTCGAGTCGGTCTTGCATCCCAATTATTCCGTAAAAGAGAATCGACGACGGACGAGATAGGACGGGCGCGTTCCCTCTTCCTCCACGTTCGTCGATCGAATTCTCCTCGTTTAAACGGCACGGGTGTCCGACGCACGAGCTGCGAGTGTTACCAAAGCCGGTTCCATCTATACTCCCGAAGCACCACTTCCTCTCCTACAATTTTTCATTCTCTTCCGCCTTCGGATACACATGATGTATCGTAACCTTTATATAACGGGCGCACATCAACGCCGATGCGTGTAATTCGATTTTCGTTCCAGGTTACCCGATCCGTGCACGATAAAAATCTGTCACGGTTTCGTCTTCAATTGGACGCAAAATTTCCTTCACCGAGAGACAACGGCGAGGAGCACGCAACCCACGGGGCGATATTTCCCTCGGTAAAAAGAAACAAAAAGGAAAAGAAGAGAAGGAAAAGCGTTCGACAAATGTATTCCCTTTCTCCCCTATCTATCCTTCTGTCCTTCGCCAAGGTACTTACCGGCGCTCGCGCTGGAAGAGATCCTCGATGCGTGTCCCCTGTGAAAGGGACTCGGGAAACGTATACACGATCGGGACAAGAGGCAGGCGAAGAACGGTCTCTCTGAAACGCTCTCGTTTCTGGTCTCGTCTCACTCTCGGCTCGTCCCCAATCTGACACGGGGCATTGCGTACTCTCTAAACGTATCGGAAGTATTATAGAACGGCGGGTCGGTGTCGACCTCACGCAAGCGTCCTTTTAAAACTTCTCACGAAAACGTCGCGATAATACACGTTCATCCCGTTGCCGTGGAGGGCGAGAAGAGACGTCGCAGAATTCGAACTGGATCAGTCGGCCGCTTCGTCTGAACTTGAAATCCGAAAGGGTTCCCGGTTTCGACGCTTGTTATGACCTCGGCGGGCCAACGTCGATCGGACAACGGACGGGAGGACAAAGTCTCCGCGCGTA
>OU015699.1:3367500-3372500 GCA_907165295.1 Nomada fabriciana
TCGCCACTACAGGGCCATTCGGTCTATGACACCGACCCGTGGCAATGCTGTACAGAGAGTAATTCGTCAACGTACGTGCAGACGACGAAAATTGCCTTTAGGCACGATGGAATAACATATTCCGAACACCGGTGAACTGTATCTCAGCCGAGGCCGTAGTACAGACACGCGATGCAACGCTCCAGCCGTTCGTACTTTTCGGTACGTTCGCCGGCTACCTCTCTCTTATAGGTACGGAACGGCCCCTGGGGACGCCGGCGCCGCACGGTCTTACGCACGGGACCATACGGGGCAAACCCGTCGTAACGGGGGGATATTCGCACAAGTTTTTAACAAGCTCGCCAATTACAAAACAACCGTTAATAACATTGCTCCCGCGGATAAACATTGCTAATTTACATATTTAACAAAAAAAAATTTTTTTTCAATTCTCGACTTCTAAGTGCCAGCGGCGTATTGTTTGGACACTTCGGACAGTAAACTGCCAGCGGCGTATTGTTTTGTCCCTGTTGCCAGCAAACTTCCAGCGGCGTATTGCTTAGTCTACGTCGACTTCTAAGTGCCAGCGGCGTATTGTTTGGCCACTTCGGACAGTAAACTGCCAGCGGCGTATTGTTTTGTCCCTGTTGCCACCAAACTTCCAGCGGCGTATTGCTTCGTCTACGTCGACTTCTAAGTGCCAGCGGCGTATTGTTTGGACACTTCGGACAGTAAACTGCCAGCGGCGTATTGTTTTGTCCCTGTTGCCAGCAAACTTCCAGCGGCGTATTGCTTAGTCTACGTCGACTTCTAAGTGCCAGCGGCGTATTGTTTGGACACTTCGGACAGTAAACTGCCAGCGGCGTATTGTTTTGTCCCTGTTACCACCTAACTTCCAGCGGCGTATTGCTTAGTCTACGTCGACTTCTAAGTGCCAGCGGCGTATTGTTTGGCCACTTCGGACAGTAAACTGCCAGCGGCGTATTGTTTTGTCCCTGTTACCACCTAACTTCCAGCGGCGTATTGCTTAGTCTACGTCGACTTCTAAGTGCCAGCGGCGTATTGTTTGGACACTTCGGACAGTAAACTGCCAGCGGCGTATTGTTTTGTCCCTGTTGCCAGCAAACTTCCAGCGGCGTATTGCTTAGTCTACGTCGACTTCTAAGTGCCAGCGGCGTATTGTTTGGCCACTTCGGACAGTAAACTGCCAGCGGCGTATTGTTTTGTCCCTGTTGCCACCTAACTTCCAGCGGCGTATTGCTTAGTCTACGTCGACTTCTAAGTGCCAGCGGCGTATTGTTTGGACACTTCGGACAGTAAACTGCCAGCGGCGTATTGTTTTGTCCCTGTTGCCAGCAAACTTCCAGCGGCGTATTGCTTCGTCTACGTCGACTTCTAAGTGCCAGCGGCGTATTGTTTGGACACTTCGGACAGTAAACTGCCAGCGGCGTATTGTTTTGTCCCTGTTGCCAGCAAACTTCCAGCGGCGTATTGCTTAGTCTACGTCGACTTCTAAGTGCCAGCGGCGTATTGTTTGGACACTTCGGACAGTAAACTGCCAGCGGCGTATTGTTTTGTCCCTGTTGCCAGCAAACTTCCAGCGGCGTATTGCTTCGTCTACGTCGACTTCTAAGTGCCAGCGGCGTATTGTTTGGACACTTCGGACAGTAAACTGCCAGCGGCGTATTGTTTTGTCCCTGTTGCCAGCAAACTTCCAGCGGCGTATTGCTTAGTCTACGTCGACTTCTAAGTGCCAGCGGCGTATTGTTTGGCCACTTCGGACAGTAAACTGCCAGCGGCGTATTGTTTTGTCCCTGTTACCACCTAACTTCCAGCGGCGTATTGCTTAGTCTACGTCGACTTCTAAGTGCCAGCGGCGTATTGTTTGGCCACTTCGGACAGTAAACTGCCAGCGGCGTATTGTTTTGTCCCTGTTGCCACCAAACTTCCAGCGGCGTATTGCTTCGTCTACGTCGACTTCTAAGTGCCAGCGGCGTATTGTTTGGCCACTTCGGACAGTAAACTGCCAGCGGCGTATTGTTTTGTCCCTGTTACCACCTAACTTCCAGCGGCGTATTGCTTAGTCTACGTCGACTTCTAAGTGCCAGCGGCGTATTGTTTGGCCACTTCGGACAGTAAACTGCCAGCGGCGTATTGTTTTGTCCCTGTTGCCACCAAACTTCCAGCGGCGTATTGCTTCGTCTACGTCGACTTCTAAGTGCCAGCGGCGTATTGTTTGGACACTTCGGACAGTAAACTGCCAGCGGCGTATTGTTTTGTCCCTGTTGCCAGCAAACTTCCAGCGGCGTATTGCTTAGTCTACGTCGACTTCTAAGTGCCAGCGGCGTATTGTTTGGACACTTCGGACAGTAAACTGCCAGCGGCGTATTGTTTTGTCCCTGTTGCCACCTAACTTCCAGCGGCGTATTGCTTAGTCTACGTCGACTTCTAAGTGCCAGCGGCGTATTGTTTGGACACTTCGGACAGTAAACTGCCAGCGGCGTATTGTTTTGTCCCTGTTGCCAGCAAACTTCCAGCGGCGTATTGCTTCGTCTACGTCGACTTCTAAGTGCCAGCGGCGTATTGTTTGGACACTTCGGACAGTAAACTGCCAGCGGCGTATTGTTTTGTCCCTGTTGCCAGCAAACTTCCAGCGGCGTATTGCTTAGTCTACGTCGACTTCTAAGTGCCAGCGGCGTATTGTTTGGCCACTTCGGACAGTAAACTGCCAGCGGCGTATTGTTTTGTCCCTGTTGCCACCAAACTTCCAGCGGCGTATTGCTTCGTCTACGTCGACTTCTAAGTGCCAGCGGCGTATTGTTTGGGACACTTCGGACAGTAAACTGCCAGCGGCGTATTGTTTTGTCCCTGTTGCCAGCAAACTTCCAGCGGCGTATTGCTTAGTCTACGTCGACTTCTAAGTGCCAGCGGCGTATTGTTTGGCCACTTCGGACAGTAAACTGCCAGCGGCGTATTGTTTTGTCCCTGTTGCCACCTAACTTCCAGCGGCGTATTGCTTAGTCTACGTCGACTTCTAAGTGCCAGCGGCGTATTGTTTGGACACTTCGGACAGTAAACTGCCAGCGGCGTATTGTTTTGTCCCTGTTGCCCAGCAAACTTCCAGCGGCGTATTGCTTCGTCTACGTCGACTTCTAAGTGCCAGCGGCGTATTGTTTGGACACTTCGGACAGTAAACTGCCAGCGGCGTATTGTTTTGTCCCTGTTACCACCTAACTTCCAGCGGCGTATTGCTTAGTCTACGTCGACTTCTAAGTGCCAGCGGCGTATTGTTTGGCCACTTCGGACAGTAAACTGCCAGCGGCGTATTGTTTTGTCCCTGTTGCCACCAAACTTCCAGCGGCGTATTGCTTCGTCTACGTCGACTTCTAAGTGCCAGCGGCGTATTGTTTGGCCACTTCGGACAGTAAACTGCCAGCGGCGTATTGTTTTGTCCCTGTTACCACCTAACTTCCAGCGGCGTATTGCTTAGTCTACGTCGACTTCTAAGTGCCAGCGGCGTATTGTTTGGCCACTTCGGACAGTAAACTGCCAGCGGCGTATTGTTTTGTCCCTGTTACCACCTAACTTCCAGCGGCGTATTGCTTAGTCTACGTCGACTTCTAAGTGCCAGCGGCGTATTGTTTGGCCACTTCGGACAGTAAACTGCCAGCGGCGTATTGTTTTGTCCCTGTTGCCACCAAACTTCCAGCGGCGTATTGCTTCGTCTACGTCGACTTCTAAGTGCCAGCGGCGTATTGTTTGGCCACTTCGGACAGTAAACTGCCAGCGGCGTATTGTTTTGTCCCTGTTACCACCTAACTTCCAGCGGCGTATTGCTTAGTCTACGTCGACTTCTAAGTGCCAGCGGCGTATTGTTTGGCCACTTCGGACAGTAAACTGCCAGCGGCGTATTGTTTTGTCCCTGTTGCCACCAAACTTCCAGCGGCGTATTGCTTCGTCTACGTCGACTTCTAAGTGCCAGCGGCGTATTGTTTGGACACTTCGGACAGTAAACTGCCAGCGGCGTATTGTTTTGTCCCTGTTGCCAGCAAACTTCCAGCGGCGTATTGCTTAGTCTACGTCGACTTCTAAGTGCCAGCGGCGTATTGTTTGGACACTTCGGACAGTAAACTGCCAGCGGCGTATTGTTTTGTCCCTGTTGCCACCTAACTTCCAGCGGCGTATTGCTTAGTCTACGTCGACTTCTAAGTGCCAGCGGCGTATTGTTTGGACACTTCGGACAGTAAACTGCCAGCGGCGTATTGTTTTGTCCCTGTTGCCAGCAAACTTCCAGCGGCGTATTGCTTCGTCTACGTCGACTTCTAAGTGCCAGCGGCGTATTGTTTGGACACTTCGGACAGTAAACTGCCAGCGGCGTATTGTTTTGTCCCTGTTGCCAGCAAACTTCCAGCGGCGTATTGCTTAGTCTACGTCGACTTCTAAGTGCCAGCGGCGTATTGTTTGGCCACTTCGGACAGTAAACTGCCAGCGGCGTATTGTTTTGTCCCTGTTGCCACCAAACTTCCAGCGGCGTATTGCTTCGTCTACGTCGACTTCTAAGTGCCAGCGGCGTATTGTTTGGACACTTCGGACAGTAAACTGCCAGCGGCGTATTGTTTTGTCCCTGTTGCCAGCAAACTTCCAGCGGCGTATTGCTTAGTCTACGTCGACTTCTAAGTGCCAGCGGCGTATTGTTTGGCCACTTCGGACAGTAAACTGCCAGCGGCGTATTGTTTTGTCCCTGTTGCCACCTAACTTCCAGCGGCGTATTGCTTAGTCTACGTCGACTTCTAAGTGCCAGCGGCGTATTGTTTGGACACTTCGGACAGTAAACTGCCAGCGGCGTATTGTTTTGTCCCTGTTGCCAGCAAACTTCCAGCGGCGTATTGCTTCGTCTACGTCGACTTCTAAGTGCCAGCGGCGTATTGTTTGGACACTTCGGACAGTAAACTGCCAGCGGCGTATTGTTTTGTCCCTGTTGCCAGCAAACTTCCAGCGGCGTATTGCTTAGTCTACGTCGA
>OU015699.1:3380000-3383180 GCA_907165295.1 Nomada fabriciana
TCTCAACCATTCAATAACGACGGGGAAGGTGAAACACCACCTCCCAAAAGATACCTGGGGCCCTCTTGTGTATAACGAACATCAGGGACGATCCGGTCGCGCTCCTTCGAGCCCTTCCGTTCTGCCGTGCTCTTTTTCCAAATTTCATTCTCCTCAATTTCCTCTCTTCTCTCTCTTTATTATTTTCCTTTACTTCTCTATCACGGACAGAGTTTCAATTTCGCCATGGAAATCTGTTCTCTCGGTCGCGCGAAAGGATTCGTTTCGGGCGACGTCGGGAGCGCGGTCTTTAAATACGTTTGCATCCAGGACAAAGCGACCTCTTAATGAAGTCGCAGTGCACCGGGACCAAACGCCCGCGACAAACGCCGACGAACGTCCAACAATCGCTCGTACGTCGCGAAAGTCTCAACGTTCCCCACTTTATTATCATCATCTCCTTTCCTTCCAAACGCCCGAAACCTGTAACGTTCTACGCGAACGACGGCGGGGATCCATCGGAATGGGAAAAGAAACGGGGGTTCACGTGAGCGAACGCAACGCAAGCAGTATTTAGTTACGTAAACGACCCTCAGCCAGGCGTGGTCCAGGATTTGGAATCCGTGGACCGCAATGTGCGTTCGAAATGTCGATGTTCATGTGTCCTGCAGTTCACACGTTGACGCGCAATTAGCTGCGTTCTTCATCGACCCACGAGCCAAGTGATCCACCGTTCAGGGTAATCGTATATAATTTTATTCATATTGTGTTTTTTGTTTCAATCCCTCTGGTACTTCGTTTCGAAATAAACAGAGACCCTACGCACCCCGCCAGCGCGCGCGTGAAGCGAGGGCGTCGCCAACGTCTCGAGGTTCGCATAGGACACCCCATAAGAGACGAAAATTTTTGACGACACGATACGGTCCAATGACGAAGCACGCCGGGAGACGCTGACGCGTGTCCCCGACGGCCGGGCGAAGAGTACATTATGTTAAATGAACCGTCGAATGTCACGGGGTCGAGGGAAACGGCGGGAGATTTCCCGACACTAGTGTATCCTTCGACTCGCCGCGCGACTTCGAGAACGCACGCGATATCGGCGCGCAGCGCCCTTGGTTCGATGATCACGGTCCCCTTTGACGGGAGAATATTTATCTTGTTGTCGAGGAAGGGGTCGGGCGAAACACGCTGCCTCGGATAGCCTCGAGTCGGTCTTGCATCCCAATTATTCCGTAAAAGAGAATCGACGACGGACGAGATAGGACGGGCGCGTTCCCTCTTCCTCCACGTTCGTCGATCGAATTCTCCTCGTTTAAACGGCACGGGTGTCCGACGCACGAGCTGCGAGTGTTACCAAAGCCGGTTCCATCTATACTCCCGAAGCACCACTTCCTCTCCTACAATTTTTCATTCTCTTCCGCCTTCGGATACACATGATGTATCGTAACCTTTATATAACGGGCGCACATCAACGCCGATGCGTGTAATTCGATTTTCGTTCCAGGTTACCCGATCCGTGCACGATAAAAATCTGTCACGGTTTCGTCTTCAATTGGACGCAAAATTTCCTTCACCGAGAGACAACGGCGAGGAGCACGCAACCCACGGGGCGATATTTCCCTCGGTAAAAAGAAACAAAAAGGAAAAGAAGAGAAGGAAAAGCGTTCGACAAATGTATTCCCTTTCTCCCCTATCTATCCTTCTGTCCTTCGCCAAGGTACTTACCGGCGCTCGCGCTGGAAGAGATCCTCGATGCGTGTCCCCTGTGAAAGGAACTCGGGAAACGTATACACGATCGGGACAAGAGGCAGGCGAAGAACGGTCTCTCTGAAACGCTCTCGTTTCTGGTCTCGTCTCACTCTCGGCTCGTCCCCAATCTGACACGGGGCATTGCGTACTCTCTAAACGTATCGGAAGTATTATAGAACGGCGGGTCGGTGTCGACCTCACGCAAGCGTCCTTTTAAAACTTCTCACGAAAACGTCGCGATAATACACGTTCATCCCGTTGCCGTGGAGGGCGAGAAGAGACGTCGCAGAATTCGAACTGGATCAGTCGGCCGCTTCGTCTGAACTTGAAATCCGAAAGGGTTCCCGGTTTCGACGCTTGTTATGACCTCGGCGGGCCAACGTCGATCGGACAACGGACGGGAGGACAAAGTCTCCGCGCGTAAGCCGTGTGTCGTCGACGACGGTGCCGAGGCTCGTTCGATTTCGTTTTTCATTTGTTCGTTCGATATAGTTATGCTATCGGACGGTTTCTTTTCATTCTTTCTAATCTTGTAAGCCATGATGATTAGATATTATTTTTCGTGTGTGTCTTTCAGTGTTATTTCATTCGTTAATGATCCTTCCGCAGGTTCACCTACGGAAACCTTGTTACGACTTTTACTTCCTCTAAATGATCAAGTTTGGTCATCTTCCCGGTAACATCGGCAATGCCGAAGCATTGGCCGCGCACCAGTCCGAAGACCTCACTAAATCATTCAATCGGTAGTAGCGACGGGCGGTGTGTACAAAGGGCAGGGACGTAATCAACGCGAGCTTATGACTCGCGCTTACTGGGAATTCCTCGTTCATGGGGAATAATTGCAAGCCCCAATCCCTAGCACGAAGGAGGTTCAGCGGGTTACCCGGGCCTTTCGGCCAGGGAAAACACGCTGATTCCTTCAGTGTAGCGCGCGTGCGGCCCAGAACATCTAAGGGCATCACAGACCTGTTATTGCTCAATCTCGTGCGGCTAGAAGCCGCCTGTCCCTCTAAGAAGATTTGTTTGTACGTTGGTAGTAAAAACCCTCCGACCGAAGCCGGGGGCCTTCGAGATACCATAAGATACGTCTATTTAGCAGGCTAGAGTCTCGTTCGTTATCGGAATTAACCAGACAAATCGCTCCACCAACTAAGAACGGCCATGCACCACCACCCACCGAATCAAGAAAGAGCTATCAATCTGTCAATCCTTCCGGTGTCCGGGCCTGGTGAGGTTTCCCGTGTTGAGTCAAATTAAGCCGCAGGCTCCACTCCTGGTGGTGCCCTTCCGTCAATTCCTTTAAGTTTCAGCTTTGCAACCATACTTCCCCCGGAACCCAAAAGCTTTGGTTTCCCGGAAGCTGCCCGCCGAGTCATCGGAGGAACTTCGGCGGATCGCTAGCTGGCATCGTTTATGGTTAGAACTAGGGCGGTATCTGATCGCCTTCGAACC